>CM046344.1:1673026-2273026 GCA_025403435.1 Artocarpus heterophyllus
TGAAACAAAGTGCGCAGCAAAGTGCGCAGCGGAATATTTTAAAAATTTTTCATCAGAGTATTTTCCAAAATACAAGTATGACATGTTATATGTATAAATTAAACAGATCTTACTAACCTCAGTGTGCCGAAGAACCTCCGCGACCTGTGTAGAGAAGTAACGTTCTAGAAGAGCCTCAACCAACTGGTCTTCTTTGCTATTCTCTATCCACAACCGGAGTGAGTGTGGGCTCACACGTACAGCTCTTCCACCGGTGACTCTCCTTCCAACCAATAGAGAGAACCCAAAGCTAGTGTTCGTGATTTGTGAACAAAAGCTCTCAGGGAGTTTTCAGATGCTCACTAGAAGAGTATCACTCTTAATCTCTCAAATTGATCTGAGTAAATCATTAGACTCACTCCCTTTTTATACCTATTGGTCCTTGGGGTCAGTCCATATCAGATTAGGTCTCAAAAATCGAAACAGAATCAAGTTCGGATCAATATCTGATAAGATACGCGTGAAAAACGCGTAATCTTAGCTGTCGCGGTCGGCATGCCGAACTGTGAGATAGGCAGGCCGAACTGGCTAGTTCGGCAGGCCGAACTTTCTGATCGGCAGGCCGAACTGCCGAGAAAAAATCTCCGCGAATCTTTTATTTTCCACCCGAGATTCTAAAGGATAAAGTCTCAGTTTTGATTCAAATAGCCCAATAGAAAAGATATCTGATCAAAACAAACTTTATCAAGATAATCTCTAAGAAAATAAATCAATTCACAATAATTCTACAAGTTTATCTTGTTCTAATTGTCCAAAATTAAAACAACCGATAAACAGACAAGAATTATCCGAACGCCATAATTCAACAAGTTCGTCTTGAACTAATTTCTTACATAATTAATTCAACCGATAAACAGACATGAATTATTTGATTCTTATAAATTTTAAACCAATCTGATAAATCCGACATAAGTCACCAATTATTGGAAAAGCACGCCGTGTCGTTACAGGATTTTGTGAGCTAGCAAAGGGGACCAAAATGGACCTATAAAGTTCAAGCTCATGATAATTATGAAACCCAATATCCCAGATATACATTTCACAATTATCAACTCCAACGCTACTCCACTAAAAGCTTGGAGCTGCACTCTCGAACTTTATAGAATTACGAAGCTCGTGTAGCTAAGTCTCCATGACATATCATAGTGTATCGCATCCCCATATGATCATCCATAATCGGCTTAAGGACAAGTTCTGTCTTACCTTCCCGATTATTTTTTTCTTACGTTCAATTGTCTCACCATTAGAAAACTTACCATCCAAAGATAGTATACCATTCGGTTACACCTATGTATCCAAGTGGTTGAGCGCTCCAGTTTTCCAATTACAGGACAACGCATATAAGAGGATATCATTACTCCTAAAGAGGAGCTATGGATTCCATATCTATGAATAACAAGTCTACGCTACCAAGAGTCATGCCTCCAACGTACCGGCATGCATGCCACTATAGAGATGTGGGAGTCACCCATTGGTACATCAAAAGACACAAGTCGAGACAACGGGCCCATTATTCATCTCAGGATTAAGATACAATACAAATGATTGTCTAAAGTGAATCGATTTGACAAGACAGAATTATTAATCCAAATCAATTCACTTTATGTCCCGATCCAACACATCGTCACCTATGACAATGCGCCAATGTTTCTATTCACGGAGTCCAACTCCGATGGCCAAGACAAACCATCTCCCAAAAGGGATATAGACAACATAACAATCTTTACATGAATAAAGCGCCCAACTTTATTCCCTCGATTGCGGATCATATATTTTAGACCATCATCTTAAGAGTCGTGTCTACCGCATAATCATCCCATCATATGCCCAACTCTTAAGGTTTAGACTGACAGTCTCAGACTACTGTTTGCTTATCATACATTCAACAAATATGAACGTAAAGAGGACAATATTTGGTATATATAAATGAATAAATTCTTTATTGATAAAAATGTCTCCAAAAACGTATTACATTTTTACTCCTTAGAGCATACATGTCTAACAATCTCCCACTTGCACTAAGTGAGTAAATACTGCAAATTTCGCATCCCCATAGCTTCCACATGCCTTTCGAAGACTCTCCCAGAAAGTGTCTTCGTAAATGGATCAGCTAAATTGTCCTCTGACGCGATCTTGCACACCGTGACATGCCCGCTCTCAACGAAGTCCTTTATCACATGATACTTCCGATCAATATGCTTACTCTTCTTGTGAAATCTTGGTTCCTTAGCATTAGCTACCGCCGCACTGTTATCACAGTACAGTGATACCGCTTTATCCATACCAGGAACTACCTCAAGATCCCCAAGGAACTTGCGGAGCCACACTGCTTCTTTCGAAGCATCACTAGCCGCCACATACTCGGCCTCCATCGTTGAATCCGAAGTGCAATCTTGCTTCGCACTTCTCCAACTGATGGCACCGCCACCCAGAGTAAACACAAACCCTGAAGTCGATTTCCTAGAATCCAGGCAGGATTGAAAATCCGAATCAGTGTATCCTAGAGGAGTTAAATCCTCACCCGAATACACAAGCATATACCCTCGAGTCCTTCTCAGGTACTTGAAAATATGCTTTACCCCAACCCAATGGTTCGGTCCTGGATCCGCCTGAAATCGACTCACAATCCCGACCGCATAGCTAATATCCGGTCGAGTGCAAAGCATGGCATACATGAGACTACCCACTGCCGAAGCATAAGGTACCTTCTTCATGTATTCTCTTTCTTCATAAGACTTTGGAGAGTCTTTCTTAGAAAGAGTAATTCCAGACCTAGATGGTTGCCCACCTTTCTTGGAATCCTGCATTGCAAACCTCCTGAGAATTTTATCTATGTAGCTGGCCTGTGACAAAGCTATCATTTTGTTCTTCCTATCCCGAAAGATCTGGATACCGAGAACAAAATTAGCCTCACCCAAGTCCTTCATGTCAAACTGCTTGGTCAACCATAATTTGACCGATGACAACGCCCCAACGTCATTGCCAATTAGCAGAATGTCATCTACATAGAGTAGTAGAAAAACCACCTTCCCATTCTTAATGTGTTTGTAAACACATGGTTCATCCACATTTTGTGAGAACCCATAAGTCTTGATCACTTGATCAAATCTTATGTTCCAAGAACGAGAAGCCTGCTTAAGTCCATAAATAGACTTTAGCAACTTACAAACCTTACCCTCTTGACCCGTGACCTTGAACCCGTCTGGTTGTTCCATATAAATGGACTCATCAAGATAGCCATTCAGAAAAGCCGTCTTGACATCCATCTGCCAAATCTCGTAGTCGAGAGCGGCAGCTATGGACAAGAGAATCCGGATGGACTTTAGCATGGCTACAGGCGAAAAGGTTTCCTCATAATCGATTCCTTCCTTTTGCGTATAACCCTTAGCTACCAGTCTAGCCTTAAAGGTTTCGACCTTTCCATCCACTCCTCTTTTCCTCTTGTAGATCCACTTACACCCTATGGGTTTTACCCCTTCGGGAAGATCCACAAGCTCCCAGACCCGATTAGTCTCCATAGACTTCATCTCAATGTTCATGGCCTCTGTCCAGAGTCTTGAATCAACATCCTCCATAGCTTCTGCGTAAGTATAAGGATCCCTGTCATGTTCATCCGGTTCAGCCAAAAAGACCTCCCCATTGAACATATACCTCTCAGGTTGACGCCCGATCCTCCCACTACGCCGAAGCCCCTGAGGTTGTTGTTCAGGTTTGTTTGGTTTTTCTACACCGATCGGAATGGTTTCGTTCGGAACCTCCGGAGTAAACGGATTACCCCTCAACTCCTCAAGCACCACTTTGCTTTGAGGTTTAAAGTCGTTCATGTAACTCTCCTCAAGGAAAGTTGCATTAGTTGAAACCACGACTTTATTTTCCTTTGGGTTATAAAAATAACCCCCTTTAGTCCCTTTTGGATATCCAACAAACACGCAAACTTCTGAACGTGCTTCCAACTTATTCGGATCCTTAAACAGGACATGAGCGGGACATCCCCATATGCGAATATGGTTTAAGGATGTCTTCCGTCTTGTCCACAAGTCGTGAGGAGTTTTAGGGACCGATTTTGAAGGCACATTGTTCAAAAGATAACATGCGGTTTGTAGTGCATATCCCCAAAAGGATAAAGGCAATGATGAATAACTCATCATGGACCGAATCATGTCCAACAAAGTCCTATTCCTTCTCTCTGCTACGCCATTCTGCTGCGGAGTACCCGGCGCAGTCAAATGGGATAAAATCCCATTCTCTAACAAGTGTCCCAAGAACTCATCAGAAAGGTATTCTCCACCTCGATCTGATCGAAGTGCCTTTATGGGTCTACCCAATTGCTTTTCCACTTCAGCCCGAAACTCCCTGAATTTATCATAAGTTTCGCTTTTGTGGTGCATTAGGTACACATACCCATATCTAGAGTAATCGTCAATGAAAGTAACGAAGTACTCATACCCTCCTCGTGCCCGGATGTTCATCGGTCCGCAAACATCACTATGCACAAGTTCTAGAACCCCTTCGGCCCTATTGCCCTTAGACCCGTATGGTCTTTTGGTCATTTTACCCTCCAAACAAGACTCACATTGAGGTATAGATTCCACCTTTAAGTGACTTAAAGGTCCATCCCTTACCAACCTTTGAATCCTATTTAGGTTAATATGGCCAAGGCGCAAATGCCAAAGATAAGTCTTATTAGAGTGAGAAGTTTTAAGTCTTTTTGAGTCATTATCATTTATCTCAGCATTAAGCAACAAGTCCATCTTAGGTTTGATAAAATATAGATTATTTTGCATCCATCCAGAACAGATAAAAGATTTGTTTTTACGAATCACCACTTTTTCATTAAAAGATACCACGTAGGAGTCTTTAAATAAAGAAGATACAGAAATTAAATTCCTTTTAAATTTAGGAACATAAAAACAATCTCGCAAAATTAAACTCCTATAATTATCAAAATAAAGATGGACATCTCCCACTGCTTCCGCTGAGACCAAGGATCCATCGCCCATCCGAAGCGTTAAGTCTTCACGAAGTAGACTTCTCGTTTCTTTGAATCCCTGCAGAGAAACACAAACATGATTAGTTGCACCAGAATCTATGACCCAAATGTCACTGGATTCCTCAACCAAACAAGTTTCTAAATATAGAAGATCACACCTACCTCCCTTGGAAAGGAAGTCCTTGCAATGCTTCTTTATATGCCCGACCTTACCACAAAAGAAGCACTTAAGCTTCTTTGGGTTCTTCTTCTTCTTCTTCTTGCTCTTGGTAGCAATAGGAATAGAAGACTTCCCACTCTTGGCCCGTTGTTTCTTTCCATTCCCAGAGTTAGGATTGGAACCAGAAGCAGCTACCAAATTGGCCTCTCCACCAGCAGGAGACTCCCTGATAAGCAGTTCAAACTCTTGTAACTGTTTCATCAGTTCTGTCAAGGTCATATCCCGTCTATTGCTTAGATTAAAAGTAGCTCTAAACGGAATAAATTCCTTAGACAGAGTCTCAAAGACCATAGTCATCTGAGTTTCAGCATCGATGTCGGCTCCATTGGTTTGAGCCTCAGCGAGGTAACCCATGACCAACATCATGTGCTCCTTTACAGATGTCCCCGGTCTCTGTCTACAGTTTAAGAGTTTCCGAAGCGCCCCTTGCCGCTTTGTTATGGCCTGGCCTCCAAACATGTCCTCAAGATTATCCAAGATCTGCTTCGCAGTCTCATAATCCTGATGTTGAGCCTGCAGCACGTTATTCATGCTAGCCATAACATAGCAGCGGGCCTGATCATTAGCATCTTTCCAGCGTTCGTACGCTTGGAATTGCTCATTACTTGAGTCTCCCGTAGGCTCGGGAGGACAAGGAGTTGTCAGAACATATTTCAGTTTCTCAAAGGAAAGGACGATGTCCAGGTTCCGTTTCCAATCATTATAGTTCTCACCGGTCAATTGGTTTTTGTCAAGTATCGATGATAAAGCGTTTTTAGACATTTTCAATCTACAATAAAGAATCATATACCAAACATAAGCAAACATATATAATAATTTAGTAAGTTAACACAATCATGTAAAATCATACAAATGTGTTTATGTGTCAAAACCTTGAAAATATCACAACCTTACAACGATAATTCCCAACTCAGAATTCAACAAGCTCCTAGGGGAGTCATGCCAAATTCAATCAGGAACACGGATCCCCTCCTGATTAATATATGCCATCCAGGACCCGTATGATCCAGCATATACTAATAATCGTTTCTTTGGCCATTAATTTTATTAACAGAGCTCCTAGGGGAGGTTAATAATAAAGTTAACGTGAGTGTATAACCACCGTTTTAATATTTTATCCATGATTTATAATCACCACCTAGGGGTGTGCAACCATAAATCATACTAAAATACCTTATCCTTTCAGAGATCCAATCTGGTACATGATAGAAATCCCTTCCTAGGGGTTGGGACCATCATGTTCTTCCTATGGACCAACGATGGAGGCCTTAGGTTCTCTCTTCGAAAACCTTCTCCCACTCAATCTTTTGAAGTCAAGGTTTTATTTTAAAAATTATGCATGAACAATTTTAATATGAGCGGCACTCCCTATTCTATATAACATGTTATCAATATACATGGTAAATCATATTATAATGCAGACAAGCAAAGCAATCAAGCAAAGCTACAAGCATAATAATAACCGTAATATTATGGTTCCACCCTAGAGAATAGAAAAAATAAGATTACAAGAGAATAATCGAGACATTTATCGATTCTTCATTCTTGAATCCTTAAGCTGTATCCTTCTTCATGTAATATCCATCTTCAAGTCCTCAATCCCGTATGAATCGAACACTTCATATTTCCGGTCATATCCAAATTTAATGTTTCTCAGAATCGTCCCAAAAATAAAATTAAAACTGCACTGAAAAAATCGCACCTTTTCTGGACGCCTGGCAGCTCTCGGTCGGCAGGCCGATCTGGGTGATCGGTCTGCCGATCATGGTGGTTCGGCCTGCCGAACATGAAGTTCGGCCTGCCGAACATGAAGGTTCGGCCTGCCGGCAGAGCACCAAAATTTCTGCCCCACTGTCGGCCTCCCGGACCGTACGTCCGGCCTGCCGATCTGTGACCTTCGGCCTGCCGAACTGTGAGGTCCGGCATGCCGACCGAGCAGAAAACCCTCAATCCAGAAAATACAATTTTAATGCAATTCATCAATTTTATTTTCAACAATTCAAAAACATAAAATTAGAGACTCAGGAAATACCTGGAGGCGCCATCATCTATCTTCAAGATCCGACTTCTCGTTCCGTCTTCTCCGAATAATTATTTAATTACAAAATTCTTACAAATTAAATAATAATTCCTAGACGGAGATGATAGTCCGCCATCTAATTACATGAAAAACCTAGATACACATTCTAACCTCTAAGGAACCATAACCGGTATTAATTAATTAATAAATAATTAAACAACAATTTAATCAACCATAATTAATTAATAAACATTCACCATATAATTCATGATAACATATATATTATATAGAAACCTAGAGTGCCATCTCTCTATAAAATTTAATTCAAGCATTGGAGAGATTAAGATCACAAAATTTATGCATACAACATGATCACAAACTTGCAAATTTATGTAAAAACCTCGGCTCTGATACCAATTGTTGGAAACAAAGTGCGCAGCGGAATATTTTAAAAATTTTCATCAGAGTATTTTCCAAAATACAAGTATGACATGTTATATGTATAAATTAAACAGATCTTACTAACCTCAGTGTGCCGAAGAACCTCCGCGACCTGTGTAGAGAAGTAACGTTCCAGAAGAGCCTCAACCAACTGGTTTTCTTTGCTATTCTCTATCCACAACCGGAGTGAGTGTGGGCTCACACGTACAGCTCTTCCACCGGTGACTCTCCTTCCAACCAATAGAGAGAACCCAAAGCTAGTGTTCGTGATTTGTGAACAAAAGCTCTCAGGGAGTTTTCAGATGCTCACTAGAAGAGTATCACTCTTAATCTCTCAAATTGATCTGAGTAAATCATTAGACTCACTCCCTTTTTATACCTATTGGTCCTTGGGGTCAGTCCATATCAGATTAGGTCTCAAAAATCGAAACAGAATCAAGTTCGGATCAATATCTGATAAGATACGCGTGAAAAACGCGTAATCTTAGCTGTCGCGGTCGGCATGCCGAACTGTGAGATAGGCAGGCCGAACTGGCCAGTTCGGCAGGCCGAACTTTCTGATCGGCAGGCCGAACTGCCGAGAAAAAATCTCCGCGAATCTTTTATTTTCCACCCGAGATTCTAAAGGATAAAGTCTCAGTTTTGATTCAAATAGCCCAATAGAAAAGATATCTGATCAAAACAAACTTTATCAAGATAATCTCTAAGAAAATAAATCAATTCACAATAATTCTACAAGTTTATCTTGTTCTAATTGTCCAAAATTAAAACAACCGATAAACAGACAAGAATTATCCGAACGCCATAATTCAACAAGTTCGTCTTGAACTAATTTCTTACATAATTAATTCAACCGATAAACAGACATGAATTATTTGATTCTTATAAATTTTAAACCAATCTGATAAATCCGACATAAGTCACCAATTATTGGAAAAGCACGCCGTGTCGTTACAGGATTTTGTGAGCTAGCAAAGGGGACCAAAATGGACCTATAAAGTTCAAGCTCATGATAATTATGAAACCCAATATCCCAGATATACATTTCACAATTATCAACTCCAACGCTACTCCACTAAAAGCTTGGAGCTGCACTCTCGAACTTTATAGAATTACGAAGCTCGTGTAGCTAAGTCTCCATGACATATCATAGTGTATCGCATCCCCATATGATCATCCATAATCGGCTTAAGGACAAGTTCTGTCTTACCTTCCCGATTATTTTTATCTTACGTTCCATTGTCTCACCATTAGAAAACTTACCATCCAAAGATAGTATACCATTCGGTTACACCTATGTATCCAAGTGGTTGAGCGCTCCAGTTTTCCAATTACAGGACAACGCATATAAGAGGATATCATTACTCCTAAAGAGGAGCTATGGATTCCATATCTATGAATAACAAGTCTACGCTACCAAGAGTCATGCCTCCAACGTACCGGCATGCATGCCACTATAGAGATGTGGGAGTCACCCATTGGTACATCAAAAGACACAAGTCGAGACAACGGGCCCATTATTCATCTCAGGATTAAGATACAATACAAATGATTGTCTAAAGTGAATCGATTTGACAAGACAGAATTATTAATCCAAATCAATTCACTTTATGTCCCGATCCAACACATCGTCACCTATGACAATGCGCCAATGTTTCTATTCACGGAGTCCAACTCCGATGGCCAAGACAAACCATCTCCCAAAAGGGATATAGACAACATAACAATCTTTACATGAATAAAGCGCCCAACTTTATTCCCTCGATTGCGGATCATATATTTTAGACCATCATCTTAAGAGTCGTGTCTACCGCATAATCATCCCATCATATGCCCAACTCTTAAGGTTTAGACTGACAGTCTCAGACTACTGTTTGCTTATCATACATTCAACAAATATGAACGTAAAGAGGACAATATTTGGTATATATAAATGAATAAATTCTTTATTGATAAAAATGTCTCCAAAAACGTATTACATTTTTACTCCTTAGAGCATACATGTCTAACACCATGTGCGAATCACATGGGATTAATTCTGTCTATTTGAATAAAAAATCAGAAATTTAAGAGACAAAGTAAGGAGTTTTGAAAATTGAGGTACAAAATACTGATTTTAAAAAGTTTAATGGGTAAAGTAAAGAGTTTTGTAAGTTTAGAAAATAAAGTGGTGATTTTTAATGTTCAAGTAGCAAAGTGAATGAGACCTTAAAGTTTAGGGCTATTAATGTTAACAATCCTAGATTTTTATTTTGAGAAAGAGAAGATATATCATGTAAAAAAAAAAATAAAGGAAAAAAAGAAGAAGAAGAGGAGGAGGAGAGACGTATAATCTTTAATGTAAATAATAATAATAAAAAAACAGAGATCAAGGCAAGAACAGAGGGTGCCTAGGCCTATTCCCCTTGGATTTTTAGTAATTTATGCTTTTGTCCATAGTTTTTAAAAACTTTTCATATATGCTCTCTTTCATTTACAAAATGTCATACATGCTTCTATCATTAACCAATTTTTTCCTCTAATTTTATTTCTATTAAAATTATTTTTTATATATACCTTCTTAATCTTTTGTTTCTAACTTACCCTTGTTTCAATAATGTTTCTTAAATATGTCTCTATTTAAGTGTATTTTTTTTAGTTATCTAAAATAATATTAATTTTTTAAATAAATATCACATTCATAAATACATTTTCCTAATTTCCTGACTAAAATAATTTTACTTGATTGTGTTTGTACTTAAACCTCTTTTCATGTATCTCTTTTGCACTCTCTAAATAATTTATTATCAGTTTTGTTTCATCAAAATCATTTTTTCATAAGTGTTCTTTTTTTCTTTTTTACTAAACTAAACTCAGAAGCGAATAGTAAATCAAGAACAAACTAAACTTTAAAGAAAATTTTACATTTACCAAGAAAAAATTCAACAAATTGAATATACATGTTCTTCTAAGTAGTTTATAGTATTGAGAGTTAAGATATTAGTAGTTTCTAGAGTTTTCACATTCTTAACTTATGCCCTTGAAACAAAATCCTGATTCTGCCACCGGATTAAGTCTTGATGTGTTTGTAGTTTCCAAGAAAATGTTTTAATAGTAAAAAGAATATTAACAACACAATAAAATAAATAAAATATTTTATTTTTTAATTTTTAAAATATGACAATAACTAGAATAAAGGCTATAAAATGAGGAAAATTTTGGAACCTTACTAAAACTGAGGCCATAACCAATTGCTTATTACCTAAATCTTATTCCTTTTTGTTTCTTTCTTCTTCTCTCTCCCTTTTTTTTTTTTTTTTTAAACGTTGAGACTTGTTTTAAAGAACGTTAAGCATTTAAGATTTTAGGTTGAAACTACTAGTACAAATTGAAAATACTATAGCAATTTTAATTCTATGATAAAAATCACTCTAATAAAACCAGTTTGAAATAGAATTTTTTAGATTCAAAAAGAGCAAATCAAACAACATGTATATAAATTATTTCCCTAAAAAGATGTATAACCGTACCAGGGCATGCATATGCGTATACAGCCAGTTGGCAATGCTAAAAACAACTTACTCCCCAAGTCCATGGCTTAACTGTATAAGGTCTATCGCCGCTTTGTTCTACCTTAAATTTAGCGGGTTTTACCAAGCAACAAAAATAATTACTTTGTTCTTCATTTCATCAAACCCCCAAAAATACCAAAAAAAAATCCAATAACTTTGTGCATGTTCTTGTACTCATAACTAGCGGATCTTCTGAGGTACCCAAAGGATTAATAATTACTCCTAAGATCAATATGCATGCAGACTCCTTTGAAGGTGTCAAAAAACCTGCCATTCCCAGGGCTGGCTCAACATAACGCGATCCTTCAACAAAACTTGAATGGAAAAGGGTATTCGAAAGTGATTTTTTTTCGCCGAACAACGTAATATTTCTTTAAATTAAAGTTTTCAATTTCAATAATGCTTATTTTTTTTCACCATTTTCAATGATTCCTCGCATAAATGTTTTGTTCTTTGTTGGAAATGTGTAGAAAAAATATTGAGAAAAGATTAACAATGCATCGTACTCTTGAGAAGATTTTAGAGAGATGAGATTTTTATTTTGAGAAAGAGGAGAAATTATACAACTTCAAAATGGAGGAGGAGGAGATAGAATTTTCTAAATAAAATATAGATAGAAGGTTTGATGTTACTAGTTCCGAGAAAATGTAGTAAAAGGACATTTTAACAACACAATTAATAAATTAATTAATAATTAATTTTAAATATGATTATAGCTAAAATATGGGCTACAAAATGAGAAAATTTTGGAACCTTCCTAAAAGAGGACCATAAGAAATTGCTTATTGCCTTAAATCTTCAAGAGAAAATTACATATTATGCTATACTTTGAAAAGTTGTGTTTATTCATGCTATACTTAAAAAATTTATGTCACATTATCATTTGTATTATATATTTTGTTGTGCCACAAATGAGTATTTGTGACATTTATAAAAAGTAAATCTTAAAAGAAGGCATTTATGAAAATTTCCTAATCATAAATCCTTTTCTTTTTCTTTCTTCTTTCTATTTTCTTTATTTTTTTGTTAATATTGAGACTTGTTTAAAAGATTACTAAGTATTTGTATTGTTTCAGATTTTACGAGAGAAATCACTTGAATAGTAACAGTGTATTGTAGTAATTTCACCTCGAATCGGTGATCAAAACAACGTAGTTTACCCCTAAAAAGGAATCATATCTTGCGAGGACATGCATACAAGAATTGTAGAGCCAGTTGGCAATGCTAAAAACAACTTATTCCCCAAGTCTATGGCTTAACTGTCTAAGCATAAAGTCTATCGCCGCTTTGTTCTAACTTAAATTTAGCGGGTTTTACCAAGCAACAAAACTAATTACTTTGTTCCTAATTTCATCAAAAACCCCAAAAACAAAAAAACCAAGAACTTTGTGCATGTCCTAGTACTTATAACTAGCGGATCTTCTGAGGCACCCAAAAGATTAATCACTCCTATTACATGAAACATGTTTGCCGGCTTAACCAATATTTTTCATATACTCGCATTTTTTTTATTGATTGATCTCACCTATATACACACACACACCCCTATACACATACCACTATATATATGTCCTAAATTCAAGTGCTACATACAATATACTAAATATGGAGATCAAACGGCAATATTGGAGATCCTTGAGTTTTCTGTGTCTCTTTGTGTCGTTTTTCATCTTGTTTAATTGTTATGATGTAGTTGTAGCTAGTGATCAAAAACCGAAATTAGTGCTTGAGGAAAGTGAGGCTGGTATTGATCATCATGACCAAATTAGTAGCTTAAAGACTTACATTGTTCATGTGAAAAAACCACAAATTAGAGGGTTATTTTCTATCAATTCAGATCAACACTTGAAAACTTGGTACAAAACATTCTTACCCTCTACAACTCCCTCCACCACAAGCTCATCAGATCAGCATGATCACCCACGCATGGTTCACGCGTATAAGAATGTTGTCACTGGCTTCGCGGCGAGATTGACGGCAGAGGAAGTGAAAGCCATGAAGAAGAAGGACGGCTTTGTGTCGGCTGATGAAGAGAAGATCTTCAACTTACACACAACTCACACTCCTAAGTTTTTAGGGTTGTTCCAAGGTTTAGGACTTTGGAATGATTCGAGATTAGGGCAAGGGGTGATCATCGGAGTTCTCGACACAGGAATTTGGCCCGACCATCCGTCGTTCAGTGACGAGGGGGTGCCACCTCCACCGGCCAAGTGGCGAGGCAAATGTGAGTTCGAGGGAACAGTGTGTAATAACAAGCTCATTGGAGCAAGAAACTTTGTTACTAGCACTAAAGGTGCTGGAAAGACGTCGCCTAATGCATCGCCGCCATTTGACTTGGACGGCCACGGCACACACACGTCGAGCACTGCTGCTGGGAACTTTGTCGCCGGCGCCAATGCCTTCGGTATGGCCAATGGCACTGCATCTGGGATGGCGCCTCACGCGCACCTTGCCATTTATAGGTAAGAATGAAAAAATTTTCAATATTGCTGTAGATATTTTTTAGAATAACTCCACAAATGTAATATTTTAATGAACTATGATAAATTTAAAAAATCACATAAAATTGAATTTAGAATATCAATACTGTTCGTTATAAAAATTGAAAAAGTTCTTTTTTAAAAGAAAAAAAATAAAGCGGAGCTATTCTGTGATGAGTCTGAGAGCATTGTTCTTTTTATAAATGTTGATTTTTTTATCTTTTGTATGCAGGGTTTGCGAGGAGGTCTGTTCTGAGGCCGACATATTGGCAGCCCTTGACGCAGCCGTCGAGGATGGCGTCGACGTCTTGTCTCTCTCCCTCGGTGGCGGCTCCGCTCCTTTCTACGATGATTCAATTGCCATCGGTGCCTTCACCGCCATCCAAAAGGGCATCTTCGTCAGCTGCTCAGCAGGGAACTTCGGACCCGACTACTTCTCCCTATCAAACGAAGCTCCGTGGATTCTCACTGTCGGAGCTAGCACTGTCGACAGAAAAATAAAGGCCGATGCGAAGCTCGGAAACGGAGAAGTCCTCGAAGGAGAGTCGCTGAACCAGACATCAGACTTTGATTCCTCGAAGACCTTCCCACTCGTTTATGCGGGCGCAAATGGGAACCAATCATCGGCTTATTGTGCGCCGGGTTCTCTTCAAAAAGTCGACGTCAAAGGAAAGATCGTGGCCTGTGATAGAGGAGGAGACATCGGAAGAATCGACAAGGGTGTAGAAGTAAAAAACTCAGGTGGTGTCGGCATGATTCTAATGAACGAGAGGGGAGATGGTTTTAGTACTTTAGCGGACGCTCATGTGCTTCCCGCAACGCACGTCAGCTTCTCAGCTTCTCTAAAGATCAAAGCTTACATTAACTCTTCTTCTTCTCCTCAAGCCACCATCCTTTTCAAAGGAACCGTGATCGGGGACTCTCACGCCCCGTTCGTGGCGTCGTTCTCGTCGCGAGGGCCAAGCCTAGAAAGCTGGGGGATTCTGAAGCCTGACATCATCGGCCCCGGTGTCAGCATCCTCGCGGCGTGGCCGGTTTCTGTGGACAACTCCACAACAAGTGGAAAAGCCACTTTCAACATGATCTCAGGCACTTCAATGTCTTGCCCTCACCTCAGTGGGGTCGCGGCTTTGCTCAAAAGCTCGCACCCCGAGTGGTCCCCTGCCGCAATCAAATCCGCAATCTTAACCACCGCCGACGTGTCAAACCTCGGCGGAGCGGCTATTCTTGACGAAAAGGCTTCTCCCGCCGACGTCTTCGCGACTGGGGCAGGACACGTAAACCCTTCAAAAGCAAACAATCCCGGCCTAATCTACGACATAGAGCCGGAAGACTACATTCCCTACTTGTGTGGATTGAACTACACGGATGATCAAGTCTCGGTCATCACGCAAACGACGGTGAAATGCTCCGAGGTTGGATCGATACCGGAATCGCAGCTGAACTATCCCACTTTCAGCGTCGTTTTGGGGAATGAGAGTTTGATTTTTACGAGGACAGTGACAAACGTTGGAGAGGCTAACTCGGTGTATACTATGGAGGTTTATCCACCAGTAGGGACAGGAATGAATGTGACTCCTGAGAAGCTTATATTCACAGAGGTGAATCAAAAGGCAGAATATACGATTGAGATTTTCCAACTGAGTGGTCCTACTAATCCATTTGAGCAAGGTTATTTGGTGTGGAAATCTGATAAATATTCTGTTCGAAGCCAAATTACTGCTATATTTGACAACTAGAAAGTTTGGGACGGATTACAAACTAGCTTTCTTGTGCTTGAATGGGGAAAATAATAAACAGAAAAATAAGTCCAATATGGATTGAGATTTTCTTTTGAGTTTAAATTGTTTGTCTTTACTTATCAAAAAGACCAAAAGATTTCTTTGTTTGGTTTTGTTTGTTTGTTTTTTTTTCTCCTGTATTATCTTTACTCTTATTGTGTGTTGTCAACTTGTTTTCTTAATGTCAAAGCAAAGTTTTAAAAAAGAAAGAAACAAAAAGTGCATATTGTTTGACAGCATTTTGCATTTCAGCAGATTTGTTCTACTAGAAGGCTTCTATATATGTTTTTGGAACTTTTGATGGGTGAAAGCCCAAATGCGAACTATTCACCAAAGGTTGAATTTTCTTCCCTATAGGTTTGAGGATTGTTTCTTCCCTATAGGTTTGAGGATTGTTGGCTAGCTAAAATGCCA
Source organism: Artocarpus heterophyllus (assembly GCA_025403435.1). Lineage (NCBI taxonomy): Eukaryota > Viridiplantae > Streptophyta > Magnoliopsida > Rosales > Moraceae > Artocarpus > Artocarpus heterophyllus. Next base: position 1,688,963 of record CM046344.1, read on the forward strand.
ATTAAATAAATCAAATGTTCATGTGGTCAGGTATTTGGGCTAAGTTAATTAGCATGCTAAACTGCTCTATGTGTACTCATAAATCTGTTCAAGATATTTCCTAATTTGAATGTAGTAAAGGATTCACCTTTCATATTTAAAAAAAAAAAAAAAAATTCATTCTAGCACCACATTCTTATAGGGTAAACTCACCTTTCATATTAAAAAAAAAGTCTTTCTATTCCCCACATTCTTAAAGGATTGTTGTATCTGTTTAAAATCATATCAAAATAAATAAAAAAAATTATAGAATAGACAGTTTTTAATACAGATATCATGAAAAGTCACTTTTCAAGCCTTATTACAGAAAGATTTTTAAAGAAAAAAGTAGAGACGAATGAGCCTGACTCTGGCCACACACATGTAATGGATAACTTGATAACTTCCTTAAAAAGCTATTTCCTAATTCTTTTATGTTGTCTATACATGACAACATATATATCTTACTTCTAACCGGAGAAAAATATACCATTTAGCATGTCCTTAACACGTCATTTTTACTCCCTTGAAATGAAGACACAAAAGATATACTATTTAACATAATCCATAAGACAAATGTCTCAAAGTAGTATTCAGCTTAATCAGAAAAGATTAGGGTCTCAAAATGCATCTCAATTGCCATTCATGATTGGTTCCCCTTAATTAGCATTAGGAGTTTCTGGCCACTAAAAACAAATTAAGGAAAAGTATTTTCTTTTATGTACTAAAAGGATTTCATGGAGAGGCAAAATATCTACTTCTTGAATCCATCCAATTTTCACATGTTACATATTAATATTAATGTATATGTTTAATTACATATACACCTGCTCATTTTTTGTTGGTATTTAATTTCAAGTCAAGGCTTATCTTAATCTTACTGTATTGACCCACCAAAAGAAGGTTGTTCCCTCTTAATCTCTTGTACTTTAATTCTAATTAAAGGGGTATTTGGAACTTCAGTTCCAACCCATCAATTGACTGTAAATAGTGTAAAGCTCACAGTGGCTACAGTAAAAAGCAAAAAGTTGCTACAGTGTAGAGCCTCATATGCTACAGTTCTTAAACTTAAAACATCAGTTACAACTAAAGTTCCAAACAGAAGGTAAGGATTTTAAAGACTTGATTAAAGTTGTGTTTATTGGGAAAAACACATTATATATTTTGAATTCTAATTTGGCAGAAGCAATGTCCCTCGAAACATTTCAATATTGGATTTGTCTACTTGAAAAGTTGTTATTCCTTAACAGTGAAAGTTAAAGGACATGTATTGGACTTCACCCTTTCATAAAATTTGGGTATACTAAAAGAATACAATAGTACTTCTCATGAGCACCAGTTCCCAAAATGCAAGAAACAAGAAATTCTTGTTACACAATAATAAAAACGACCATTTATAATATAAAAATAAATAAGAAGAAATCTTCATGCTTTGAAGAGTTCTTTTGGCGACAAAATAGACAAAATTAATATGGAATAGAAACTTGGACAAATTAACAAGCAATAAGTGGCATCCCTCTTAGCAAAGCTAAAATCAAATAGATTTATTTCGTTCTTACCCTCTTATACTATATATATACACACAATTGAAGTGAAGCAAAAGATACCAAAGCAGTAACATACACATTAGCTCCTTTAAGAAAACATGGAAAAGACTAGCAATTGTGGAATGCTATTACTAAAGCCATTGATGAAAACCCTTTTCCTTTTTGCTTTGATTTGTTGTGTGTTTTCCCAACAAAAGGAACAATAATGTCGCAGAATCACAAGAGGAGATGAACATGGAAGAGAGCAGTTTAGAAACTTGTATTGTCTATCTCCAAAAGCCTCATCATTTGGGTTCAACAAGACGAAGAGCCTTATACCGATGGTACTACTCTTTCTTGCCATTTACAATTGCAAGAGCAAGGAAGCAGTCACGCATGGTTCCTCAGGATTCGCTGCGAGGCTGACGGTAAAGGAGGCGGAAGACATGAGAGTGAAGGAGGGTGTTGTGTCAATCATTCAGGAGAACATATTGCTTCTTCACACAACCAGAACAACGAAATTCTTGGGCCTTTCTCAAGGTGAGGGACTTTGGAAAGACAAACATGGGAAAGGGCATGATAATTGGAGTGGTGGACACCAGCGTGTGGCCGTCGCATCTCCCGTTCAGTGACGAGGGAATGCCTCCGCCGCCAAGGAAGTGTAGAGGGAAATGTAACTTTGGGGCAGTGAGGTGCAACAAGAAGATAATTGGGGCAAGAAACTTGATAAAAAGATCATTGGCCAATGGTGGAGGAGGACTTGTTATGCCGCCGTTGGATGAAGAAGGCCACAGGACACTCACATCAAGCGTGGCAGCCGGGAACTTCATGAGAGGAGCCAATATACTTGGTAACGCCAACGGAACTGCGTCTGGAATGGCACCTTGGCTGTTTACGAAGTGTGCTCACAAGGTGGTTGTCCTGAAAGTACGGTACTAGCAGCCATAGATTTAGCCATTAGAGATGGTGTTGATGTGCTTTCTTTGTCCATTGGAGCATTCCCTAAGCAATCTTTCCTCCAACATGCGGTACAAATAGCTGCTTTCTGGGCTGTCCAGCGGGGGACTTTTTTGAGCTGCTCTGCGGCTAATGTTGGCCCTTTCAACGGTTTTGTTTCAGGCACTGCACCTTGGGTTCTCACAGTTGGTGCTAGCACAATTGATAGAAGCATTCGGGCCGTTTCCAAGCTCAAAAATCACCAAGGGTTCGTTTGGTACGTTGGATTGGATTGGATTTTAGAGTTAGGATTAGATTGGACTGGATTGAATAGGATTATATTGAATCCTATCATGTGTTTAGTGAATATCGGATTAGACTAAATTAAATATCATGATTTAAAAAAAAATATTTATTAATAAACAAATACTTTTTTATTAATCTCGCTTGAATCTCACTTCACCCTTTTTTTTCTTCACTTTCTTCTTTGTCAATCAAATCTCAATGGATGCCTGCTTGACACAAAGCTCTTGTTGGAAACTTTCCAAAATTGAATCCCAATGAGCTGATCAAATGCTGCTCATTTTAGTTTCTTATGTTTTTTCCCTTCTTCTTCATCATTAGCTGAAATCTCTCACTGTCACCCATCTTTTTTTAATTATTTTTTTTGCTGCTCAAAACATTAATTGAATAACAAAGTGGTAAACAAAGAAAGTAGTCAAAGCAAAGATGGCTGGGCATGAGGGTGAGCTACGTTGCTAGCGGCAGAGAGGGTTTCGTCGCTGTCGCCTGTCGTCGACTCAAGTCAAGGATGCGACGCCAAGAAGAAGGAATCCAAGGGGAAGGACTCTTATCAGTACCACCCTTCCATGCCATTGAAGTCCACCTCAGGTAGCTCAAGTTCCAAGTAGTCTTTGGCAGCGGCAGCTAATGCGAAAGACTAGCTGCCACAACCTCCGTCCTCGGTCTTGTCGATTCTGACGTTGTTGTTGGGGTTGAACCACATGAAGATGAGATTGGGGCCGTTACTATAGGAGAGTTTCTTTGGCTTCAGGGGAGATAAAATGCATTGTGGTGCTCTTGGCTGTCTAGGCCAGGCGGCGGCAACAGTAGTGGCAGTTCAAGTGTTGGGAAGAAGAAGGAGGTGGTGGTAGTGATGGGTGGTGTTAGTTGCTTGAGGATTGGTGGCTACTGAGGGTTTATGGTTGAATGGTTAGATGATAGAAACAGTACAATTTATTTTCAAATGAAAAAAATTTGTAATCCTGACTAATCCCATGTTTTGTTAGGGATTATTAATCCTACGTCTGTGGGATTATTTTGCACTATTGGGATAAGTTATCCCAACCATATTCAATCCAAAGTAAACAACAAACGTGGGACTAGGATAAATAATCCTAGTCCCAATCCTAATCTTAGGTAACAAACAAGGCCCAAGAGTACATTGGTGAATCTCTCTTCCAGCCCGGTGACTTCAAGCCCAAGTTACTCCCTCTTGTTTACTATGAATTCTGTGACCCCCAGGCACTCGAAAGAGTAGGTGCTCGAGGGAAGATTGTGCTTTGCCAAGGGCCAGGCAGGGTATCAGGTGTTGCTAGAGGCTAAGCAGTGAAGAAATCCGGCGCTCTAGCCATGATCACAATGAACGAAGAATTCGACGGATTTAGTACCATAGCTAATCTTTATGCCCTCCCTGCCACACATGTGAGTTACTCTGCAGGGTCAAGAATCAAAGCCTACATTAACTCAACCCCAAAACCAATGGCGACAATTTCATTTAGAGGGACAATAATCGGGCAATCCTCTTCTGCTTCAAGGGTGCTTTCCTTTTCATCAAGAGGGCCAAATTTGGTGAGTCCTGGGATTCTCAAACCCGACATTCTAGGACCAAGACTGAACATTCTAGCCTCATGGCCATTCCCTATTGACTAGAACACAAATCCAAACCAAGTTTTTCATGTCAGCACAGGTACCTTTATGTCTGTAGTTTTTTACTTTTATAAAGTTTCTTTTTTAATTATGTCTTGTGAGATTAGGAAATTACTTAGTTTGCCTTATTCAAGGAAAACATTATGTCAGTATTCATGTTTCATATTTTCCTAATCTATTATAACAAGAACTTTAATGGCTTGTCCTCACTTAAGTGGGATTGCGGCTTTGCTCAAGCGCTCACATCCAGATTGGTCTCCAGCCACCATCAAGTCCACAATCATGACAACTGTCGATGTGAAGAATCTTTGAGGAATCCCAATTCTTGATCGCATGTCTGGTCCAGCTAACCTTTTTGCCACCGGCTTAGGCCATGTCCACCCCACAAAAGCAAATGACCCTGGCCTAGTTTATGACATCCAACTAGATGATTATATTCCTTATTTGTGTGGTTTGAACTACACAAACAAAGAAGTTCAAGTCATAACACAGAGAAAAGTGAATTGCCTGGAAGTGAAAAGCATACCTGAGGCACAACTGAACTACCCTTCATTTCAATTGTGGTCCTACCCCTCATACAAATACAAGGACTGTGAACAATGTGGGCCCACCTAATTCAACTTATAAAGTGGAAGTTCTCCCTCCAAGAGGGGTTAGTGTCAAGGTCTTTCCTGATGTGATCACATTCACTGAGGTGAAGCAGAAAGCAACTTACAATGTGACATTTAGCCAAATGGGAGATTATAGAAGAAAGAATGGTGGTGGAGAGGCATTTGGGCAAGGATTTCTGGGGTGGGTTTCTTTTGAGCATAGTGTTAGGAGCCCAATATCTGTCAAGTTTTAAGTGATAATAAAGGTATTATATGTTTCATTGCCTTTAGAAAGTCTGCTTCAGATTTGTTTATTTCAAGACTTTCATGTCTTTTTTCAGTAGTAGTATGAATTTCCCATATAGTAATTGGGATGTTTGTTGTTTGTTTACTTTGGAAATATAGAGGTCAAGATCAAAACTCAATATGGTGAAAGGTAGATCGTCAGCAGTACTAGATTGCCCTCTTGAGAAGGAAGATTGCAGCCGTTTTTTATGTTTGACTTGTCATTTAGATATGTGATAAATAAAAGATTTTTGTTATGGTGTTGCTTCCTCTCTCAATCTCGCAGAACGCTCCTTTCCATTAATATATATCGTGATATATGGACGAAAATAGCAAGTCTCCTATACATAAGAATTGGAGTTCATTTAATAAATTGCACAAAGCAGATAAACTAGTAAATTTGGAGCATTGCTTCAAGAAGAAACGATTTATTTTGCTCAGATACGGCAGTATACTACCCTTTTCTCAATTCAGAAACAAGTATTAATAACTTTGGTTTAGTCAATAATTCCAGAAACTATATAAAGAGGGGGGAAATGGCTAAAAAAAAAAACTCTTTTAACAAGAAGCAAGTGCTCTAGAGGAGTTATTTCACATCTAAAGCGTAATTTTAAGCACCCTACTTGTGCAGAAATTGCTTCAACCGATTAAAAAAAAAATTGCTTCAACCCAATGCATCACGTGGTTGAATAGTTTTCTTTCAAGTAAATTATTTTTCGCTTAAGCTTACAGCCCGAGGCACATTATATTCACTACTATAGTTGATATGAAAATGAGCATTTTGGCCAGATAACAGCAGTAAACTGTCATGATATATGTGTACATCAGCAACACTTGGTAACAACATGGTAACAAATGCAAGTATATTGTCGCTAATTTACTGTAGAACCAAGAGGGCGACAAATTGGTTTATAGAATTTGGTTTTAATATATACAAAAACATATGTAGTGTAATGACCGAGGAAACGTCATCAATAAAACCTAATATTTAATTGGGTTTAATTAATGAATTTATTCTTAAAAATGTGAAATTTTGTAAAAATTGTAATTTTTGTGAAAATTACAATAAAATATGAATGAGCGGCATTGATGCAAATTTTATAGCATATGTAATGCAATGGTGGATATTGTAAAATATAAATTTTATGAGTTTGATGACTCAGAGATTTGTGCATAATATCCATAAAATGAATTTCATGTCACAATTAATTGTGAAATTGTGATATAAACGAATGAATGATTAGAATGTAAATAGGACATAGAGGTTGTCCTAACCCTAACCGGGGGTAAAAAGGAGGCCAGAGCAGTATAAGAATACTGCTAAATGAAAACGCAGATATGAAAAATGTTATGATTGGCCTCCAAAAGTAAACGAAAAGTAAGTTAAATATTTTTTTACAGTCTAAGGATAGAAAGTACACTGAATTGACCACGACAGTATAAGAAAAATACTGTGTGGTGAAAAATTACACAGTATAAATTTTTAACTCCACAAAGTGGACACTCCTTGATTTTCTATTGGGCCACATGTCAAGAAAAGTGGCCCAATCACCTTGTGACACCTAGTGGTATACTCATGGGTTACCATGAGTCACCAAATGTGATAAGGATGCATTTAAGGCAAAGTTATCACAAAAATTCATTTCTTTTCTTTTGCTCCAAGATCCGGCAGCCATGTCCAAGAGCTCTAAAAAAATTTCTCAGCCCCCAAACTTTGCAAAAATATCCCCAAACAAGTTTTACAACAAGTACAAGGATTTCCCATAAGTTTTAAGGTAAAATCCTAAACTTTTTAATGAGTTTTCAAGGGATTTTTCATGGGTAAAGGGAAAAAATTAATCTATGGTATTTTTGCATGAAAAGGAAGTCCAAGAAGAAGTTCAAGAAGCCTTTGAAGGCTAGAAATCCAAAAAAGTGTTATTTGGGTAAGTTTTAAAGTTTAAAGTTTTGAATTTTGTTTTGATTTTTATTCTTTCAAACCCATGAGGGGTTTTGAGCATGTATTTGATGGAATTTCATGTATATGTGATGAATGGAAAGTTTAAGTTGTGAAACTTTGGTTTATAGTGCAAAACAACAATTTTTGTAAAAACTGTTATTTTTGCAATTTTGATGTTAGACTTTGCAAAAGGGATGTTTGAGCATGAGAATCTTTTGATTAAGGCATGAAATGGTTTCTGCAGGGGTAGAATTACAATTTGTAAATGGATTTTTGTAAAAATGCCATAGGGACTAAATTGAAAGAAAAAGTTCCTTCTCGGAAGATTTGAAAAATAGTCAAAAACGCCCCTTTACAGTGAGATTTTGAGAAAAGTTAAAACACAAAAGTTGTAGATCTTGATGAAACTGTTAGGCCACATGGACGTTTTATCTAAAAACTCAATTATTTGTGAGTTTTTGATTTTTCAAGAATATATTAAAAGTGAAAAAAGTGTTAAATGGTAAAAATGTCATTTTTCAAAATGATTTAAGGTATGGTACCTTAAGTAAAAATGATCCTTGAGAAAAATAGGAAATTTTGATGCAAAGAAGTAAATTTTAGTTCCGGGGGTAAAATCGTCAACATTTTCAATTCAGGGACTAAACCGTAAAGTTTTATGAAAATGGGGCATAATTAAGAAATAAAGGGATTTGACCCACTAGGGTGTTATTTTGAAATTAGTATGTGGTTATTTTCATAAAAATAACGAAATCGAGCTCGGGTAGGTTAGTGGACCCACGAAGGGCAAAATCGTCATTTTTGTCCAAATAACCCAAACCGTTTTGAAATGTTTCCAATGGAATAAGAAAACGACTAGAAAGGGTTTCCGCCCTTCGTTAGAAACGATAAGGTAAAGTTAGATAGAAATAAGAAACAAACAGTAGTTTTTGGAGTTGTATATAGTAATGCAACTCAATTTATAACTAACGGAAAAAACATAGTGGAATCTGGCTAATGGCTTTGTAATTGGCTAACAGGATCCTAGGAGTCTAGGAGAAGAGAAATCGAGGTAAGTTGCTCGACATTCGCATAAAGTAAGTACCCTTTCCACCTACAGTATGAAATGTAGGTTTAGAAAGAAATATATGTATATGTATACCTGTGCTATAATTAAGTGTAAACTTGTATGTTTGCCATGATATAAATACCTAGTGGTATAGTCATGTATGAATAATTGTGAGCATATTAATGTGTACCAGTGTGTACAAGATGTTATGTACCTGTGTGTACAATAATGAAAATGAGCATGTGTATCATGATTTTGTACCTGTGTGTATAATATGTTATGTACCTGTGTGTACAATAATGAAAATGAGCATGTGTATCATGATTTCGTACCTGTGTGTACAATGATAAATACTTGAGTATGTATAAAGTAGGTATCTGTGTGTACATTTTATGTTAAGTACCTGTGAGTACATTATGTTATATACTTGTGCGTATATTAATGTGTACCAGTGTGTATAAAAAGTAAGTACCTGTGTGTACTATGCTATGCAAGAGAATTTATGTTTCATGGATAATATGTGATTATTACTTCATGCGTGGTATGTCAACCATAATAAATGGACTGGTAAATGTATCACCAAAAATTAAGAAAAGTGTCGTACTGACTCCTAACTCAAGGGGAGTTTAAAGGATATGTTACGGTCATAGTGTTACGTAGACCTAAATGAAATTGCGCAATGGTACGAACACTTGGGCCCTAGTAAAGATAAGAAATGATGAGGATAAAGAAAGTTTATAAGAAAGCATAATTGATTCATGCATTCATGTGAATATCCATGTGGGATTTATGGGACTTACTGGGCGTTAGCTCATTAAGTATTTCATGCTGTAGGTATTCCGACGAGAATGTCAGAATAAGTTCAAATGGTGAGCTGGCGGAGGGGTGGATGGTGTGCAGATTGGGTATGGAGTCCGCTGCTGTAATGTTTTCCGCTACGTATGTTTAAAGTTATTTTGAAATGAAATATTTAAAAAAAAGATGTTGTCAAAGTAAAAGTATTAATTATGTAAATACAAGTATGTGAAAGTATTTTGGGAATTACCAAAGTTAATGTAAGCAAGTTATTTATTCCCATTTAAAAAAATATATATTTCCTAAATTTTTGCCCTAAAGTAAGTAAGAAAGAGTTTTATCACAGCCCGAAAAGACGGGTTGTGACATGTAGAATATATATATATATATATATATATATATATATATTATTGAGCAGTGGAGCCTTAAATAGCCTTACCTTGATAAATTATTGTCCTACACAGGATTATTATTGGGGTCGACCTTCCTAGAAAGCTCACCGTAGGGATTGAAATGAGGGCAGGAAGCCCACCTCCTAGAGGTATGGTGGCCCCAGCCCAAAATTCATAACACTAGAGCGCCGTGGTGCCCCCTAGCATTCGGCGCCATGGCGCTTGAAGGCTAGGGCCATGGTGCCTAACGCGAATCAACTTTAATTTTGAAAAACTAATCCCTTCTTTTCTCTTGGAAACTACTTCATATTAGTTAATTTCTATAGCATTGAGGGTAAATCTTTTATTTATTTTTTGTTTCAAATTTTTGCTCTCTATAGAATTAGGGTGTCTAATTCTTTATAACACACATTATATGTATATATATTCTAGTGACTTGTATGATTGTGATTGATACCAAAAATAATGCCATGGAAAATATAAATAACAAATATCGTTAAACTACCTTCCTACTATTTCTTAAAAAATGTAGGGAATCAAAATTTGCAAGTCCCAGGCTCCAGCCAAAAAGAAAATTGTCAAACAAATAACCTATTAAGTTTTCCCAGTCTGCAAGTTCTAGAAGACATTGATCTATCAACGACTTGGTCGTCAAAATGCTTAATAAAACAAAACTAACTACCATCTCTGCAGCCGACCCGAGGATAAACAAAATCAAAGAACAGAATTCCCCTTAACCAGACCATTAACAAAGCTCCAATACTGCAAGATTCCCCCAAGCAAAACCACAAGGATCCAACCATTAAAGTGTTGTACTAGTTTGAAAATGCCGGCCGGTGCTCTTCTTTGGTCGTTCCCATATTTATGCAGGTGCAGAAAACACCTTCAACAAAGCAAAACTCTGGTTTATCACCTTCTAGTTCTAAATGAAGGGCAATTTGTTCAACATGGCTACCATTTCTTTCCTCTCCTTCATTTTTGTGCTCAACTTCTTTCATGTCGTTGCGCTGCAAAGTGAAGTTATATCAGTCTCCGACACCACCAAAACGAGCAATGCAAAAAATTACATTATCCACGTGAAGCCACCAAAGGGCAGATTCCTTTCCCAGTCAGACGACTTGGAGACCTGGCACAGGTCTTTTCTGCCGGCTAGAACTGCTGCGAGCTCAGACTATGAGCCACATATGCTGTATTCATACCGAAACGTGTTGAGTGGTTTCGCAGCAAGGCTAACTGAGGACCAAGTGAGAGCCATGGAAGGCAAAGATGGCTTCATATCAGCACATCCTGAAAGAATATTGAAGAAACTGACGACTCACACCCCTGACTTCTTGGGGTTGCACCAGCAAACAGGCTCATGGAAAGAATCGAATTTTGGGAAGGGGGTGATAATTGGGGTACTGGATGGTGGAATTTTCCCCAGCCATCCTTCATTTAGTGACATGGGAATGCCTCCTCCGCCTGCTAAATGGAAGGGAAGGTGCGATTTCAACGCGTCAGACTGTAACAACAAATTGATTGGCGCAAGGTCTTTCAACTTGGCAGCCAAGGCAAGGAAGGGAGGTAAAGCTGACACGCCAATTGATGTGGATGGACATGGGACTCACACTGCAAGTACGGCTGCTGGTGGGTTTGTGAACTACGCAGATGTTCTAGGAAACGCCAAAGGCATTGCAGTTGGGATGGCACCATATGCTCATTTGGCAATATACAAAGTGTGCTTTGGAGGAGACGATGACTGTCCAGACATTGATGTACTAGCTGGACTTGATGCGGCCATTGAGGATGGTGTAGATGTGCTCTCACTCTCTCTTGGTGACGTGTCGCGTCCATTTTTTAATGACAGCCTTGCTATAGGTGCATTTGCAGCAACCCAAAAAGGAATACTGGTAAGCTGCTCGGCAGGAAATTCCGGCCCGGATAACAGCACTATGTCAAACGAAGCCCCTTGGATTCTCACAGTTGGAGCAAGCACCATAGACAGAAAAATTGTGGCCACAGCAAAGCTTGGAAATGGTGAGGAATTATATGGTGAATCTGTCAACAGAGGAGATTTTCCTCCAAAATCATGGCCTCTTGTTTATGCTGGCAGCAATGGCAAATCAGACTCTCTGTTTTGTGCTGAAGGATCATTGAAAGATATTGATGTCAAGAATAAGGTAGTGCTGTGTGAGAGAGGAGGTGGAGTAGGGAGAATTGCCAAGGGGCAAGAAGTGAAAAATGCCGGGGGAGCTGCTATGATTCTCATGAACCAAGAACGTGATGGTTTCAGTATAATAGCAGATCCTCATGTGCTTCCTGCAGCACATGTCAGCTTTGCAGATGGACTCAAGATCAAAGCCTATATAAACTCGACGGCAACCCCGACAGCAACAATGTTCTTTAAGGGAACTGTCATTGGGGACTCACTCGCTCCCGTAGTTGCTTCCTTCTCTTCAAGAGGCCCTAACTTGGCAAGTCCAGGTATTCTAAAACCCGACATCCTTGGACCAGGCGTCAGCATTCTTGCAGCTTGGCCATTCCCTCTGGACAACGACACAAATCCAAAATCCCCTTTCAACATAATGTCTGGCACATCAATGTCATGCCCACATCTTAGCGGAATAGCAGCTTTGCTCAAGAGTTCTCACCCTTACTGGTCACCAGCTGCCATCAAATCTGCTATAATGACCACTGCTGATATCTTAAATCTTGAGGGCAAACCCATTCTTGATCAAGCACATAACCCTGCAGACGTGTTCGCCACCGGTGCAGGGCATGTCAACCCAACAAGAGCAAATGACCCAGGACTGGTCTATGATCTTCAACCTGATGACTACATACCTTACCTTTGTGGCCTGGGCTACAATGATGGGGAAATCGGAATAATTGTGCATAGACACATAAAGTGCTCAGAAAAATCAAGCATACCTGAAGGAGAGCTGAACTACCCTTCATTTTCTGTCACTCTAGGACCATCTCAGACATTCACAAGGACAGTGACGAATGTTGGCGAGGCGTGTTCAACTTATACAGCCAACATCATTGCACCAGATGGAGTCCACGTGAGTGTCAAACCCAGCAAGCTTTACTTCTCAAAAGTAAACCAGAAGGCAACTTACTCGGTGACTTTCAGCCGCATTGCATCAAGTGGTAAGACGGTTGAATATGGTCAAGGGTCTTTAACATGGGTTTATGGCAAACACTATGTTAGGAGTCTAATTTCTGTTAAGTTTCAGTGAGAAACAGATGTATGATGCATGGCTGGCAAGCGGTTGACTTGAACTGTCACTCAGTTCTCTATGTTTCTTTCCAATAAATAAATAGTAAAATTCCGGGAAATCTGAATTTCCAACAGATGATCCTCCAGTGTCCAATATCAAAATTCCATGATGCTATATATATCCTAACTTTGCCTATTGGATGTAGATTATGATAGAAGGGAAGACAAAAGATCCTCACAGCAAAAACTATGGCTACAATAATAAAATTAAATTATATCATGCGACGACCCGTCTTTTCAGGCACTCAGTTAATTTTTTTAAACATCGTTCTTAAACATTAATCTTACTTACTTAGTAAGAAAAATACTGAATTAATTTTTTTTTCTTTAAACATCCTTTAAAACATTCTTAAAAACTGTTGCGACTTCTGTCACAATCTAAGTTAAGACCTCGCTCAATACTTGACTTTAAAACAATTTCAAATCGTTTCTTAAAACTTAATAAAAAAATATTTATTAAATCATAGCTTAAAACTTCACTTTATAATTATATAAAATAGTTCGTCAACTGTATCTTAAAACTTTAAAAACATTTCTTAATACTTTAACTTTATCAAAACTTTGACTTTTTTAAACTTTGAAAATATTGTATCAAATCGTGGGAAAACATTTTCTTTGTACAACGGAAACTTACTGTAGTGGTATTCATACTCAAATCTTCGCATCTATCCTTCGCAGCACCCAGATCTTCTAACGGGTCCTACTGATCACCCATAAAACTGCTTATAGTGTGAATAAACTTTTAATAAACTTTTGCTCAATAAGTTCAAACATATTCTCATAAATCATTTAAAACATACTTTAAAAACTTTTCTCATAAAAACCTTTCTCTTATAACATTTTTTATAAACGTTCTTCATAAACATTTTTAAAAATATTTTTCATAAAACGTTTTTCATAAACGCTTTTCATAAAACATTTAACATGCAGCAATCCTCGGAATGCTTTTCATAAAACGTCGTTTATGAACCTTTTCTTGTAACCATGAAAATGTTTTCATAAACACTTAACATAAAACATTTCTAAAAATGTTTTTCATAAGCATTTAACGTAAATACTTTATAATAAGGAATATAAGCAAATTTGTAATGTATGATTCCAATTATGCTCTGTTATGAACTTCAATTTTGAGCATTTTATGAACATTCTATAAACTTAAACATTCCTTTCTTTCTTAACATTTATTCTTGTTCCTTAACTTTCTTTATCTTTATAACCTTTAGTGTTCGTATCAACATTTTTAATCATGAGATCATAAACATAATACTTCCCTTGTGGAAGACTTGAAACCATCGAACATCGAGGTCATATACCTTTATTACCTCATAACAAAGAGACTGGTACGACACTTTCTTTTTATCTTTATGTTACATTCTTATTAACTTTTGTGAGCATATTAAATACAATCACATCATATGCAAACACACTCGCAAATCATAGCTTGTATTGTAAAACCTATTGCATAACAAATGCAACATAAAACGCAAACACATTTTGCAAATCATAACTTGTATTCTGAAACTTATTGTATAAACAATGTAACATATAACGCAAACACGTTTTGTAAATCATAACTTGTACTCTTTTAAACATTGTGCATTTCACATGCAACCATACTTCAAATACATTGAAAGTCATAACTTGAACTTTTAAAAACATTATGCATATTAACATGCAAATAGACTTTAAACATAAAAATTACAAATTCATTGCAAATCTTGCTTTGAATCTTTAAAACTTTTTGCATAATAACTGCAAACATACTTTAAAAGAAACTTGCATAATAATTGCAGATTCATTTATAAACGTATACATAAATATTTAAAATAATTTACTTCATGCTGTAGGTTAAGTTTGAACTTACCTGGAATTAGCTCTAACGTTCTCTATTCCATTCCGGTCTCATTCCTTTTCCTTCCATTAGTCGGCTTTTGTGTCTTGATCATACGACACCTGACTAATTAGTTAATTTTTATTACCAATCCACTCAATTGATAACATAACTTAAACATTAAACATTAAACATTAAACATTCATTCCTTTTTTTTTCATAATTAGGTATACTGTCGATTTACCCTTTCCTTTTCTTAATTTTGTAACCCATCGGGTTACCTTTTCTTTACTTAACTTTGTAACGCACCGGGTAACCTTTATTTCACTTGAACATTCCTTATTAAATTTCCCGTCTCATGTGACGGTTTCGTTACTTAACGTATTACGAATCATTTTTCGTTTAAGAACGTTTTGCTAGTTAGAGTGTTAGGCTTCGTTTTAGCCGGTTTTTCTTAAAAATAACGATTTTACCCTTAACGAGTTTTTCGTCAATTTTGTAACTTTATAAAACTTATAGCTTAACTTTACCGTTCCTTTTCTTACATGTTACGAAAAAATTCCCGTGAAGGAGAATTTTTCAACATCGGGCGTTTCGGGTCCGTTTTGGCCATTTTTCATAAAATGACTATTTAGCCCTTAATGTTTTTCTTTCATTCTTTCATTGACTAAACTTTAAATTTTTTAAAACTTAGCATTTATAATTACTTACTGCCTACAGCAGTGTAGAAAATCAACGTTCCCTAGTGAAAACTCAGTTTTTACATAATTTTACAGTTTTTGCCTGAAACACAAAGATATTTACATTTTTGCCCCCAGAACAAAAAATAATATTTTTAAATCATTATTCCTCATTTTTCAAGAGGATCAAATTTTCTTAAAGTACCTTACCCAAATTCCTCATGTAAAAGGACGTTTTTGGCCCTTAAAGATTTTTTTTCAACTTTAACAAATTTTATAAAATTCATAACTCCTAAAACGAGTAGAATTTTAAGAAATTGTTCGCATGGTCCTAACAGTTTCGACGAATTCTACAACTTTTATGTTGTAACTTTCTTAAAATTCCAACGTTTAGGGGGACTTTTTGGCTGATTTTTAAATCTGTCGAGAATTCTTTTTTCTTTGCAATTTAGTCCCTTTTGAAATTTCACCAAAACTCTTACTTTCTTCTTTCTTTCATCATAACCATCAACATATAACATGAAATAACCATGCCATATTGTCCATTTACATGACATAGACCAAAATCATTTTATCAAACATATAATATGCATTAAAAACATAAAACTTTTTAAGCATGAAGTTTAAAATTTTATTTAAAACTTCACCAAGCCTTTTGATCCTCCTTTGAAATGCTTGAAAATCCTTCTCAACACCCTTGACAACATTCATAGCAATCCCTATAAAAATCTCAACCAAATCATGAATAAAAACCCTTAAGCATAATAGGTAAAACTTGAATTTTACCTTGAAACTCTTAAATCTCCTTTCATACCCTTGACTTTGTTTCAAAACATAATTTTGGATATTTATGCTTGACAACTTATGGAGAGAATACTCATGGGGGTTTGGTTTTGGTAGAGAAAAATAAGGGGAAAATGGAGCATTTTTCTTTTCTTTTCTTTCTTTCTTTCCTTTTCACGTTTCTCGCTCTTCTTTCTTTCTTCTTTTTCTTGCACATTGGAAACCATTATATGAATTGATTCACCTTTTTCTATTTTTCTTTTCTTTTCTTTTCTTTTCTTTTTTTTTAAATAAAAAGGTGATGAATCATCACCTTAGTAATCAATTAGGTTACTTTGGGTGGCCAAATGTGATTGGGCCACATTAGTGGATGTGGTGGCCTAATCAAAACTTTTAAGGTGTCCTACTAACTTTTTACGCAGTCTAAGTTTATACTGACAGCATTTTTCTCATACTGTCAGTATTTTTTTCCATACAGTTCATGAGGTCTCATAACCTCCCATACTTATCCACATCCATCACATAATGTAATTCCAATATTGTCTTACTTTGTACAGTCTAAATTTATATTGACAGTATTTTTCTTACACTATCGGTATATTTTTCATACCGCTACAGCATTCTTTATTCATCCGTATTCTTCAAACAGTATTGCTTCTATACTGTTTTAACTTAAACAGTCCAGTTCCTACACTATATTACTTTTATAGTGTAATTTTTACACTACATAACTTTATCAGTGTATATCTTTACACTGTATTATTTTAATATTGTATAATTTTTTATATTATTATATAATATTTTTTTAGTCTTAATGTAATCTTTAACTTAATGTATTTTGATTGTGTTTAAAATACTCAGTTGTTATATGTCATTTGTAAAAGGGTGAAGAAACCCATTAAAAGGAAAAGAAGACCCAGAAGTACAGTAATGGGGAAGCAGACACTCATCTGCATTGGTAAAACTCCGAGTATCTCAACCTTACTGGCAATCAAAAATGTTGGATGTGAAACATTCCAGGATCGTTAAAAATCAAGACAAATTTTCTCATGTCGAATCATTTTACTTCTTATGTCAAGCCTTCACTGGTAAATTCATACACCAGTGACTCACAGTGTTGCAAGTTTAACACATTATCCAAAACCAGGAGGCACATCGGGGTCCTCATCACTACATTCACCAGCCTGCTTATGCTCCCTATCAACGCAACTGAGCTCCCGCTTAACTTGTAACAATGTGGGGGGCCCTTCCTGCTGCTCTTCCACACGTACCTTTTCATGCCGAAAAGACAGCTGTGAATCCTCACTCTCGTTCTTCGGATGGTTATTGGGGAGAAAGAATCCTGGCGGTTCATTCGGCTCATTAATGTCAGACATCACATGATCAACTCCATTGGCTTGGGCAAGAACTGAATCCCTATCACCATCATGCTTTTGAACCCGCGCCATGTTTGAAATACCTTTCGCTTCCATCAGCCTGTTCTAAACAGATCGGACAGTTTCTGATATTTCACTGCTCATGCCATCACTTGATCTGATTATTCCCCACAAACCATTAGAAATCCGGCCCGTCAATTTGTCCCTGACAATTAGAAACATGTAAAAGTAAATAAATATATGAATAAAACTCAAATCTCAGAAAACCAAAATTCCGTTTATTAGGAGACAAAATCCTTTTAAAAACTCATCTTTTAAGAGGGATTACACAAATACTTTCATAAAATAATCACATATAAAATACCATTATAACACAAACCCAGAGAGACACATTAGAATCACAGAATATTTGTGTTTGTATATATATATAAAATTGATAACATACATACCTGACTTCTTGATATATAGCATCAGAAAGTTGTCTAGGTTTCATATTCTCAGCACCCAAACGATTAAGCGCCGCCGACTGCCTCACAATGAAACTAAGATTTTCGCGCAATTGTTCCTGCTTATATATTCCCCCTAACTCAAAAATTAGGCTTTAAATATTTACTAAAAAACAACAAGACAAAACTTTCTACGGAACCAAATAGAGAATGTTTGAACCAAACGTTGGAAAGGCTAACTCGTGTATACTAGGGATGTTTATCCACCAGTGGGGACAGGAATGAATGTGACTCCTGAGAAGCTTATATTCACAGAGGTGAATCAAAAGGCAGAATAGAAGATTGAGATTTTCCAAGTGAGCGGTCCTGGGAGCAGTACTAATTCATTTGAGCAAGGTTATTTGGTGTGGAAATCTGATAAATATTCTTCAATTGAAGAATTTCGTGATTTGGACCGAAGCACCTCTGCAGCTCATCAACGGCACATAATCAGAAGTCTCAGCAAGTTCAAGGCTCCTTTGAACTTGTCGACCAGAATTGCTTTAGTGAGCATGTCTGCAGGATTGACCTCTGTGGAAATCTTTATGATCTTCACCAATTTTTGAGCTATCTCATCTCTTACAAAATGCAGGCGAATATCAATATGTTTTGCTCTCTCAAGAAATACACTGTTTTTAGTTAAGTGTATTGCACTTTGTGAATCATAATGAATTGGAACTGTATCTTGAGCAAAACCAAGTTCATTAACAAATCCTTTTAACCATAAGGCTTCTTTTACTGCATCCGTGAGAGCAATATACTCTGCTTCGGTTGATGATAATGCCACCACATGTTATAGACTAGATTTCTAACTTTTAGTGTCTCCTCCAAAAGAAAACACATATCCAGATGATGATCTCCATTTGTCTAAGTCTCGCACATAATTTGAATCACAGTGACCTTCAATCTTTTCAATTGAATCATTAGACCTGGTATATACCACCCTTAGACGTGATGACCCTTTTAAGTATCTTAGCAGCCACTTAACTGCTTGCCAAGGACTCCTCCCAGGCTTACTCATGAACTTGCTAACTAAGTCAACTCCATATGCTATATCTGGGAGAGTACTAACCATTGAATACATCAGGCTTCCAACACGGTTTGAATATGGAACATTTTTCATTTCCTTTTCTTCCAGAACTGCCTCTTGGTCTTTGAGTGATGTTAGCTTGAAGTGTGCCCTAATTGGTGTATTGATAACCTTTGACCCTGTCATTCTAAAGACTTCAATTACCTTATTGATATATCCTTCCTGAGAAATTGTCAGCAATCCTTTAAGCCTGTATCTGAATAGATCCATTCCCAAAATCCTTTTAGCACCTTCCAAGTCTTTCATCTCAAATTTAGAATTCAATTTTTTCTTGAGTTTCTAAATCTCAACCATGCTCTTACAAGCTATTAGCATGTTGTCGACATAGATAAGCAAATAGATGAATGAGTGATCTTTCAATTTAGCAAAAAATAGATACAAATGTCATGTTTACTTCTTGTGAAGCCTTGATTAACCATAAATCATGAAACCTCTTATACCACTGTCGAGCTGTCTGCTTTAAACCATAAAGAGATTTCTTGAGAAGACAAATATCTGCTAGGTTTCCATTGTTGAAACCTTCTGGTTGTGTCATTAAGATACTCTCTTCTAAACTGCCATGTAAGAAAGCAGTTTTGACATCTATTTGGGAATACCCTTTAGCAACCAACCTAGCCTTATACCTAGGCTACTCAACACCAGGTATGCCAGGTTTCTTCTTAAAAATCCATTTGCTTCCTATAACTCTTTCTCCCTTTTGTCTCTGAACTATTTGCCATGTATGATTCTTATTTAAAGAATCCATTTCTTTTTGCATAGGAATCTTCCAGCGCTCCCATTCTGGACTTGTTCTAGCCTCTTCAAAATTGGCTGGTTCTGCCTCATTCAACCAATCCGTAGCATTTAAAACAAAAGCTATTAAGTTAGCTTGAGCATATCTTGATGGAAAACATATCTTCCTTCTTTCTCCATCCTTTGTCAGCTGATACTCATCTAGATTTCTATCTGAATTGGAAGCTACTTGAGTATCTGAAGCCAGTTGAGAAGATGCTGTTGCTCCACCTTGATCATAAACTCTTCCTTGTTCTGCATTTGGATGCTGTGTTGTACTTTGAGGTTGAACAAGTATCTCTGTCTCAAGCTCCAGGTGAGAACCACTTGTTCTTGCTTGTGAATCGTCATTACTTATCTTCTAGTCCTGCATGTTAGTCTTATAGAAAACATATTCATTGAAAATAACATCCCTACTTTTAACACATTTTTTATCCTCAATAAGGCATATTCTATAGCCTTTAACACCATTGGGATAACCCAAGAAAACACCTTTCTTAGCTCTAGGATTTAGTTTTCCCTGACTTACATGCACATATGCAATGCATCCAAATGGTTTTAAATGATGATAACTCGGTTTCACCCCAGACCAAACATGCTCAAGAACCTTAAAATCTAATGCAGACAATGGAGACAAGTTTATTAAATTACATGCAGTGGCAGCAGCTTCTGCCCAAAAAGATTTTGACAAACCAGAATCAGCAAGCATACTCCTTACAATATTTATTGTAGTTCTATTCATTCTCTTTGCTAAACCATTTTGTTGTGGTGTGCCAGTGCATGTTTTTTGTCTTGCAATTCCAGTTTTAGCAAGTAAGAGGCAAACTCATCATTGCAAAATTCAAGTCCATTATCAGTTCTTAACCTTTTAATTCTTTTCCTATTTGATGTTCTGTCTATGATTTCAACTCTAGAAATTTATTAAAGCATCATCTTTGTTTTTCAAAAAATATATCCAGACTTTCCTAGAGTAATCATCAATAAAGGAAATAAAATATTGACACTTAGACAATGACAAAGGTACCTTTGGTGATCCCCACAGGTCTGAATGGATGCAATCAAGAGTGCCCTTTGTCCTGTGTGTTGCTTGCAGTTTTCATAGAATTTCAATTCACTGAGCTTATTGATATCTAGAAAACCTTGTTTCCCCAATTCTTGGAGTCCTTTCATACTCATGTGACCCAACCTTTTATGCCAGATCTCTATATGATCAGTTTTTTGTATAGTGACAACAGACTCTCCATACATAGTGTTACCTTGTAGCACATAGATTGTTGAAGAAGACCTTTCATCACCACCATATTACCCTTTATCACTTTTAGAACCCCTTCTTATGATCTGAAAGAATATCCATTCCTGTCAAGCATTCCCAAAGAGATTAGATTCCTCTTTAACTTTGGAACATGTTTGACTTCTTTTAGAACTTTTATTGAACCATCCCACATTTTAATTCTCACGGGCCCCATACCAATAATCTCATAGGTGACATTGTTTCCCCATAAAAACTTTTCCTCTTTTTATTTCTTTAGAATCAATAAACCATTTTTTCATGGGTGTCATGTGAAATGTACACCCTGAATCCAGGATCCATTCATCCTTTGGATTTGCACTGGAAACTGCTAAAACGTTTGCATTGTCGTATCCATCTGAAATCGAGGCTGCATCACCATGATTTAGATCTTCTGGTTTGAAATTATCCTTCTTTCTTGAAGGATAGTTTCTTGATAGATGTCCCTTTTTGTGACAATGCCAATAGGTCCTTCTTCCTCTAGATTTTGATCGTGATTTGTTACGATTCTTGTTCTAAAAATCCTTTCTCTCTAGTCTCTTTCTCACGTTCATACCTTTTCTCTTCGTTCTTGGTTGTTTACCATGAACTTTCAAATCCAATTCTTTGAAGAATGCAGCACTTATGACCTCTTCTAATTTCAACTCTTCTTTTCCATACTTTAGAGTATCTCGAAGTTGATCATATTGCTTTGGAAGGGAATTCAAGAAGAAAATGGCTTCATCTTCATCTTCGATTTTGACCTCAAGACTTTCAAGATCTGTGACTACTTTCATGAATTCATCAACATTTTCGTCGATAGTCTTGGCCTCATCCATCTTGAAACCATAGAACCTCTGTTTCAGATAGATTTGATTTAAGAGAGTCTTGGTCATATACAGTTGCCCTAATTTTTCCCACATGGCAGCAATCGTTTTCTCTTTGACCACCTTTCTCAAAATCTGGTCACTAAGGCTTAGGATTATTGCATTCCAAGCCTTCTTGAGAATCTCCTACTTCTCTTTTGCCTCAAGAGTTTTAGCCATGTTTGGTTCTCCTTTCAAGGCTTCATCTAACCCAAAATTACCCAGATAAGCCATCATCTTCTCCCTCCAGAGGGTGAAGTCATTCTTGCCATCAAACTTCTCGATATCAACTTGAGTGTAGTCATCCTTGATTAAATTGCAACCAACCAAAGAATCTTGGATACGAATCAACTCAAAGCTCTGATGCCAATTTGTTAAGAAAAAATCCTTTCAAACCTGCAATGTCCAACCAAGAACAACCACAAAGCCCACCTAACGAAACTAGCAAGAATTGAAACTGAACAAGAAAATGAACGCAAAGAGCAAAGAAAAGAAAGAACAACAACACAGGAGATTACTTGGTTTGGATTCAAGCGAATCCTATGTCCAAGGGCAGAGGTGAATAACCTCCAGTCCAATTCACTATTGAGGCAAAAATCAATATACAATTTTCAGCAAGAATACAAATCTCAGCAACTGTTCTCTACCACTGAGTATCTCAATTTCTCTCAGATTCTCTCAAGAAACAATCACTCACAAGGCTTCAACAAAGAAATCACACGAACCCAGAATTACAGAGCTCTCATACAGACTTATCTAATTGCAATTTTCTTTTCCTTTCTTTTTTATTCAGAGTCAAGTCTTCCCTCATATATATTATTATTAGCCAACAAGTACAAAGACTCTTATCCCTTAAGTAACAAAAAACTAATAAAAGAAGTTGCAGTCCCCTTTTAGTAATTTTTGCCTTGAATATTCAGCCTTTGACTTCTTCAATGTGAAGACATTTTCAATCAACACGAGGGAATGCCTCCGCCGCCGAAAAAGTGGAGAGGGAAATGCGAATTTGGGGCAGTGAGAGAAACTAGATAAAAAGATCATTGGCCAATGGTGGAGGAGGACTTGTAATGCTGCCATTGGATTTGCGTCTGGAATGGCACCTTTGGCTTACTTGGCTGTTCACAAAGTGTGCTCACAATGTGGTTGTCCTGAAAGTACAGTACTAGCAGCAATCGATTTAGCCAGTAGAGATGGTGTTGATGTGCTTTTCTTTGTCCCTTGGAGCATTCCCTCAGCCATCTTTCCTCCAATATGTGGTACAAATAGCCGCTTTTTGGGATATCCAATGGGGGATTTTTGTGAGCTGCTCTGCAGGTAGTGTTGGCCCCTTCAACTGCTCTGTTTCGGGCACTGCACCTTGGGTTCTCACAGTTGGTGCCGACACAATTGATCGAAGCATTTGGGCCATTGCCAAGCTCAGAAATCGCTAGGAGTACATTGGCGTATCTCTCTTTCAGCCCGGTGACTTCAAGCCCAAGTTACTCCCTCTTGTTTGCTCCAAATTCTATGGCCCCTAGACACTCGAAAGAGTCGGTGTTAGAGGGAAGCTTGTGCTTTGCCAAGGGACAGGTGGGGTATCAGTGGTTTCTAGAGCATGAAGAAGTGAAGAAAGCCGGCACTCTAGCCATGATCACAATGAACGAAGAATTCGATGGGTTTAGTACCATAACTGATCTTCATGTCCTCCTTGCCACACATGTGAGTTACTCTGCAGGGTCAAGAATCAAAGACTACATAACTCGACCTCGAAACCAATGGCAACCATTTCATTTAGAGGGACAATAATCGGGCAATCCTCGTCTACTCCAATGGTGCTTTCCTTTTCATCAAGAGGGCCAAATTTGGCGAGTCCTTGGATTCTCAAACCCGACATTCTGGGACCGCGAGTGAACATTCTAGCCTCATGGCCATTCCCTATTAGCAAGAACAAAAATCCAAACTCAGTTTTTCATGTCAACATAGGTACCTTTATGTCTGTAGTTTCTTACTTTTGTAAAAATTCTTTCTTAATTATGTCTTATGAGATTGGGAAATTTCTTAGTTTGCCTTATTCAAGGAAAACACTATGTCATTGTTCATAGTTTATAAATTCCTAATCTAGTATGGTTGGAACTTCTATGGTTTGTCCTCACTTAAGTAGGATTGCAGCTTTGCACAAGCGCTCACACCCAGATTGGTCTCCAACTGCCATTGAGTTCATAATCATGATAACTGCCGACGTGAAGAATCTTTGAGGAATCCCAATTGTTAATCACACGTCTCGTCCAGCTAACCTTTTTCCCACCGGCTCGGGCTATGTCAACCCCACAAAAGCAAATGACCTGGCCTAGTTTATGACATCCAACCAGATGATTATATTCCTCATTTGGGTGGTTTGAACTACACAAACGAAGAAGTTCAAGTCATAACATAGAGAAAAGTGAATTGCTTGGAAGTGAAAAGCATACTTGAGGCACAGCTAAACTACCCTTCATTTTCAATTGTGTTTGGTCCTACCCTTTAGACACTATGACTAATGTGGGCCCACCTACTTCAAGTTATGAAGTGGAAGTTTTTCCTCCAAGAGGGGTTAGTGTCAAGGTCATTCCTGATGTGAGCACATTTACTGAGTTAAAGCAAAAAGCAACTTACAATGTGACATTTAGCCAAATGGGAGATTATAGACGAAAGAATGGTGGTGGAGAGGCATTTGGGAAAGGATTTCTGGGGTGGGTTTCTTCTGATCATAGTGTTAGGAGTCCAATATATGTCAAGTTTTAAGTGATGATAAAGGTACTATATGTGTCAATGCCTTGAGAAAGTCTGCTTCAGATTTGTTTATTTCAAGACTTTTATGTCTTTTTACAGTAGTAGTGTGAATATCCCATATAGTAATTGGGATGTTTGTTGTTTGTTTACTTTGGAAAGACAGAGTCAAGATCCAAACTCAATAAAGAGAAAGGTAGATCGTAAGCAGTACTAGATTGTCCTCTTGAGAAAGAAGATTGTAGTCGTTTTTTATGTTTGACTTTGATGTGATCAAGCGAAATTGACAAGAAAAGCAGAGAACAATGGAAGGTTCAATCACTGCTTTATTGCATCAAACGTAAAGAAAAGGAATAAAGATAGAGGGGACATTCGAGAGGTCCTCTGCTCTCCCTAATCTCATTGAGATACAATTCAGAAAATAGATCGATCATGACCCACACTCCCCTCACTGATATTTATTCCCTCATGGCAACTAACCAACTAATAATCTGTTATTCCCATTTGTGTCACCTTCCATGCTCTCCTTAAAATCGAAAACCAAATCCCCAATACTAGTCCACCATCAACTATTTCACCTACAAGAGTCATCATCCCTTGTGTTGCACCTACACCTACACCTACACTGGGGCCTATCAATATCCCCTCCCCAAAGACGCACCTTGTTCTCAAGGTGGAATTGAGGGAGTGTTGCGTTGAAGACATCAACGACTCCCTAGAGACATTAGGGGCTGATAATTGGTCCAGCAAATCAACACTTCCAAGGAGGAAGAAAAGCCATGGAGCATCTGCCAAACACCAAGGACCGCCGTAAATTCAACCTTCATTTCCAATTCTACAAAGATCTGTGCAAGAAGAGAAGTGGCGGTTTGGAACTTCCCTAAGGCCTAATGCTACTGTGAGACATGAAAAACCAGGTGGATTGCCACCTTAGCAGGCAACTTTAATTGACACGCCACCTGTCCAAGTCGATTAAGAATCTTATAGGACCCATAGAAATGGGGAATCAACTGCTCATTGTGGCAGAAAACCGAAGAACACTGGCGATAGAGCCATAGCGTGAGATACACAAATTTTCCTACTTCACAAGTCATCTTGCACCTTTTTCCATCTACCCAAGCCTTCATCCTCTGCTGAGCTTGCAACAGGTTGTCCTTAAGTACATAAGCATAGCATCCTGTTCAGCCATCTGCTTATCCCATAAACTTGCTTCACATCTTTCTGATAACCGCTTTATTTTTCCAACTTTAAGCTGCATTTTGGGGATGAGAATGAGAACCAACGTGAAACCAATTAAGCAAAGAAGCTCATCCCCATACTCAGCTTTGTGACAGTCCTTAACCTTGTTGGTCACCTCAAGCAAGCCACTTAGAACATACACATTTTCACAAATGCTTTCTTGCTACTGTGTATAGTGCACCATGACAACAAAACCTTCCCCACTGATTTCCAAAGCACAAACAATGAAAGGAAACTTTGCATATAACATCTCAATCATTTGGGCACCAAAGCAACTATTATAACCATAATCATCTTTGAAAATACAAAAGCATTCATCTCCCTCTGTAACTTCTTTTGCTTGTGTAGCTACTGAAGGCTCTGTGACAACATCAGTTGAAATCTTGGTTGTCACTGTCCTCGTATACCACATAACTTGAAGCTTATCATCTTTGGCACAAATATGACAATCTCCTCCATTTGCAACATTTGGTTTTACCTTCTCAAACAAACGTTCCACACCTCTCCTGCCTTTTTCCACCCCATAGCCGCTTGGATTTTCTCCTCCCATTGTGACTGCCATTGAATTTTGGCAGTTGCCAACTCATTTTCCATGGTTCGTTGTTCATCCCTCAGCTTCCCTGGTACACTAAGCAAATTATATTTTGTAGTTCGCAAAGAAATCAACTCCCTTTTACTATCTTCCCGCTCCTCCCCAACAGCAACAGCGGATTTCTTCAATATTGGTTCTTTTTGTTTGTTATCTTCAACTTTGACCATGTTGCCCAGTTTGTCATCAATCAAGAAAAACATGTAATCACAATATTTAGGATAAGATTTTTGTGGCCCCGTCACTTTGTCATCAAGAAAATAATACTTGCCACTTGGACTTTTCTGTTTGGTGTCGAGTTTGAAAATTGCTAAGAAAACAATAAGTCAAGTGGGCTCCTCTAAACAATTAGCTTTGTGATAGTCAAATCCAATAAGCTCCTCCCAAAAATCAGCTTTGAAAAAGTCAAATCCAATGGACTCTTCCAAACAATCAACTTCGTCATGATGCAATAGCTTACTGCACATCTTAGGCCTATCATAAAGAGCAAACACTTGCTTCTTAATTTTTTTGTCTGAAGACAATGCTCCCCCACAGCAAGGACAACAACCTCATAGTTTTGCTGGTCACACGAAAAAAAGGAAGCTACAGGTATTCTCTCTCAATTCCATTGCCCTCAATCCCACAAAAGCTATCAAACAAAACCATAACATCTTTGGCCATAAAAGAATATCTACAGCTATTATCATCTTCCGTCAATTGTTCAACATCAAATCTCGTTGCTTTATCTCCCTTGTCAATGGCTGCAATAACCCATGAAATTTTCCCATCTTAAACCACCCAAAGTTGGACTAAATCATCTCCCTCCAAAACCACCTTTGCCATTTTCACACCCCCCCCCCCCCCCTCCCCCGCCTTTTTTTCAGAGATATTCTTTTCCCACATGTATTTTTGGGCCCTTTTTGACTTGTCCAGTCCTCCTAAGAGAGGGACATCCAATAGAGTGCCTTCGTCGGGAAAAATGGATGCTGCTCGCCGGCGTCCTCTCCGACCGCCTTGCTCATCCACCTCTGTGGGCGAACCAGCGTTGAAATCGCCTAGGTCACCAGAGTTATAGGTCAGTTTTGTAATTGGAGCTTCGTTCTCACTTTTCGCGTTCGAATGGCAAAGCCCAACCACCCCATCGACGCTTGAGCCCGTTCGAACTTTGCACGAAACTTTCAGGTTTGGTATTGGACTATCGTTTCCTTCCTCCCTCGGCATACTCAGGTGCGATTTGTCCATGTTCGAAACCTCTAAATTAGTCGTCGGAGCACTGTGCTTCCCCACCATCAGTAAAAGCAGGTCAACCTCGTGCTGCGCGTCGGACCCAACCCCATGGTCATCGTTAGTGCTACCTCCGACCTGGTCTCCACATGGAACAAACTCTAAATCAAACTCCAGGCCAGAATTGTCACTCATATTTGGACGCAAGGCTACCATCGTCGCTCTTTGGTGTTGTTCTTCCGTTTCTGACCTCGTTGATCCAAGGTCTATGCTTAGACCCATTCGCAAGAAACCAAAAACTTCACCTTCACCACTCTCGCCGAACCTCAGACCATGGACGTGTGACACTCGTTATTTTTCTAACAGATATTAAAGTAATTAAATTAATTTTTAGTGTATAAAAAAATTTTTCCTCATTTAAATTTATTTTATAATATTTATTTTTATCTATTTTTAAATTTTTTAAAATTCTCCTATATTTATTTAGTATGTTTACTAAAAAGCCTTAGAACTTCTAATAAATCTTAAAAATGTCATATTGACATTATGTGTGTTAAAGTCTCTAGATGAGACATAAGGACATCTTTTCCAACTACTCTTGACCCTCATTTTCTTTATCACCTCCGTGACATGCTTCAACATGTCTCCTCCATAATTGTTTCTATCACTTCTCTTCAAAGACTTCATCTTTTCTTCCTTTCTCTTCCACGGTTCCCACACTCTTCTTCTCATTTCTTTGCTGAAGCAAAATACTTAGAGAACTTCTTCAAGGCAGCCATAAAAATCAGCCATCATCACCTTCATTTGAGCAAGAATTTCAGTCATACTGAAGTAAAGGAACATGTTTTGAAGCCATTTCAAGCTTCCAACTAACCATAATCTGATGTTAGAATCTTATGAACAAATTTAGTTTTTTTTTTTTCATTTATAAATTTTCTTTTATACTAAAGGATTATTCAAATTTACGTTCTTAAACCTAAGTATATGTTTGTTGCTATTTTGGAGCATATGTATAAAGTCTAAGTGTATATGCCCTAGACAGAAAATTTATATTGTTAAACTTTGTAATACCTCTATGGGCAGCGGCTATTTCTTGAAATTCTAGGATTAAATTAAAATGAATTTTATGAATTGGTTTGCATATTTGAAAAGTAGCATCCTAAGCTTTCTAACGAGCTATCATAAACCTAAATCGGAGTTGTATTTTATTTTCTAAAAATTATTCAATTTTTGGATTAGAAAATAATAAACATGCCAGTTTGTTATGGTATACCAGCTGCTAACCTGAACTAAGAACCCATCTTTGCTCACTACCTAATTCTTTAATGTCTTACAACCTTTCCAATATTATCTTAAGTGATTGATGAATCTTATTAGGGACTAAAACATATAGATTACTTGTTCACATTTTATATTGTGTTAAGACAAAAATTATTTACTGTGGTATTCAAAAGAGATTTACATAAAAGCTTTAATGACATACTAGTAAGATAAGTTTACACATGATTTATTTATGAATGTAGTTGTATGTTGTGCTTTAGTTTTAATTGTCCTTATGCACGCCTTAAGATCAAGGGAGTATGGAGCTAACGTTAATTGATTCTAGGATTAAAAGATTGTTGATAAGCTTGAAAGGTAGGGATTCTATTATTCATCTTTTGTGAGGTTTTTATAGAATTAAAATTGATTGTTTTGTCGCAATATATATATATATATATCTATGTTGAACTGATATTATATGAGTATCACATATAAAACTATGACATGGACTCGTCTTGTATTGTACGACGAGGAACATAATGAATTGACACATGTTATAAATTGAGAAGCATGGTTAGAAAAACTGACTCTATTAATAATGATTTAATATAGAGAAATGGTGAGACATGAAGAGGGCGACGGTTACGTCATTGGGCATGAATACCCTAAAAGGTAAAATAGGGAGAAGGTGATGACGCTTCCTTGGGTTGAAAGTCCCAGAACACACTGTACAGGAATCGACTTAGTGAGGACTCGGGGCTTGATGTCCCCTCACCGAAACACCCTTGGAATTTTTAGAGAGTGATCAAGCGTGCAATTTTGGGTTTCGATGAGTTGAGTGATACTCTATTGAACGTGGGTACCTAGGAATAATGATGAACTATAATATTTGTATATATGTATATGTATGAAACTCGGTAATGATTAACTATGGTATCCACAGAATATGATCATAATAAATCTCATAATCTGGATAATGATAATTATTAACTAACCATGCAGGTTTTAATGTGGTAATGATGAAAACCTAAAGGTGAGTAATGGTTTTCTCTACTGAGCATAGTGTCGCTCATTCCCTTATATTTTTATCTTTTCAGGACTCACTAAGTGTGAGATGACTACGAGAAAAATATTTGAGGAAGTGATGTAGCTATATTACATTGAGACTGCTTTAATTGTTGAGAATGTTCTTCATGATAATGTAAGCATCAATTGTTACTTTCTGTGACTATATTATAATGCGTTGATGGTTAAAATGATGATGACGACAGCTTATAATATTAAATTTAAGGTGCTATACTAAACTGTGGATTATTTGTCGATTATATTTTTATTTTTGATATTGAGAGTTTTTATTTAAGCCCCAGACAACTTTATTTTTAAGGTTTTACTTTTATTTTTGATTTTTTATTTTATCTCATTAAAAACCGTTAACCCCCATATAAGGGCGTTACAGGACGTCGGGTTCCATACCAGATCGTGGCCTCCAATCGTCGCAATTCACAAGTCCTCCCTTGCATTCACCATTGTGCATCTCTTCCACATGTGTATCCTTTGAAGTGCTAGCTTCATCATCGGCGTTTATTAATTCCTCCACTGGCAACTCATTATACTTGCTAGGCCAATCCCTTGAATCCTCGTGACCAAACCTGAAACTTTGATCTAATCTATAATTGGAGTCCGAGTCCTCCATGACAGTAACATCATTCGTGATTGTTGTCTTCTGCTCCGGCGCCGAAATAGGCGGCGTCATCATCGTCGTCATTCCCTAGGTGGTTGCCTTAACTCATCCAATATTTCAGAGACCTTCTTCATCATCTCCTCTATCCGAGAGATGATCTTGACATCAGTCTTCATCTTCTTGACATTGACCGTCATCTCCTTCAACTCTCACTTGAAGGCCTCTGTCTCCAACTCAACCTTCTCTAAACGCTTCTCAAAATTCTTCGGCACTGCCGCCATTCACGGAGATCAGAACTGCTCTGATACCAATTGATGTGTTTAGGCAAAATTGACAAGAAAAGCATAGAACAATGGAAGGTTCAATCACTGCTTTATTGCATCAAACGTAAAAGAAAAGGAATAAAGATAGAAGGGACATTCGAGAGGTCCTCTGCTCTCTCTAATCTTATTGAGATACAATTCAAAAAATAGATCGATCATGACCTACACTCCACTCACTGATATTTATTCCCTCTTGGCAACTAACCAACCAACAATGTATTATTCCCATTTGTGTCACATCTTCCATGCTCTCCTCAAAATCCGAAACCCAATCCCCAATACTAGTCCGCCGTCAACTATCTCACCCATAAGAGTCATCATCCTCTGTATTGCACCTACACCTACACCTACACCGGGGCCTATCAGACTTGTCATTTAGATATGTGATAAATAAAAGATTTTTGTTATGGTGTTGCTTCCTCTCTCTCTTGCAGAACGCTTCTTTCCATTTATATATATCGTGATATATGGACGAAAATAGCAAGTCTCCTATACATAAGAATTGGAGTTCATTTAATAAATTGCACAAAGCAGATAAACTAGCAAATTTGGAGCATTGCTTTAAGAAGAAACGATTTATTTTGCACAGATTTGGCAGTATACTATCCTTTTCTCAATTTAGAAACAAGTATTAATATCTTTGGTTTAGTCAATGATCCCAGAATACTATATAGAGAGGGGGGAAATGGCTAAAAAAAAGAAAAAAACCACTCTTTTAACAAGAAGCAAGTGCTCTAGAGGAGTTATTTCACATCTAAAGCATAATTTTAAGCACCCTACTTGTGCAGAAATTGCTTCGACCGATTAAAAAAAAATTGCTTCAACCCAATGCATCACGTGGTTGAAGAGTTTTCTTTCGAGTAAATTATTTTTCGCTTAAGTTTACAGCCCGAGGCACATTAAATTCACTACTATAGTTGATATGAAAACGAGCATTTTGACCAAATAACAGCAGTAAACTGTCATGATATATGTGCACATCAGCAACACTTGGTATCAGCGAGGTGACAAAAGCAAGTATACTGTCGCTAAATTACTATAGAACCAAGAGGGCGACAAATTGGTTTACAGAATTTGGCTTTAATGTATACATATACAGATGTAGAATATATATATATATATATATATTTGAGCCGTAGAGCCTTAAATAGCCTTACCTTGACAAATTTATTGCCAACTATAGGGATTGAAATGAGGAAAAAAAGCCCACCTCTTAGGGATATGAGTGCCTCAACCCAAACTTCATAACACTAGAGTGTTGTGGTGCCCACTAGCATTTGGCGTCGTGGCGCTTGGAGGCTAAGCCCACGGCGCCTAGACATGAATCAACTTTAATTTTGAAAAACCGATCCCTTCTTTTTTCTTGTAAACTATTTCATGGTAGTTAGTTTCTATAGCATTGAGATTAAATCTTTTATTTATTTTTCGTTTCACGTTTTTGCTCTTGATAGAATTAGAGTGTCTAATTCTTTATAACACATTATACATATATATATATATATATATAATGTTTTACCATTTCTATTGACTTGTATGGTTGTGATTGGTACCAAAAATAATGCCATGGAAAATATAAATAAGTAATAGATCATTAAACTGCCTTCCTACTATTTCTTAAAAATGTGGGGAATCAAAATTTGCAAGTCCCAGGCTCCAGCCAAAAAGAAAATTGTCAAACAAATAACCTACTTAGTTTTCCCAGTCTGCAAGTTCCAGAAGACGTTGATCTATCAACGACTTGGTCGTCAAAATGCTTAATAAAACAAAACTAACTACCATCTCTGAAGCCGACCCGAGGATAAACAGAATCAAAGAATAGAATTCCCCATAACCAGACCATTAACAAAGCTCCAATACTGCAAGATTCCCCCCAGCCAAACCATGAGGATCCAACCATTAGAGTGTTGCACTAGTTTGAAAATGCCGGCCGGTGCTCTTCTTTGGTCGTTCCTATATATATGCAGGTGTGTAAAACACCTTCAACAAAGCAAAACTCTGGTTTATCACCTTCTAGTTCTAAATGAAGGGCAATTTGTTCGACATGGCTACCATTTCTTTCCTCTCCTTCATTTTTGTGCTCAACTTCTTTCATGTCGTTGCACTGCAAAGTGAAGTTATATCAGTCTCCGACACTACCAAAACGAGCAATGCACAAAATTACATTATCCATGTGAAGCCACCAAAGGGCAGATTCCTTTCCCAGTCAGACGACTTGGAGACCTGGCACAGGTCTTTTCTGCCGGATAGAACTGCTGCGAGCTCAGACTACGAGCCACATATGCTGTATTCATACCGAAACGTGTTGAGTGGTTTCGCAGCAAGGCTAACTGAGGACCAAGTGAGAGCCATGGAAGACAAAGATGGCTTCATATCAGCACGTCCTGAAAGAGTATTGAAGAAACTGACTACTCACACCCCTAACTTCTTGGGGTTGCACCAGCAAACAGGCTTATGGAAAGAATCAAATTTTGGGAAGGGGGTGATAATTGGGGTACTGGATGGTGGAATTTTCCCCAGCCATCCTTCATTTAGCGACGTGGGAATGCCTCCTCCACCTGCCAAATGGAAGGGAAGGTGCGATTTCAATGCGTCAGATTGTAACAACAAATTGATTGGCGCAAGGTCTTTCAACTTGGCAGCCAAGGCAAGGAAGGGAGATAAAGCTGACATGCCAATTGATGTGGATGGGCATGGAACTCACACTGCAAGTACAGCTGCTGGCGGGTTTGTGAGCTACGCAGATGTTCTAGGAAACGCCAAAGGCAATGCAGTTGGAATGGCACCATATGCTCATTTAGCAATATACAAAGTGTGCTTTGGAGGAGACGATGACTGTCCAGACATTGATGTACTAGCTGGACTTGATGCGGCCATTGAGGATGGTGTAGATGTGCTCTCACTCTCCCTTGGTGACGTGTCGCGTCCATTTTTTAATGACAGCCTTGCTATAGGCGCATTTGCGGCAGCCCAAAAAGGAATCCTGGTAAGCTGCTCGGCAGGAAATTCCGGCCCAGATAACAGCACTATGTGGAACGAAGCCCCTTGGATTCTCACAGTTGGAGCAAGCACCATAGACAGAAAAATTGTGGCCACAGCAAAGCTTGGAAATGGTAAAGAATTATATGGTGAATCTGTCAACAGAGGAGATTTTCCTCCAAAATCGTGGCCTCTTGTTTATGCTGGCAGCAATAGCAAATCAGACTCTGTGTTTTGTGCTGAAGGATCGTTGAAAGATATTGATGTCAAGAATAAGGTAGTGCTGTGTGAGAGAGGAGGTGGAGTAGGAAGAATTGCCAAGGGGCAAGAAGTGAAAAATGCCGGGGGAGCTGCTATGATTCTCATGAACCAAGAACGTGATGATTTCAGTATAATTGCAGATCCTCATGTGCTTCCTGCAGCACATGTCAGCTTTGCAGATGGACTCAAGATCAAAGCCTATATAAACTCGACGGCAACCCCAACAGCAACAATGTTCTTTAAAGGAACTGTCATTGGGGACTCACTAGCTCCCGTAGTTGCTTCCTTCTCTTCAAGAGGCCCTAACTTGGCAAGTCCAGGTATTCTAAAACCCGACATCATTGGACCAGGCGTCAGCATTCTAGCAGCTTGGCCATTCCCTCTGGACAACGACACAAATCCAAAATCCCCTTTCAACATAATGTCTGGCACATCAATGTCATGCCCACATCTTAGCGGAATAGCAGCTTTGCTCAAGAGTTCTCACCCTTACTGGTCACCAGCTGCCATCAAATCTGCTATAATGACCACTGCTGATATCGTAAATCTTGAGGGCAAACCCATTCTTGATCAAGCACATAACCCTGCAGACGTCTTTGCCACTGGTGCAGGGCATGTCAACCCAACAAGAGCAAATGACCCAGGACTGGTCTATGATCTTCAACCTGATGACTACATACCTTACCTCTGTGGCCTGGGCTACAATGATGAGGAAGTCAGAGTAATTGTGCATAGACACATAAAGTGCTCAGAAAAATCAAGCATACCTGAAGGAGAGCTGAACTACCCTTCATTTTCTGTCACTCTAGGACCATCTCAGACATTCACAAGGACAGTGACGAATGTTGGCGAGGCGTGTTCAACTTATACAGCCAATATCATTGCACCAGATGGAGTCCACGTGAGTGTCAAACCCAGCAAGCTTTACTTCCCAAAAGTAAACCAGAAGGCAACTTACTCGGTGACTTTCAGCCGCATTGCACCAAGTGGTAAGATGGTTGAATATGGTCAAGGGTTTTTAACATGGGTTTGTGGCAAACACCATGTTAGGAGTCCAATTTCTGTTAAGTTTCTGTGAGAAACAGATGTATGATGCATGGTTGGCAAGCCGTTGACTTGTACTGTCACTCAGTTCTCCATGTTTCTTTCCAATAAATAAATAGTAAACTTCCAGGAAATCTGAATTTCCAACAGATGATCGTACAGTGTCCAATGGCAAAATTCCATGATGCTACGTATCCTAACTTTGCCTATTGGATGTAGGTTATGATAGAAGGGAAGACAAAAGATCCTCACAGCAAAAACTACGGCTACAATAATAAAATTAAATTATATCTTTTGTAAAAGGGTGAAGAGAAACCCATTAAAAGGAAAAGAAGACCCAGAGAAGTACAGCAATCAGGAAGCAGACACTCTTCTGCATTGGTAAACTCCAAGTATCTCAACCTTACTGGCAATCAAAAATGTTGGATGTGAAACATTCCAGGATCGTTAAAAATCAACACAAATTTTCTCATGTTGAATCATTTTTCTTGTTATGTCCAGCCTTCACTGGTAAATTCATACACCAGTGACTCACAGTGTTGCAAGTTTAACACATTATCCCAAACCAGGAGGCACATCGGGGTCCTCATCACTACATTCACCAGCCTGCTTATGCTCCGTATCAACACAACTGAGCTCCTGCTTAACTTGTGACAATGTGGAGGGCCCTTTCTGCTGTTCTTCCACACATACCTTTTCATCCCGAAAAGATGGCAGTGAATCCTCACTCTTGTTCTTTGGATGGTTATTAGGGAGAAAGAATCCTGGCGGTTCATTCGGCTCATTACTGTCAGACATCACATGATCAACTCCATTGGCTTGGGCAAGAACCGAATCCATATCACCATCATGCTTTTGAACCGGTGCCATGTTTGAAATACCTTTCGCTTCCATCAGACTGTTGTAAACAGATCGGACAGTTTCTGATATGTCACTGTTCATGCCATCACTTGATCTGATTATTCCCCACAAACCATTAGAAATCCGGCCCGTCAATTTGTCCCTAACAATTAGAAACATATAAAAATAAATAAATATATAAATAAAACTCAAATCTCAGAAAACCAAAATTCCGTTTATTAGAAGACAAAATCCTTTTAAAAACTCATCTTTTAAGAGGGATTACACAAATACTTTCATAAAATAATCACATATAAAATACCATTATAACACAAACCCAGAGAGACACATTAGAATCACAGAATATTTGTGTTTGTCTATATATATATATATATATATATATATAATTGATAACATACATACCTGACCTCTTGATATATAGGGAAGATTTTGATGAAAGGGCAAAAAAAAAAACCAAATTGGACAAAAGGCCTCTTTTTTTTTGAAATAAAAAAAACACGTTTTTCTATGCAGGTAAACTGTCTCAGTTGTCTAGGTTTCATATTCTCAGCACCCAAACGATTAAGCGCCGCCGACTGCCTCACAATGAAACTAAGATTTTCGCGCAATTGTTCCTGCTTATATATTCCCCCTAACTCAAAAATTAGGCTTTAAATATTTACTAAAAAACAACAACACAAAACTTTCTACGGAGCCAAACAGAGAATGTTTGAACCAAACAGACCAATTGAACAACATTATTATGGAGTTTCGAGATGAATCGAAACTTGAATCGAAACGAATGCAGAATTAATCAAAATCAAAACCCTAAGAGAGAGAACCAAAGGAAACGAATTGGGAGGCATACATCTTCCTTGAGCTTGCGAATGATCTTGAGGCGAAGCCTGTCGAAGTCGCCATCGTCTTTGAGCTTCGCCAAGACTTCGTCTTTGGTGATTTGGGGGTTGTTGTGCGTCAGCTCCATTGGAGTTTCCACAGCTTTTGCAGACAACTGCCCCGAGACTACTCCACAGTCCAATCAACCATACAAACTGCATATATAGGTACCCTTAGTTCCCCAAAAATAATAATAATAATAAATAGAAATTTCTTTTTGGGATACAAATCATGATTTTATCTCGTAATAAATCATTTATCTAATTATTATAAGATATTTAGGAAAATGCTTGAAGCGAAAAATATTAGTTTAAAGCTGTAATATATAAAAATTTTAAATTAAAATAATTTTTTTGTTTTTTTTTTACTATAGTTGTATATGATTTATGTTTGAAGAGGCTAAAATCTCTTCTATAATCATTTGAAAAAAGTATTTTTTGCAAAAAAAAATCTCTTAATTAATTATTTAGGCATTTTTTAAGAATGAATGTGTATAATACAATTTTATATCTGAAGAAAAAAGCATAATTTTATAATTTGATATAAATTTTTATGTAAATCAATATTTATAAGAAATGTTACTAAAGAATTATATAAAAAAAAAGATTTTGACAATATGTAACCTAGTTGAGTTTCATTGGAAGAACCACCTCAGATTCTTTGATTAATTAATGTATTGTCTAATTAATTAATTTTTGAGGGAAAAAGAGTTTCTTAGTCATGGCTTCCTGGTTTTAAGCAATAATCGTGGTTTCCTTTTGTGGGTATTTTCATAAATACTACCCTTAAATATTTATTTTTTATAAATACCATAAACATGTAATATGAATAAGAGTATAACATAATTGTTTTTAAGTATACCATAAATAAATATAACTTTTAAAAATATAACATAGCATATACTTTTAGTTTTACTATTAGCTTGAAGAAAAATATGCATAAAACTAAAAATCATGGGCAAGAGGACAAATAGAAAACTAAAATTGCCATTACTCTTTTCTTTAAAGCAAATCACTCGATTTATAAAATTGAGAAAATTATGTATTTACAACATAAAAAATCTATTATATTACATCAAAGTTATATTAAAATAAAAATGACACATAAATTTAACAGAAAGTAATAAAAATGAGATAAAAATATTTGTAATTAACTCTTCAGAGTTAAATACAACTTACACAATACAAAATATTTTTTATACCCTACTAAAAAATTCTAATTTTCAATCTTAGAAAAGTTCATTCATCCCTTAATGCGTAATGAACAGTATTGGAAATATATTATTTTGTCAACTAAAATTCTTGGAAATCAAAATGAGAAGGAACATAACTCCCACTCTCATTGTTGGTATTGGTGTAGGAATAGGAAGCAAAATATTGATTACTAGGTAAAATTAACTTAGATAGATAAAAGTTACAAATCTAAACTAATCAAGGTGTACATCACATAGATAGTCCCCCACAAAAAAAAAAAAAAAAAAGTCAAGCCATTATAATTACTTTGGTTTTCCTGATATTACTCGAACTAAGCATAAAATGAGAATAAAACACACGAAAACCACAACAATAAATTTCACTACTTATTCTGTGCCACTCGTCTAGTTGTATGTATAGTTGTATACATCAACAGGGCCTCATAAAAAATGAAAGTAGTAGAAGTAGGGACAATGAAGCCAATTCAATTTATGTACAGGTTAGTTACCGAGCCTCGGTAAATTGTTGTTAGCAATCATATTATAAGTACATATTTGTACAACATGATCAACGAAATAAGTCCCAATCGCAGGGATTAGACTAACACTACCATTCCAAAAAATAGAAAACACGAAGTACATTAGAGGAGGTTATTATTTCCAGGATGAATGATGAGTCCTCGTCCTTGAGCATCCCCTGTCGGTTCCAAAACTCGAGCTTCTGTCGAACAACACACCATCAAGTTTAACCAATGGAAATGGGTAAAATTTTCAGGTTCTTCATTGGAAATGAAATGAATAACTTACAAATCTTCATCATGTTTTTTGCTTCCTGACAAGTCCTCTTTCATTCTTGAAGGTCCAGAAGCCTGCCCAAGTATGCAAATGACTCAGTTTAACAAAACAAATCTGCACTACCTGTATTCAGGATAACTTGGGAGCTACGTCAAATGATCAATTGATTTCCATTTTCAGCTCCAGAAGTATGACCCTTGTCCCATGATGGCCCCTTAATTTAAAGTTAAGCATTTTTTAAACCCCGAGGCCTGAGCTACACAGGTATGCCAGGAATGGTCATTCAGTCACTTCAATGATTCGACAAAATGTGAGATGATCACGTGGTTGTTTAAAATTATAGATGTCAAACAGTTGTCCATAGTAATTTCAATATTTCATAGTAGATCGTTCAACACTTCTCTTCCTCTTTTATCTGAACGTGTACCATAATATTTATTCAATTTGAGCCGAAAGAAAAACCTAAAGTCTTAACTTCTTAAATGCAAGCAAAGAGAAACATTATTTGTTAGTACTTGGTAGAGACTATATTATAGTCTAACCTAAGAGGCACGTATGTAAGGCAATGAAAAAAAGATCAGTGAGATGCTTGTGAGATAGAATACTGACCAAAAGACATAATTGTTTGCGGTTTCTGCTATGGGCCTCAAGGTATTCTTCATAAGACTGCAAAAAAGATCAGAAAAAAGCTAGTTATCATGGAGAGTTCATATAATAGTGAATATAAACTTTTTATGGAACCACATAAACGTAAAAACACCTAGAACTACCTCAATGTTATCTGAAAAAATCTTCAAGTGCAATAACACTGTAGCAATTTGAATGAACCAGGCAAAGCTGAATACTATTAAGGATACAAAATCTAGTTTGCTAGAGCTTTGCTGATTCAGCTTCATGTACGGCCCTGACAATAAAAGAATGTTAAAGGAGACTTTGGAAAAGTTCCACTCCCTCTTTAGGAGGTCGAAAATGGTAGTCCACAAGACACAGGACGATCTTCTAATAGTGCCCGAAGATAAAAAAGCCTCTTATCTCTCCGAATTATTTTAACAAAAAAAGAATAGAAAAATTTGCTTGAAGCATAATAATCAGAAACGGATATTCAAAGGCACATATTAAAGAAGCTAAGATAGAATTCTAGTACCGTTTCAAGAAAGTCGTCCTCTGTCAAAACACTAGCCCGAGGGCTTTCTGCACTTAAGCCCCACAAATCAAATCGAGAATTCACATCCCTATCCATTTGCGTATTAGGAAGATACCCATTGTTGGAAGAATGTTTCAACCTTGTGACTTTTGAAGCTGCAGAATTTAAGTTAAAGTTTTCAGGAAATGTAACCCCACTAGTTCTTCCATGGGCTAACTGATATCCAATGGCTTCAGTCTGATGTTGGTACGTTAACGAAGAATAAAGCATGGGTGACTGAGACCACGGAGGATGCACCGGGGGCGCGTTATAGTCTTCATCCCCTAATGAAAATGGAGGTTCTAAACATGGCCTTTTAGAAGAAAATTCATCCCTGAGGAAATTGAAATCAAACACAAATAAATTCTAAGACAATTTAAGAACAGTCAGAGTTGCAAAAAAGATTAGTTTTCATCTATGCAAAAATGTTACCTAAGCTGCACGCTATCAAAATTATTCTTTCCATCAAGAGGCTCACAAAGAGCTTCTCCAATATTGGGAGATAACTCCTGGAAAGAATAGAGGATTTCAAATTTAACAGAATTTCTACTTACGTACATAACAAGAAAGCATTAAATACTAAATAGAGAACATACCTGACAGTCTCTGCTAATTTTTACAGGTTTATAGTCATTTAATGGGTTCTTGAGATGAAGAGTCTTTTGGAAAGGTAGGTCGTTTAACTGCAGCCATTTGACCTTAAAACTGCATCCCCAAGGGTTAGATTTACCACTTCCTTGGCTCCAAACATTGTCTCGCCTCCACCCGACAGAAGACATCATTTGGGCATATCCTTGGAAGAAACCACTCATGTTGACGCTAAATATTAAGATTACTCTACTAGAATTCTGCAAGACAAGTTCATGCTTCTCCATAAAAGATTAAGATGGCAAGCAAAGCAGAATATCGGAACACAAGAAACTTACATGAAAGGCTTCTTCCAGAATTGGTTCATTCATGACTTGAGTGGCCCAAATTCCTTTCTCAATGGATAGTTGGATATTCTGATGATTCAAACTCTTTATTATAAAATACCTGGTGTCGTACAATTTACCCCTTTTGGTTGTCGTTGAATCATCAATACATTCATGAATTTCAACCACTTGCTTTTCCCCAGAAGGATTGCCATTCTCATCACCTTTATAACTTGAGCTCTCTACAAGGAAATAGACGTAATTCACACATTATGCATAGAATTTTGAAATGACAAGTTCAGAGAAACTATAAGCAATATGATAGTTGTAATGTTGCATGTACAAAACACATGAATGAATACTCATCAAAACCAATCTAGGAACTTATTTCGAATCATCCGAAACACAAACAAAAGCAAAAAGTAATCACGTTGAAGCTTGACATGTAAACTAGAGCTATGTTAGTAACAAATGTCTAAATTGTAAACACAAACAGAGACACAAAGTAGAAAAAAAAAATATTACGCCAAGGAACACAGGGCACTAATAACAATACCGTTCAACCCAAAAACTGAATGCTTTGTTTTCTTACGTGGATACTCTGGCTGTAGTTTGGCACAATTGCTGCAAACTAATGTACCCTTATATCTATGATTAGATTCATTGGCCACAGAGATGCATCTAAAATAAAACACATCTTCAGAATATCGCAGTTATCAATCTTGTAATCTCAGAAAATAAAGGAGGTAAAAAAACTGTGACATCTGAGTTTTAATTTTCAACCAAATGACCAGATTTGGCAAACAATTCATTCATATCCAATGTAAAGACTGATTTTTTTAATAATGAATTTGCATCAGAACTAAAAATAAGATTTGGAAAGTAAAAAATAAAACGCACCTTCATCGTTTATTTTCCCTGGATCATCTGAATTCGCCATGTCCTGTTTCCATTCCGTGACCGACGAATCAACTACGGATGCATTTTCCTTTGCGGTATCAGAAGACATGTCCCTGTCAACCAACTACATTGCAAATGCAGATACGAATACAAAACTTGTATAGCAGACTAAAATTCCAAGCAATATATTCAAAATATAACGAAGAAAAAAAACTAAGTATCAACTAAACTATATCAATATAATTCATTTCCGAAAACAATTAGAATAATTACTGATAACACAAGAAAGGAAAGTAATAAAATTCCT
The DNA here is from genome assembly GCA_025403435.1 of Artocarpus heterophyllus. Taxonomy (NCBI): domain Eukaryota; kingdom Viridiplantae; phylum Streptophyta; class Magnoliopsida; order Rosales; family Moraceae; genus Artocarpus; species Artocarpus heterophyllus. The sequence goes on from CM046344.1 coordinate 1,731,184, forward strand.
CTATATCACTCAATTTCCCCTCTCCTTCCCAAAAATTTGCAAAAATTCCGAGGACACAACAAAAACTTCAAACTCTAAGTGTAATTTTGCATACGCATTGCTCGAAGAATTCATAAGCAACACACAAACTACAAATTCGAAAGCAAAAATGTTTCAATAGCTCATTTTTAGCATTTCAGTTCTAACATTTTCCTCTATAATCAATAACAATAACACTCCAATGAAATTCAAATTCTTCGAATGCGAAACAGAGAAAAAAAAATCAGTTAAATCTGCGAAGAAAGCTAAAGAGCGAAAGAAGGCTTACCTTTTTAGAGAGACAAAGCGAAGGAGAGAGAAAGAGAGCACAAGAAGAATGTGTTACCGTGAGTGTTTTTATGTGTGAGAACGAGAGTAACAACGTCGATAAGCTTAAACCGCTAAAGTGATTTCCAAGCCCCAGTTTCCGAGTGGTTTTTTTTTTTTTTTTTTTTAAGAAAAGAAATTGAAAAATGAAATTCTGGTTTCTGATATCTTTCTTCTGCAAAGGGTACCTGCGGGTGAGGGTGATCGACGATCGAACGGGGAGGATGACTTTGCTATTGGTGTGGGGCCAGGTAACGTTAAGACCGTTTCGATATTATTTTTAAAATAAGTAAAAATATTTTTATTTTAAAAAATAAATTTTTTTAAAAATTATGTTAAAAATATTTTTAAAAATTTTGATTCAAAAAATATATAAAAACGTTTTCAAGATTTTTTAGAATAAAAACAATGGTCTATTATTACTTTTTGTGTCTGTAATTTACGAGAATTCAGAGTAGTCAGTCACTGTCGGTTCTCGTTGGTGGACCAATGATGGGAAGGTTGGTGCTTGTTGGTGATTGACGTGTTAGAGAGCGATTGAAAATTCAATGCTAAATTAGTGGGCTAATATTGAGAATTAATTTCTAATATATTGTTAATTTTTTTGTTATAAATTTGGCATGTTTGTAGTCTAAATTCCATATTTATTTTAACATATGTCAGTTATAACCTCAACTAAATTACAAATCTGACTTATTTAATGTATTTACTTTCATTTTTTTAAGGGGATATTTACTTCTATTTTTATCATTATAATATTTTCATTTTCAAATTATTTTTAATTTAGAAGTTTACTCTAACGTGTTTCAAAGCTTAATTACAACAAAAAATAAATAGCAATTTTGACCTAATATTATGTATTGAATCATAAAATAAAATTATATATTAAATATAAATGATTTTTACACTTTTTAGTACTAAATATAACATTCATATTGATATTGGAAATTATACTATAAAACCTAGATATTTACTCGCACTACTTTTATCCATAAGTTAGAGTTCAAATTTTTTACATGAAAGTGATATTATTGGAAGAAGTCTCCAATTCATCTTACCTAATTATCTGATGTGATTAACTTCAAGTGAACTCTTGATAAGAAATTATGGGCCGAACCAATGATGAACCACTGATCGAGACATTAGTTGGGCCGATCATAGACTAATGGGTTTAGGATCCAAACCCACTAGAAAACCTATTGGGCTGCTCTTTATGGCTTTTAGCCCAAGAATAAGAATTAAGGAGAGTGAGGGGAAAAGCAGTTTTGAGAAGGTTAATTAAAACTAATATAAAACATCTTAACACGTTTAGTAAATAGCAGATCAAAAATCACATTTTTTATGACTAAAATGTTAAAAATATCCTCACTTTTTTCCATTTTCTTCTCTTCTCTCTCCTTTATTATCTCTCCCTTTCTCGTCTCTCTATCCAACCTACTGTCAAAGTTCGTCGTTGAATCACAATAGCATCAATGAAGACGAAGACGAACCAAAAATGGCCATCCCCACTTAGGTCCACGACGATGAACCAACCATGGCGAACCACAAAGATTTTCATCGTCGCAATGTGTCATTGTCACTCGATCTCCGTCATCACCCATCGCCAATCAGCCCACAATAGTTGTTTTCATAGTATCTCACTTTAGGATTAAAATGAACCAATGATGGGAGAATCATAGATTTGACTCTGGATTTGTGGTCAAGGAAGAGAGAGAGAGAAACAAAGAAAGATAGAGAGGACGAGGGGAAAGGAGGGAGAGAGAGGGGGAGGGAGGAAGGGAGAGAGAGAAGTAAGGGGAAAAAACCCAAAGTATTGTTAGGATATTTAGGCTAAATTGAGGGTATTTTAGTCTACAAAATTGCTTAGTTTAAACAGTTGAATTGAAAAGTGACATTTACTAATATTTTGAAATATATATGACATTTGTTACTAATAGTACTTTATAGAATTTGATATTTCTTATAATTTCTAAAGAAATTAGAGGATAAAAACATATACTATGGCTATTACATAGCTTTGTCCATCAAATATTCCACAAATTCTATAAGACTTCATCATGATATGAGATTGACGGGGTATGATAATACAAAAATACACAACATCAACATATATGTGGTTATCAAATACTAAATAAATGTTCCTTAAAAAAATAATTATCACTTTCTCACTGTCTCTCTCTCCTTAAGGTTTCTTTTATTATTTTGTTTTTGTACTGTCTTGTTTGGCTTCTTCAATAGGTTGGCATCTTGTGCGACCTTTGAGTTGGTCATTAGACTCACGATCCTCAAAGATGGAGAATTGGGGTGCATGAATAGTGTAATGATCGATAAAATATCATCAATGAAACCTAATATTTAATTAGGTTTAATTAATAAATTTATTCTTAAAAATGTGAAATTTTGTAAAAATATTAATTTTTGTGAAAATTACAATAAAATATGAATAAGCGGCATTGATTGCAAATTTTATGGCATATGTAATGCAATGGTGGATATTGTAAAATACAAATTTTATGAGTTTGATGACTCAGAGATTTTGTGCATAATATCCATAAAATGAATTTATATCACAATTAATTGTAAAATTGTGATATAAACAAATTAATGATTAGAATGTAAATACGACATAGAGGTTGTCCAAACCCTAACCGATGGTAGAAAAGAGACCAGAGCAGTATAAGAATACTGCTAAATGAAAATACAGATACGAAAAATGTTATTTTTGGCCTCCAAAAGTGAACGAAAAGTAAGTTAAATATTTTTATACAGTCTAAGGATAGAAAGTACACTGATTTGACTACGACAGTATAGGAAAAATACTATGTGGTGAAAAATTACACAGTATAAATTTTTAGCTCCACAAAGTGGACACTCCTTGGTTTTCTATTGGGCCACATGTCTAGAAAAGTGGCCCAATCACCTTGTGACACCTAGTGGTATACTCATGGGTTACCATGAGTCACCAAATGGATAAGGAAGCATTAATTACAAAGTTATCACAACTTTTCTTTTCCTCCAAGATCCGGCAGCCATAACCAAGCTTCAAAAAAATTTTCTCAGCCCCCAAACTTTGCAAAAATACCCCCAAACAAGTTTTATAAGCAAGTGCAAGGATTTCTACAAGTTTTAAGGTAAAATCCTAAACTTTGTAATGAGTTTTCAAGGGATTTTTCGTGGGTTGAAGAGAGAAATTAATCCATGATATTTTTGTATGGAAAGGAAGCTTAGGAGGGAGTTCAAAGGGATTTTGAAGGCTTGAAACCAAAAGGGTGTTATTTTGGTAAGTTTAAAGTTTTAAAGTTTTGAAATTTTATGGATTTTATTTTGATTTCTATTCTTTCAAACCCATGTGGGTTCTTAAGCATGTATTTGCTGAAATTTCATGCATATGTGAAGTATGGCATGTTTGAGTTGTGAAATTTTGATTTATGGTGCAAAATTGTAATTTTTACAAAAAGTGTTATTTTTGTAAATTTAATGTTAGTTTTAGTAAAAGTGATGTTTGAGCATGAGAATGTTTTGATTAAGGCATGGAATGGTTTCTGCAGGGGTAGAATTGCAAGTTTGAAACGGATTTTTGTAAAAATGCCATAGGGACTAAATTGAAAGAAAAAGATTTCTCTCGACAGAATTGAAAAATGGCCAAAAACACCCTTGTACAGTGAGATTTTGGGAAAAGTTAAAACACAAAAGTTGTAGATCTCGATGAAACTATTAGGCAATGTGGACAGTTCATCGAAAAACTCAGTCGTTTGTGAGATTTTGATTTTTTAAAGAATTTACGAAAATTGTGAAAATTTTTAAAAAGGACAAAAACGTCATTTTCCAAAGGATTTTGAATATGATACTTTGAGCAAAAATGATCCTTGAGAAAAATAGAAAATTTTGATGCAAAGAAATAAATTTTAGTCCCGGGGATAAAATTGTCAAAATTTTCAGTTTAGGGACTAAATCGCAAAGTTTAATGAAAATGGGGCATAATTGAGAAATAAAGAGATTTGACCCACTAGGGTGTTATTTTAAAATTAGTATGCGGTTATTTTCATAAGAATAACGAAATCGAGTTCGGGTAGGTTAGTGGACCCACAGAGTGCAAAATCGTCATTTTTGTCCAAATAACTCGAACCGCTTTAAAATGTTTCCAATGGGATAAGAAAACGACTAGAAAGGTTCCCGCCCTTCGTTAGAAACAATAGGGTAAAGTTAGATAGAAACAAGAAAAACCAGTGGTTTTTAGAGTTGTACATAATAATGCAACTCAATTTATTAACTAACGGATGTTTCGTATCGAAACATAGTGAAATTTGGCTAATGGCTTTGTAATTGGCCAATAGGATCCTAGGAGTCTAGGAGAAGGAAAATCGAGGTTAAGTTGCCCGACTTGGCATCAAGTAAGTACTCTTCCCACCTACAGCATGAATTGTAGGTTTAGAAAGAAATGTATATATATGTATACATGTGCGTATAATTAAGTGTAAACTTGTATATTTGCCATGATATGAATACTTAGGGGTATAGTCATGTATGAATAACTGTGAGTATACGAAGGGATACCTGTGTATGTTTTATGTTAAGTACCTGTGAGTACATTATGCTATATACCTGTACGTATATTAATGTGTACTAGAGTGTATATAAAGTATGTACATGTGTGTACAATAATGAAAATGAGCATGTGTATCATGATTTCGTACCTATGTGTACAATGATAAATACTTGAGTATGTATAAAGTATGTACCTGTGTGTACAATAATAAAAATGAGCATATGTTTAATGATTTCGTACCTATGTGTATAATGATAAATACTTGAGTATGTATAAAGTAGGTATCTGTGTGTACTATGCTATGCAAGGGAATTTATGTTTCAAGGATAATATGTGATTATCATTTCATGCATGGTATGTCAATCATAATAAATGAACTGGTAAATGTAACACCAGAAAGTAAAAAGAGTGTTGTTCCGACTCCTGAGTCAATGGGAGTTTAAAGGATATGTTATGGTCACGGTGTTATATAGACTAAATGAAATTGCACAATGGTACGAACACTCAGGCCCTAGTAAAAATAAGAAATGATGAGGATAAGGAAAGTTTATAAGAAAGCATAATTGATTCATGCATTTAATTGAATATCCATGTGGGATTTATGGGACTTACTTGACGTTAGCTCATTAAGTATTTCATGCTGTAGGTATTCCAACGAGAAGGTTAGAATAAGTTCAAATGGTGAGCTGGAGGAGGAGTGGATGATGTGCAGATTGGGTATGGAGTCCACTGCTGTAATATTTTCCGCTATGTATGTTTAAAGTTATTTTGATATGAAATGTTTAAAAGAAAGATGTTATAAAAGTAAAAGTATTAATTATGTAAATACAAGTATGTGAAAGTATTTTAGGAATTACCAAAGTTAATGTAAGTAAATTATTTATTTCCGTTTTAAAAAAAAAAATCTTCCTAAATTTTTGCCCTTAAGAACGTAACAAAGAGTTTTATCACAGTCCGAAAAGGCGAGTTGTGACAAATAGTCCTTTCATTGTTGATGATGGTGATTATATATGAGTTATGGTTGGTTGTTTCCATGTTTTTTGGGCGTTTCAGTCGTGGTTTGATAGCTCGATCTAGGTTGTCAGAGCTCTAATGGGCTTGCAACTCTAGGGTTATGGTCTCCTTGATGTGTCAAAGCTTTTGATGGGGCATGCGACTGTTGTTGGAAAAATAGTATGCAGCGAAATTTTAAAATTTTCTTTATTTCAGAGTATTTTTTAAAACACAAGTTTGACACGCTATATGCATAAATTAACCAGATCTTACTAACCTTTGAATGCCAAAGAACTCCAGCAATCCGTGAAGAGAAGTAACGTTCCAAAAGAGCTTCAACCAACTGGTCTTCTTTGTTATTCTCTATCCATGATCGGAGTGAGTGTGGACTCACACGTACAGTTCTCCCATCAGGTGACTCTGCTTTCAACCAATTGAGAGAACCCAAAGCTAGTGTTCGTGATTTGTGAACAAGAGCTCTCAAGGAGTTTTCAGATTTTCACCGGTAGAGTATCACTCTCAATCTCTCAATTGATCTCAATAATAATGAGACTTACTCCCTTTTTATAAAGGTTAGGTCTAGGAGTCAGTCCTTATCAGATAATGCCTCAAAATTCAAATCAGAATCAAATTTAAAGCAATATCTGATGAAATCTGCATAAAAACGCGTGATCTTTTTATCGCGCATAGGCAAGCCTATCTGTCTAATCGGCATGCCTAACTTGCCCCATCGATAGGCCAAACCAAAGGATCGGCATGCCGAACTGTCGATAAAAATTTCAACGAATCTTTTATTTTTCACCCGAGATTCTATAGGATAAAGTCTCAGTTTTAATTCAAATAACCCAATAGAAAAATTATTTAATCAAAACAACTTTATCTAGATAATCTCTAGGAAAATAAATCAATTCCTGATAATTCAATAAGTTTATCTTGAATTAATTTAAAATTAATCCAACCAATAAATAGACATGAATTTTCTGATCCCGATAATTCAACAAGTTTATCTTGAATCAATTTTGTCATAAAATTAATTCAACTGATAAATAGACATAAATTATTTAATTCGTTCAAATTTTAGCCAATCTGATAAATCTGACATAAGTCACCAATTATTGAAAAAGCACGCCGAATCGTTACAGGATTTTGTGAGCTAGCAAAGGGGACCAAATGGACCCATATAGTTCAAGCTCCCGATAATTATGAAACCTAATATCCCAGATATACATTTCATAATTATCAACTCCAACGCTACTCATTAAAAGCTTGGAGCTACACTCTCAAACTATGTAGAATTACGAAGCCCGTATAGCTAAGTCTCTATGACATATCATAATGTATCGTACCCTCATAAGATTATCCGTAACCGGCTTAAGGACAAGCTTTGTCTTACCTTCTTGATTATTTTTATCTTACGTTCTATTATCTCACCATCAGAAAACTTACCATCTAAAGGCAGTATACCATTTGGTTACACTTATGTATCCAAATGGTTGAGTTCTCCAGTTTTTCATTTACAAGATAACGCATATAAGAGGATATCACTACTCCTAAAGAGGAGCTATGGATTCTATATCTATGAATAATAGGTCTACGCTATCAAGAGTCATGCCTCCAATGTACCGACATGCATACCACTTATTAAAATGTGGGTGTCACCCTTTGGTATATCAAAAAACACAAGTCAAAACAACATGCCCACTATTCATCTCAGGATTAAGACACAATACAAATGATTGTCTAAAGTGAATCGATTTGCCGAGACAGAATTATTAATCTAAATCAATTCACTTTATGTCCCGATCCAACATATCGTCACCTATGACAATGTGCCAATGTTTCTATTCACGGAATCTATCTCCAATGGTCAAGACAAACCATCTCACAATAGAGATATAGACAATATAACAATCTTTACATGAACAAAGTGGCTAACTTTATTCCCTCGATTGCGAATCTTATGATTTAGACCGTTACTTTAAGAATCGTGTCTTCCACATAATCTGTCCATTATTTGTCCAATTCTTAAAGGTTTAGACCTACAGTCTTAGACTATTGTTTGCTTAGCATACATTCAACAAATATGAACATAAAGAGAACAAGATTTGGTATATAAATAATAAATAAATTCTTTATTAATAAAAAGTCTCTAAAAAACGTATTACATTTTTACTCCTTAGGGCATACATGTCTAACAACCCTGTTATGCTTGGAGATTGACACTGACAACATGTGTCGTCCACACGTCAATGGGTTGGTGATTTGGTCATTTTTTAGCTCCCTATTGTGTGCCTAGGACTTGGAAGCCTTTTTTATCATCGAAGGCTTTTATTCTCTCTTTTTTTTTTTCCTTTTTATCATCCACTATTAAGTGGTAGTTGTGTGTCTAGCTAGTTCAGTAGATTTGTTTTAAGCTGTGTAGTGGGAGACTTTAGCACCATTCATCTCTTAATCTTGATTGATCGAAACTTTCTCTTGATTGTAGAGGTGTAGTGAAAGAACCATATATGTACTTGATTTTTGGTAAGGCTATTTGATTTTCCATTGTTGGAACTCAATATTCCTTTTCTCCCATTGAGCTTCATCTAAATTTATTGGTTGATTTATTCTATTTGAGGTTGAGTCTTCTTTCATGACAGGATCATTCGTGTTAATATTAGATGCAAGTTGTATTTTAAAGAAAATAAAAAAAAATAAGATATAAAAATGCAAAATATAGGTCAACAGTGAGTACTACATATAATTTCGGATTATTTTGCTTTTTATACTATATATTTTAGGTCTATTCAAACAATATATCTTCATTTTTGATCTCATCAAATTTGCACATTCAGATTAAATTTAATACACAAATTTATACTTTTGTCCAATCAATCTTTAATTTTGACATTAAAAATTGCCCAAATACCCTCAAAATAAAAAGAAGATAACTTTCAAAACTTAAAAAAATTATACCAAAGTTTTTGCCTTAAAAAATGTATAGAATACCTTCAAAAATAGGTATTTTGTGTGTTTTTATTTTTAAAAGTTTTAGTTTTTTTATCTTTTATTTAAGGATAATTTAGTCATCTTAAAGGTTAAAATCATATACTGACTAAGGCGAGGTATAGACTTGATTATTAAATCTAATCTGAAGATGAGATCGAATACCAAAAATATAATTTTTAAATTAACATAAAACAATGGTATAGAAAGATAAATATCCCCATAATTTCTACATATATTTTGATTGTCTGGAAATAGCACGTGACGGTTTTTATAACAATTAATAAGCAAAAATATGCTGTGCAAGTAGCATCTTCAACACTCTTTCATTCCTTGTTTTCTTTTTTCTTTTTTTTGGGTTAACGTTCCTCTGGAGCGCATCAAAAGGAAAGTCATTTCAACACAAATCACTAGTTGGAAAATTACATATTTTTAAAAAAAAAACGTGGTCCACTCTTTTTTAATTTAATCAAAAAGTCAGTGTACACACCCCTCTATTGTCAAAGTTTCCTTTTCTTACCCTATCTCTAAGACTTTAAGCTACACAAAACATTTTACGAATGAGCACATCTTTCATAAAATATAATTAGATTCAATATTCAAACGAGCAATTTTTTTAAAAAAATGTATTATTACAGGCGTCCAATCATTAGTCAATATATAGCCGCAAATTGAACATATATGACAACTACCAGTAAGTAAATAATTAGAAGAAAACCATTAGGGAAAAAAAAAAAGGGCTTTGCCCACATGTCATTATAGGTTGCTGAGGTCAAACTTCTGTTCAATTTGTTATTTTCTTAGCAATATAGCTATGTAACAATATTAAAAATACATAATAGATATATTTATACAAAAACAAATTATTCGATATCCTAATCACTTTCACACCGCGGGTGTACCACCAACCTTCATTATATATATATATATATATATATATATGTATATGTGTATCTGTTAATTATACTATTATTAAGTATGCATAGTTGGGGTAGGGTAAGATCACATGGTGTTTATAGTAATGATTAATATTTAAGTACACGTTTGATTTCTATCTGGTTATATTCCATGCCTTCTTATAGAAAATTAGAAAAAGTAGACGGTGGGGGGCATTAGGAAGAAGATTGCATAGTTCATGAGCCATTTGTACGTATATATATGTATATACATAGATATAAAAATATTGAAAGTTAATTTATTTTAGCGAGGAAAATATTTGGTTGGGATTGACAAGTGCAGTATCAAACTTATACCCATCTTCTAGGAGGATATGATTACGGGGTAGATGTTGGGAAGATCATGTAGACATAAGCTGCAGATTAGAACCGGGTAAAAAAGTCAATTATCTATATAAAATTATGTATTTATAAGAATATTTTATTCATTATTAAGATTCATTGCAGATTGATTCACAACCATTTACACAAAAATCTAATACAATTAAACATCAATTTGATATTGTTCAGACTAATCAAATTTATTTTAATTAAAGGGAAGAAAAGGGGCTTTTTTTAAGATACTTAAAAAGGGCATTTAAGTGTATATATTACTGTTTTTTTTTTTGGAGAAACTGTAAATGTTTAATAGTAGAGAGAGAGAGAGCAATAATTGAGAAGAGCTTAGAAGCTGTTCATTTTGTCGGTGCTCTAGAAACCCACTGTTTTCTTGAACCTAACAATTTGAAAAGAAAAGAAAATAGAGAAAATATTTGACAGAGTCAAATAAATCATTTTGACGCTAAACACACATGATTTTTTTTTTTTTATAAAATCATATAATTTTAAATTAATAAATTCGATTACACATCTTCTTCCTGAATAATTTCTCATATGAAACAAAAGCTCCCTCATTCTTTTATAATTTTCTTGGTAAATGTATATGTGTGTATATATATACACATATACATTATTACTGTCCTTAATATTAAAAAAGATGATCAGTGAAAAAGAAAAAATATAAGAGAGACTTTTATAAGGAACACAAAAGTTTATTTTTCATATAAATTGCCTGAAATATGTATAGAATTTTTGACTTGAAATGCAAAATTTGAAATATCTATCGTACGAAAATATCTAAATGTGAAGAGTTTGAATACCTTCGGGTAAGTTAAAAAAAAGTATATATATATATATATATATATATATATGTTTCATTGCACATAATAGTGGCAATATTTTACAGGTTGTCATGCCAGGTAGACGTTGATGAAGTAGGACTTCCACATCCACATCTTAGTGATCATCATATGTATGCTCATAATATATATGATCCTTGGTCACATAATCAAAAACCTAATTCTGTTTCCTGATATTATTATAAAAAAATACTGAAAATTAGACATACAAGCTTGCACAATCTCTTCGATATCGAAAGAAACCTAGAATTTGAATGTATTTAATAATGTCCTTTTCTTGACATGTATAGAATAAAAATCCAGAATATAACATGTGCACTTTAAACTTTATTGATCGTGCTCGGCGAAGATCCATCTTCTGCCACAAAAATGATTCTTTCCATTTTATATGAAGATCTTCTTGATAATATTCTTTCTTTTCTGTTTTGGTAGCAAACTTATTAATTTGTGTTGTCTTAAGTAACTCAGTAATTTATGAGTTTACCATTATATATATGCAGAATTCAACAACATGTGAACAAGCGTTGAAGTGTCATGAAAACTTAATATATGACTTTGTTCCACCACTTGTATCAATTTAAAAGTTTTTGGAATTTATTTATGATTAAAAAACACAATAAATCATATGGCCAAGATGTTTTGACCATTCGCCATAAATAGACAGTTTCAGCAATTAATTATACCTAACCTTCTTTCTTCCTCTTATGAATTAAAGATCCCACGTTTACAATTTGTAGATTAAACTATCCGTTAAATCTACCCTTAATAGTTTCTCACGTGTGAATTAGCGTGTTATTTCCCTGTCGTCCAAATGTACAGTGTTTTTTTTTTTTTTTTTTTTTGTTTTAAACATTAGGAGTAACTATACTAGCTCTCTAGTTACGGTGAGGTCAGTTCTTATATCACCTTGAAAATGATTTAAAAAATAACAACAAAATCTTGGACCCTTCGGCCCCATAAAAGATTTCATGCCCAAACAAATATAAGCATATCCCTATCTGGACTTCCACTTTCATAGGCCTAAAAGGGGGTCATGGACTAGAAGATAGAGAGAGAGAGAGAGAGAGAGACAAAAGATTTCATTTAGAGCAATATCACAACATGGATTTTATTCCTTCCATGTTCCAATTTGACCAAGCGACAGATCAAGAGCTTCTCCAACTTATTTCCACTTTTCCCTGCAAATTAGATCAACATGACTATCAATACCATCACCATGATCAAATCAAAGAAGATTGTGACCAAGTTCACCCGCCGACGCCTTCTCAGGAAGGCCATGATCTTGTTCACAAGTGCCTGAGACAATCCTCCGTTGCCTTCGGCGAAAAAGGCAATCACCGTCATGACCATCACCAAAACCCTAATGATGACAGGAAGAAGAAGAAGCTCATACATAGAGATATTGAGCGGCAAAGAAGACAAGAAATGGCTGCCCTTTATGCATCCTTGCGGTCTCTAATCCCTCTTGAATATCTCAAGGTAATATATAATAGTACTTTTCCCTAATCAATTTTCAAGTGATGAATAATTTTAGTTCTACTAATTAACTTGTTTTTCCGATTTATTTTAGTAATAATGTTGGTATAACTTTCAGGGAAAAAGGTCTGTATCCGATCAAATGCATGGAGCAGCAAATCACATAAAAAACTTGCAAAAGAAGATCCAAGAGCTGAGTGAAAAAAGAGATGAGCTGAGAAAGTTCTCAGATTCTATTACTAATAATAAGCTTGCATCCGAAACTGGTCAAAACTCAAAACCACATTATAACTCAGAAACCGCAATTAGTGTGAGACATTCTAGGGCAGGAATTGAAGTTGCTGTAAACACGGCCGTTAAACAAGGGCTTCCACTAGCGACACTCCTTCGAGTTCTCGTTGCCGAAGGGCTTAACGTCGTCAATTGCGTTTCGGCTAAAGTTAACGAAAGATTTCTTCACACCATTGAATCTGAGGTAATATTATCTTTTAATTGGTATGGTCATTGGATAATAATTGTCTGTTTGATAAGAATGTATGTGTGTGTCTACATATATATATATATGTGTGTGTGTGTTTGTGTCCACGATAAACAACAAGATTAGTCACTTAATTAATTAGACTTAAGAATTGAATAAACCTCAAGAGATCAGAAATTCTTATTGATTCTTGAGTCAACAATTAAGTGAATAATCTCATTGTTTGTCATTATGGTCAATTTTCAACACAAACACTAAATATATATATGTATGTATGTGTGTGTGTGTGTGTATATATATATATATTATGAGCTTGAAGTAATGATAGAGTTAATGAGAGTGTGCGTGTGTGTAATTACAGGCTGTGAGTGGAGAGAGAGGCATGGATCTTCTTGAGCTGGAGCAGAAATTGAAGAACTTAATAAAATAATATGGATCTGAATGTTGATGATGAAGCATGGAACCGACCAAGTCAAGATCACTTTGTTTGTGTACATGTGTTTGTAGATATGGGGTATGTTTAGTTTTTAGTCCTTCCTGGTTCCGAATACTGGAATATTAATGGTTGGTATTAATGCAGGAATTAATATTACTTTTGCAAAGATCTAGAAAAATCATTTTGACTTGATGTACATACAAAAAGCTTACCTTTAATCATCTAGTACCGGCCATGATTTGATTTCATCATGCAATATCCTGCAGAATTATTAAAATGTTGTTATATATAGTTTGGTGCTTATCTTGATTTTCAATTTTTTTCAAAGGTTTGATTTTTGAATTATAGAGAAGGTAATAATTTAATTAGTTGTACATGCATTAAGTTATATATGTTATTTGAATAATTTAGAGTTTTGTTGTTGACAGTGGCTGATCATGTATGTTGAGTTTCTTTTTTGTGCTTGATATAAGATCCATCCATAGATTTTGTTTGTTTAAAGCAAATGACACAAAATTACTTGTAAATTACATAGAAAAACACCAGCCCTTTAACGATCCATGTATAGTACTATATATACTCACTTACAAGAACATGTAATTCGAAGTGTCCCAATTTGATCTTGCTTTCATCTAATCTAATTATTAAAACAAAAATTCTTTTCATCACCATAAGGTTATAACCCTGCTACTTATAAGATTGTGGACTCAAATCTAGTAATATAATATACTTTTTATAGTGGGTTTTATTATTTTGTTAGTGACGGAGTATAACTTTATGAGATTAAATAGAATTGCTCTTATTAAAAAGAAGACCATGGTATTCTTTCCTTGTGTTTTTATTCTTATTTTTATTTTTTTATGTGTGTATATGTATATCTTCATGTGATATCCGGTTTTGGATATTTTATATTTACTTTCATTTTACGTTCTTCTTTGACATTAGTGAAGTACTATGTGTGTGTATGTATGTGTGTGTGCGTGTGTGTATATGTGTAAGTTGTGACATAAAGATATTGCAACATGCTCATATAATCTGTTTTATGAATCAGCTGGTATGATTTTATATATGTCTTGAAAGGCTTAGTTAATATTGGATTGTTGGCAGCTAGTGTTGCAAGAACAGGCCGGCCCGGCCCGTTCTTTTTAGGCTCACACGGGCCGGCTCGGGCCGGCCCCGCCTGTTCTCTTTAGGCCCACACGGGCCGCAGGCCGGGCCGGACCAGCCTATGAATATTAAAAATAACTTGGCCTGGCCTGGCTCGACCCGCGGGCCAATTTTATATGGGCTGTGCCGGGCCATGCCGTGAGCCTTAAATGGGTTGGCCCATCATGGGTTTAAATGGGCCAGCCCATCTAAGCATGTAATTTTTAATTTTTAATTTTTTTATTTTTAAACAAGTTAATAAATATAAAAGTTTAAATAGTTAAGGGAAATATAAAAAAGAATATTTTATTTACGATTGCCTCATTAAAAACCTTTCCAAGGAAAACCCAGTGGGACAAAACCTTGGTAAGGAAAAAAGAGTACAATCGGGATAATTATACATTAGATGTTTACAAAATTACTTAAAACAAAAAAAAAATAAAAAAAATATTGTTTATAATTAATTACAACGTATTACTCCCAGTGGGAGTATCAGAAATATCCAAATTTTCAAAGTCATCAACCCAATCATCTTGAACTTCTTGGCTTCTTCTACGAGCATCTTCCCAATCTTTGACGCACATTACTGCTTCTAGAATATCGTCACTCATATGTGCACGCCGTTCATCAAGTACTCTACTACTGCAACTAAATACTTGTTCACTTGCAACTGTGAATACTGGTATGGTTAGGATATCACAAGCCATTTTAGAGAGCACAAGAAAAGTTCTTGACTGTGATCTCCAAAATGACAAAAGATCAAACTTATTGAAATCATGACCACCACCTTGCTCATTGAAAATGAATGCCGTAAAATTTGTTTTTAGATAGTTTTTCAATTCACTACGTGTTGAAAATGTAGACAATTCATCGAAACCAAATCCGATGTAGCTAATCATACTTGCCCATGAAGAACCATGTGGTACAGAAGTAGTATTTGCTAAAGGTGCAGGGGATATTGTTTGGCCTCCTTCATATTTTTCATTATATGCGGTAAATATGTTGTTAACTTTTGCTTGCACATTTTGAATGGTTATGATGTCATAATGCACCCTTAATTTTTTCCCTATACCCTTAAGCAAATATTTAACACCAGCTAATTTAACTTTCGGATCCAATACAGCGGCTATACAATACAAAGGTGGAACACGCTCCTAAAATTTTTTGAATTTTTGTTCCATGAACTCAACAGATTCCCTAAACATGTCAAAATCTCTATGCATATCGAAGGTTGCAGCAATGTCGTACAACTTATGTAATGCATGAGGAGAGGTAGGATAGTACACACCTGAGAGTTGGAGAGTGGCTTCATAAAAAACCTTTAAGAAATTGTAAAAGCATGAAGCAATTTGCCAATCAAATTCTTTAAGCAGCTCAGTTGGATTCTTCAAGTTGTACTACGCGGTTATGACCTCTTTGTATGGTAGGCATGCATCCAACATCAAATATGTTGAATTTCACCGGTGTCTTATGTCAGTTGGAAGTTTTCTGGGTTTCATGCTTGCTCTCTTGCAAAGCTTAGCAAACTCTTCAATTCGAGAGCCAAAACTTGCTATATAACCCAAGACCATTTGAATATTTTCCAAATAACCTTGAAAAAATTTCATGCCATCTTGAACACACAAATTAATAATATAACAAGCACATCTTTGGTGAAAAAGTGTTTCGCCATGCTGTGGTCTCAATGTTGTTTTGAAAAAGTTAATAGCAGCAGTATTAGCAGATGCATTATCAAATGTGATGCTCAAAACCTTTTCTTTAATGCCATAAAAATCAAAAACTTCCATGATGACATCATGAATGGCCTTGGTATCATGCGGATAAGGCATTGGTCGAAAAGCAATTAATCTTTTTTGAAAAGACCAATCTTTATCCACATAATGTGCAGTTACATAGATATAACTAGTTTTGGTATGACCTTCCTACAAATCAGATGTGCATGCAACAGATGCAGTGAATGAATTAAATTCAGTTACTAACTTTTCCCTCATTGAATGAAAAACTTTTATGGTGTCAGCTCTTATGGTAGTTCTTAAAACACGCCTATATTGTGGATTATAAGCATTTTGAATGTACTCCTCAAAGGCTAGATCATCAACAAGACTAATTGGTTGTTGAGCACTAGCCAAATATCTAGCATGCCATTCTCTAGCTCTTTGTTGGTCATATGACCAATTGGTAACACTACCATCAGGGCTAAATTGAAGTGTTTGTTGATGACAATCAACACCACCTACACCATGCTTAGCTTCGCATTTTTTGCAATGCCTCTCTAAGTGACCAATGCCAGAAGGGGATTTACCTATGTAGTCTTGTTTGCATATTTTGCAAATTGCACGCTCTTCTGTTACATCATGCTCGTTTGTACGTGTTACGAGATCAAAGTAATTTCAAACTGGTGAAGTTCGTTGAATTTTCCTTTTCCCCGTACAAGTGACTTCAGAGGAGCCATCAACTTGAGATAGCAAGTTGACTCCAATTTCTTTCAGTAGATCATTAAATTGTTCTTCTTCGTTGATCACCAAATGTGAAATGTTAGCTCTCCCTCTATATGATGATACCATAGCTTCAATAAAAAATAACAATAAATTAGCGTAACATAAAAATTAAATAAAATAATTACACAATAAAATTAACTTATAACAATACAAAATTAATGAACAACAAATGAAATAAATTATACCTTCAAGTTTTTTTTTCCTTTCTTAAGAACTCTAAGTAATCTAAAAAATAAAACGATACATAAGATCTTAGAAGTTTGTTGAATGAGTATCTCTGTGAATGTTCTACGTTTATTTATAGGTAAAAAAGTTTATTTTTTATTTTTTTTTATTTTTTAAATCTTTTTTTTATTTTTTTCTTTCAAGTGTAACTTGATTAGACAATTCGCTGAAGACTTAACGTCTCAGCTTTGCACATTGCAGGCCTTCCTTCTGAGCCTCTATGTTAGGCATGCCCCTTTATAATTGCATAGGGGAATCTAATGCCATACTCAATCACAGGTGAATATGGCATGCATAAATTATATAATATTTAATTATTATATGTATTAAATAATATATATATTAAATGTATAGTATTTTAATGTGATAATACATGACCTATAGACTCAATATTCGATTCTTAGCTTTGCTTCTAAAAAGCAAAGCATGCCTTATGTAAAAAACCTAAACTACCCCTATGTAAAATAAACTTACATATAAAATTTTTGATTCGCGTACAACCTTTGCGTAGGGGCAATCTGCGTCATGGTAATAATTAAGCTCCATACATACTAACAATGCCTACAAGAAAAAAATTTAAAAAATGCAAAGAAAAGAAAAAGAGTTTGTCAGGCCTATTGCAATGTGATGTGCATGGGGGATCTAATGCTATGTACACTCACGGGTGAATATGGCATGTATATATATTATATAATATTAATTCTTACATGTATTAAATAATATATATATTAAATGTATAGTATTTTGATGTGATAATACATAACCTAGAGATTCAGCATCTGATTCCCAACTTTACTTCTCAAAAGCAAAGCATGCCTTCAAGGAATTTAATTTCTATAACTTGTTTATTTAAAGACTCCTATTTGGTTTCTTTTAATAATAAAGTGGTGATTCGTAAAAATAAATCTTTTATCTATTCTGGATGGATGCATAATAATCTATATTTTATCAAACCTAAGATGGACTTACTACTTAATGTTGAGATAAATGATAATAACTCTAAAAGATTTAGAACTTTTCACTCTAATAAGACTTATCTTTGGCATTTATGCCTTGGTCATATTAACCTGAATAGGATTAAAAGGTTGGTAAGGGATTGACCTTTAAGTCACTTAAAGGTGAAATCTATACCTCAATGTGAATCTTATTTGAAGGGTAAAATGACCAAAAGACCATACGGGTCTAAGGGCAATAAGGCCGAAGGGGTTCTAGAATTTATGCATAGTGATGTTTGTGGACCAATGAACATCCGGGCACGAGGAGGGTATAAGTACTTCGTCACTTTTATCGACGATTACTCAAGCTTTGGGTATGTGTACCTGATGCACCACAAAAGCGAAACTTTTGACAAGTTTAAGGAGTTTTGGACTAAAGTGGAAAAGCAATTGGATAGACCCATAAAGGCACTTCGATCCGATTGAGGTGGAGAATACCTTTCTGATGAGTTCTAAAGACACTTATTAGAGAATGAGATTTTATCCTATTTGACTGTGTCGGGCACTCCACAGTAGAATAGCGTAGCGGAGAGAAGGAATATGACTTTATTGGACATGGTCAGGTCCATGATGAGTTATTCATCATTGCCTTTATCTTTTTGGGGATATGCACTACAAACCACATGTTATCTTTTGAACAATGTGCTTTCAAAATCGGTCCTTAAAACTTCTCATGAGTTGTGGACGGGCAGGAAGACATCCTTAAACCATATTCGCATATGGGGATATCCAGCTCATGTCCTGTTTAAGGATACGAATAAGTTGGAAGTACGTTTGAAAGTTTACGTGTTTGTAGGATATCCAAAAGGGACTAAAGGGGGTTATTTCTATAACCCAAAGGAAAATAAAGTCGTGGTTTCAAGTAATGCAACTTCCTTAAGGAGAGTTACATAGACGACTTTAAACCTCGAAGTAAAGTAGTGCTTGAAGAGTTAATGAGTGATCTAATCACTCAAGAGGTTCCAAATGAAACCATTCCGATCAGTGTAGAAAAACCAAATGAACCTGAACAACAACCTAAGGGGCTTCAGCATAGTGGGAGGATCAGCCGTCAACCCGAAAGGTATATGTTCAATGGTGAAGCCTTCTTGGCTGAACCAAATGAATATGATAGGGATCCTTATACTTACGCAGTGGGTATGGAGGATGTTGATTTGAAACTCTAGACAGAGGCCATGAACATAGAGATGAAGTCTATGGAGACTAATCAAGTCTGGGAGCTTATAGATCTTCCCGAAGGGGTAAAACCTATAGGGTACAAATGGATCTACAAGTGAAAAAGAGGAGTGGATGGAAATGTCAAAACCTTTAAGGCTAGACTGGTAGCTAAGGGTTACACGCAAAAGAAATGAATCGATTATGAGGAAACCTTTTCGCCTGTGGCCATGCTTAAGTCCTTTCAGATTCTCTTATCCATAGCTGCCGCTCTTGACGTGAGATTTGGTAGATAGATGTCAAGACAGCTTTTCTAAATGGCTATCTTGATGAGTCCATTTATATGGAGCAACCAGACGGGTTCAAGGTCAAAGGTCAAGAGGGTAAGGTTTGTAAGCTGCTAAAGTCAATTTATGGACTTAAGCAGGCTTCCCGTTCTTTGAACATAAGATTTGATCAGGTGATCAAGACTTATGGGTTCTCACAAAATGTGGATGAGCCATGTGTTTACAAACACATTAAGGAAGGGAAGGTGGTTTTTCTACTGCTCTATGTAGATGACATTCTGCTAATTGACAATGACAGTAGGGCGTTGTCATCGGTCAAATTATGGTTGACCAAGCAGTTTGACATGAAGGACTTGGTTGAGGCTAATTTTGTTCTCGGTATTCAGATCTTTCAGGATATGAAGAATAAAATGATAGCTTTATCCTAGGCCGGCTACATAGATAAAATTCTCATGAGGTTTGCAATGTAGGATTCCAAGAAAGGTGGGCAACCGTCTAGGTCTGAAATTACTCTTTTGAAGAAAGACTCTCCAAAGTCTAAGAAAGAAAGAGAATACATGAAGAATGTGCCTTATGCTTCAGCAGTGGGTAGTCTCATGTATGTCATGCTTTGCACACGACTGGATATTTGTTATGCGGTCGGGATTGTAAGTCGATTTCAGGCGGATCTAGGACCGAACCACTAGGTTACGATTAAGCATATTTTCAAATATCTAAAAAAAGACTCGAGGATATATGCTTGTGTACTCGGGTGAGGACTTGACTCCTCTAGGATATACTGACTTAGATTTTCAATCTTGTCTAGATTCTAAGAAATCGACTTCGGGTTTTGTGTTTACTCTGGGGTGGCGATGCCATCAGTTGGAGAAGTGTGAAGCAAGATTGCACTTAGGATTCAACGATGGAGGCCAAGTATGTGGCAGTTAGTGATGCTTCAAAAGAAGCAGCGTGGCTCCGCAAGTTCCTTGAGGACCTTGAGGTAATTCCTGGTATGGATAAGACGGTATCAATGTATTGTGATAACAGTTCGACGGTAGCTAATGCTAAGGAACCAAGATTTCACAAGAAGAGTAAGCATTAATCGAAAGTATCATGTGATAAAGGACTTCGTTGAGGGCGGGCATGTCACGGTGTGCAAAATCGCATCAAAGGATAATTTAGCTGATCCATTTATAAAGACACTTACTGGGAGAGCCTTCGAGAGGCATATGGAAGCTATGGGGATGCGAGATTTTTCATATTTACTTATTTAGTGCAAGTGAGAGATTGTTAGACATGTATGCCCTAAGGAGTAAAAATGTAATATGTTTTTGGAGACATTTTTATCAATAAAGAATTTATTTATTATTAATATACGAAATCTTGTCCTCTTTATGTTTATATTTGTTGAATGTATGTTAAGTAAACAAAAGTCTGAGACTATTAGTCTAAACCTTTAAGAATTTGGCATATGATGGACAAATTATGCGGAAGACACGATTCTTAAGGTGATGGTGTAAATCATAAGACCCGCAATCTAGAGAATAAAGTTAGGCGCTTTATTCATGTAAAGATTGTTATGTTGTCTATATCCCTATTGGGAGATGGTTTGTATTGACCATTGAAGATGGATTCCATGAATAGAAACATTGGCACGTTGTCGTAGATAACGATGTATTGAATCGGGATATAAAGTGAATTGATTTGGATTAATAATTTTGTCTTGACAAATCAATTCACTTTAAACAATCATTTGTATTATATCTTAATCTTTAGATGAATAGTGGGCCCGTTGTCTTGACTTGTGTCTTTTGATGTACCAAAGGGTGACACTCACATTTTAATAGTGGTATACATGCCGGTACGTTGGAGGCATAACTCTTGATAGCGTAGACCTGTTATTCATAGATATGGAATCTATAGCTCCTCTTTAGGAGTAATTATATCATCTTATATGCGTTATCCTGTAATTGAAAAACTGGAGCGTTCAACCATTTGGATACATAGGTGTAACCGAATGGTATACTGTCTTTGGATGGTAAGTTTTTCGATGGTGAGATAATGGAATGTAAGATAAAACATAATCGGGAAGGTAATACAGAACTTGTCCTTAAGCCGATTATAGATAATCCTATAGGGATATGATACACTATGATATGTCATGGAGACTTAGCTATACGGGCTTCATAATTCTATATAGTTCTAGAGTGTAGCTCCAAGCTTTTAGTGGAGTAGCGTTGAAGTTGATAATAATGAAATGTATATCTGGGATATAGGGTTTCATAATTATCGGGAGCTTGAACTATATAGGTCCATTGGGTCCTCTTTGCTAACTCACAACATCCTATAATGATACGGTGTGTTTTCCTAATAATTGGTGACTTATGTCAAATTTATTAGATTGATTGAAATTCGAAAGAATCAAATAATTCATGTCTGTTTATCGGTTGAATTAATTTTGCGATAAAATTAGTTCAAGATAAACTTGTTGAATTATTGGGATCGAATAATTCTTGTCTGTTTATCAATTGATTTAATTTTGAATAAATTAAATCAAGATAAACTTGTAGAATTATTAGGAATTCATTTATTTTCCTAGAGATTATCTAGATAAAGTTGTTTTAATTAGATAACTTCTCTATTGGGTTAGGAATTTTATCGACAGTTCACCATGCCAATCCTCAAGTTCGGCCTGCCAATGGGGCAGGTTCGGCCTACCTATTAGACAGATCGGCCTGCCTATGCGCGGAAAAAAATCACACGTTTTCACACGGATTTCATCAGATATTGATCCGAATTTGATTTTGATTCGAATTTTTGAAACCTTATTTGATAAGGACTGACCCTAGACCCAACCTCTATAAATAGGGAGTGAGTCTCATAAGTTATTTAGATCAATTGAGAGATTAAGAATGATACTCTACTGGTGAGAATCTGAAAACTCCCTAAGAGCTCTTGTTCACAAATCATGAACACTAGCTTTGGGTTCTCTCAATTGGTTGGAAGAAGAGTCACATGGAGGAAGAGCTGCACTGTGAGCCCACACTCACTTCGATCATGGATAGAGAATAGCAAAGAAGGCCAGTTGGTTGAGGATCTTCTAGAACGTTACTTCTCTTCACGGATTACAGAAGTTCTTTGGCATTCAATGGTTAGTAAGATCTGGTTAATTTATGCATATAGCGTCTCAAACTTGTGTTTTAGAAAATACTCTGACATAAAATTTTTAAAATTTCGCTGCGTATTTTTTTTCCAACAGTATGAGCTTTATGCAGACAGGGAATGGATACTGTCACTGTTATGTTTCCGCTTGCTATTTATATCAAGTTATTTTGGAACTAGTTGTAAACTAAGTTATAATAAGATCAAGTAAGACAAAACCCTTTTATGAATGCTATGTTGATTATATATAATCATACGGAAAGAGTTTGGTTATATGTACATGTATATATATTTAAAAAAAATTCAAGATTTTTCATAAATACGTAAGTAAAAAAATTGATTAAACACGGTCCAAAAAAGCAGGTCGTGACAAAGTGTCACTTTTTTCTCTCTCTGCTTTGACTTAATTTTAGGCGCACTTTTGTCATAAGGTGTTTGGGAGAAAAATTAAAACTCATAATTTGAACTACTTGTTGCAACATACTTTTATTTTACACTACATAAAATATGAAAATTTTATACTGTAAAAAACTAAAATTAAGAAGTTAAAACTCGTATCCTAAACCCACAGTATTTGAGTCGATCTCTTTCGAGGCCGTTCCTTCACTTTTTTTTTTTTTTTTTTTTCTGTCTTCTACGCTTGGCGCTTTTTTTTAATCTTATTAAATGCTGGGAATAGTGTGGTTGATTCAGTTTGGCTCCTTTCATTTCATATTACCGACTTACCGTCCGTTTACTTTTACTGACGTTTTACTATTATTGTTCTCTTGGCATTTTGGTCTCGTTTACTTATATTAGTGTCGTTTTATCTATTGTTTTCTTTTTTTGCCTATTCACGTTTGCTATTTGTGTCGTTTTCTTGTTTGTTATCATCTGTCCTTTCCAGTGATGTTCACTTTAGAGTTGTTTTCAACTTTGTGTCGTTTTCTACTTTTCTCACTTTCCACTTGCGTGTTTCGTTTATCCATTAGGCGTCCATGCCATGCCAGAGCCATTTCAATTTGTTCTCGTTTTCCTTCCAGTGTTGTGTTCCCTGATGTCGTTCATTTATGTCAGAGTGTTTTTTTTTTTTTGTCAACTTTTCACTTGTCTACTCTGCGCTTTCCTGTCTGAATTATATTAGTTTATTTTTGGTGTCGTTCAATTATTGTACTACCTTTTTCTTTTTTGTTGTCTTTTAGCCGTTTATTGTCCTTTTTCTACTTTCTTGCGTTTTAATCTTTGTTGTCGTTATCTCTAGTTTTATAATATTTTTTAAATTATTAACACCGTTAGCCTTTAAACTTTAAACAAAATAACTTTTAGATCTGTGAACTTTTTAATTTTGATAAATTAGTCCTTGAATTTTTGTTTTTTTTTTTATAGTTTTAGATGAGTGATAGGAACTATGGTTTCTACCACTTTTTCAGTTATAAACAATAAAAAGCTCTCACATGCTACAGTAACAATAAAAAAAAATTGCTACAATGTAACAATAAAAGTGGTTCTAACTAATGGTTCTTACCACCCTTCTGAATACCCTTTTAGTAACTATTTATATAAAATTTTTGGTTTTCATATAATAAAGATGCTAAAAATATTGTTCGGGACTAATCGACCAAAATTGAAGATTCAAGAACCAAAATATCATTATGCTTAAAGTTTAAAGAGTGTTTAAAACCTAAGTTAGAACTTAAAGTTAAAATTTAAATACAATTATATGTAAGAGTTTTATATTAAACCTGATATAATAATAATTGATACTTTAATATTATTCTCAAATACTCTTTTTAGAGCCTAACAACGCCAATTACCTCTATTTATTACGAGTGATTAACGAACGACCATTCATTATTTCACTTCGGCTGAGTTTATTTAAAATAATAATTACAATAATAATAAAAAATACTTTTGAGCTCTCAACTCTATTACTACCCTTCAATGGCAACCGAACAAAAATCCATTCTCCACCGTTCCGAAAGGGATGACGACGACCTTCCGTTGCTCCTTATTCACCGCCCTTCTTCCGACAACCGCCTTTCTCTCACCAACCTTCTCCGCCACCATTTCCGCCTCCTCGACCCCGACCACCACCCCCAACCTCTCCGCGACTTCCTCTCCCTCCACGCCAGCTCCGCACGCGCCGCCGTCGTAATCGGCTGCCAACCTTTCACCTCCGACCATCTCCGCCTCCTCCCTTCCCTCAAGCTGGTCGCCACCACATCTGTCGGCACCGACCACATCGACCTCGCCGCCTGTCGCCGCCGTGGCGTCGCCGTCACCAACGCCGGCGACGCATTCACCGAGGACGTCGCCGACTACGCCGTCGCCCTCCTCATAGACGTCCTCCGGCGAATTTCCGCCAGCGATCGCTACATGAGGTCAGGTATGTGGGCGGTTAGAGGAGATTTCCGGTTTGGGTCTAAGGTGAGCTTGTTATAGTATTTATTATTTTTTATTTGCATGTTGAATCGTGAGTTTCTCATTTTCGATTTTGTTTCTGTAAATAAACCCAACAGATTGAAATGGATTTCATCAGACTATACTATAACTTTGTCGTCTTTTTGATCCACAGAGTGGTGAACTAGTATTCTATACCTCAAGATTTTGGGACCCTATTCAAAAAAAAAAAAAAAAAGTGAAAAACGAAACTTAGTTTAAAGTTAAAAAATATTCAATTAATTTTTCTTAAGAACAAAAAGTCTTTTTTTGGAAGTAACAATTCACTAAATGGTGAATTACTGTAATGATACGTGGTTCAAAGCATAGTCTAGTGATAATATCCATCATTTAAGTTCGAAAAAATAAAAATCTTAGTGATATTATATTAAAAAACACGCGCATCCTTCAGTTAGGTTGTTACTCTTCTTTTAGGAATGTTTCTTTACACGTAATTATAGTAAATCTAGGTGTCAATTAATAGAAAATATAACTTACATCATAATTTTGAACATCTTAAATTTATACCATAGTTTTCTATTACATTTTTATATGACGACTTTAATTTCTCTAAGTTGAATAATAACTCAAAAAACATTTTCGCCTTCTTGAAATTGCTTATAGAAATAACTTGGTAGTAAACAAAATAATTAAGTATAAAAGATCCTTCAACTGATTGTATATTATTATTTTTTACATTTAAATTTATTTATTTTTTTTTTTACAAAAGACACGACATGTTCATGAAATTTGGGTTGTATTTTCATTTCGTTTGTAATTTCAAGTTGAAATACTGTATAAAGTCATTTTTCTTATAATTTTCACATTAAAAAAGGCATTTCAAATGCATTTTTTTTATTTTAAAAAAATTAATTGAGGGCTTTGCTCAACCTGGCCCCTTAGGCAATTATGGTTGAGCAGATAGATGTGCGCACAATTATTGTAGACCTTTTTTTTTTTTAAATTAAATGTGGGACTACATGACTTGTAAAGGATCATTTCGTGATTTAACAAAATAATTTCCTTCCTTGGTTAGCTTGTTGGTTTGTATAATTTACGTTGATTAAAGGGAAGTGCTTTGCATGATAATATTCCAAATTGTTTTTTTGTTTATGAAACACTTGAACTGCATTAAACCTTAAGGACAATCGACAGTAATGTAAATTTGAGGATGGTAACTGGTTTAAGAAGATTAAGCGAGTAACAGAACACTGTTCGAGTTAGTTCAGGTATTTTACATCCTCAGCGAGATATCAAAGAGATCAGGATATCAACTTTGCAGATGCAAAAGTTAGACGTCCCTAGTGTGCTAATGCCAAATTTTTGGATTTGGGTAAGGTTGTCACTCTCCAATACAATCTCCCGTGGAGCTACTGAAGGACTAGTGGGGTTCAAAATTTTTATTTAAAAATTTTATACACATAAATAAATGTTATATTATGTTATATTTAGAGATAGTAATACGGGTTGCGACATGAACATGATATGATTTTTTGTAGATTAATGTCAAAAGATTATTATTCTTGTGTCACCCTAAAATTGATCCGTCTAGAAACATGTCATGTTCATGCCAACCGCTCGATACTAAATTGACCTACAAACCCACAGATTATTTGTTTATTATTTTTTAAATAAATATTTTGCCTCAGTATATATAATATTAATAAATTGGCACTAAATTAGATGTGTTTCAAGTATATGGAAGTGATTTCATTGTGAGAAAATATGTATTTTATGTTACTTTTATATAATTTTGGTGTATCAATTATAAATTTAAAGTTATAAAATATCATGAGTTGATTTTAAATTGCTGGTTTATTTTGAGTTGCGGATTGATAAAGGATCTCATATTATATATGTCATGAGGTTAGAGCGGGTTATGTTCGTGTCAACCCATATCAAGGCGAGTCGTGTTAGTGCCATGATTTCTCAATCCATTCGTGTCAAGGGTGGGGTTATTGTTGAGGTATTTTCTACATCTTTGAGCTTCAACCTGACACGAACACAACCACGCCAACATGAATTGCCACCTCTAATTATACTATTATACAATAGCCCCACCAAAAATAAAATAATATCTTAGCCCCTTTTAAAGATATTACTTTGTCTAAAATTCTCATAGGCATGGAAATCTATCAGAGTTAATTGTAGTGTATTGATAAATTTATGTTTTGATTAGATTTTTGCTTTCATAATTGACCCCCACTAATCAAAATTTTGATTGACACTAAATATAATACCATTCATGGTGACAAATTTGATATATGCTATTACTGCACTTATGGAAAATTTGACATTAAGCATAGCATATATCAAATTTTGACATCTGCTATTGGTGATATGTTTCCTTTTTCATCTACTATTACAACATTTAAATTTTTTTCAAAATTTAAATATTAATTTTACAACTTTAGAAACATAATGATTACGATAAAAAGTAATTATATCATTTAAAATAACACCATGTGCAAATCAAATCAAAATAGGATATAAAATAAACCATGTTCATAATTTTTTTGTATGTCAAGTATATTATTGATATTAGCATTTGCATTGAAAATATGGTTTTGCCTTTCTGTTATTTAAACATACCTTTAAGAACCTTTCTTCTTTTCTAAGAACCTTCTCTTTTGCCTACGTTTGCCCTAACCTAACTTGTTCTTTGATTTCAGTTAGGAGGGAAGCAAGTTGGAATCGTGGGGCTCGGAAAAATTGGCTCCGAGGTTGCTAAAAGACTCGCGGCCTTTGGCTGCAGGATTGCCTACAACTCTAGGAAGGAGAAGCCATCTGTGCCATTCTCTTTCTACGCAAATGTTTGCGATCTTGCCTATGAAAGTGATGTTCTTGTTGTGTGTTGTTCATTGACGGCCGAAACTCACCACATAATCAACAGAGACGTAATGAAGGCGCTCGGAAAGGAGGGAGTTATAATCAACGTGGGGCGTGGCGCTCTTGTCGACGAGCAGGAATTGGTTCGGTTTCTGACACAAGGAGAAATTGGTGGTGCCGGTCTTGATGTGTTTGAGAATGAGCCTTATGTGCCAAGAGAGCTATTTGATTTGGATAACGTTGTACTTTCTCCACACACTGCTGTCTTAACCGCAGAATCCAATGAATCCTTGGACCAGATTGTATTAGCCAACTTGAAGGCTTTCTTTGCAGATGAGCCTTTGGTGTCGCCAGTCCAGCATGATCCAAAGTCAACGGCTTAAATATGGAATACAGGAACATTGTAACCTATCAAAATTGGTCTTTTCAATAATCAGGTATACACCTAGTGGAAATCAACATCATTAAACCGATTGGTCTTTTCAATAATCAGGTATACACTTAGTGGAAGTCAACATCATTAAACCTCCACCATGTACTTTTGTCAATGCTCGATGGCAGTATAAAGAATCTAGACTTGTGATTACTCAATGTTGTTCAGTAGTTTGATGGTTTTGGCAATCATAAGTTTTAAATTTGTAAATCACATTGTTCACTTCTCTTCCTGTTGATCGCCTATTTTTGGGGTCGTTTATTCCGCTTAATATCGTTGCACAACAAGTGTGTAATGGCCAAAGGAAATTCATCAATAAAATTTCATATTTAATTAGGTTTAATTAATGAATTTACCTTTATAAATTGTATCACCTATAAAAATTATGATAATATACAAATAAGTAGTATCAATAAGAAATTTCACGGTGGACCCAATGCAATGCTGGATATTGCTAAAATGTAGATTTTTAAAGCATAAATGCTTGAAAATTTGTGAAAAATATCAATGAAACGAATTTTATATCACAATTCCTTATAGTATTGTGACATAAATTAATGAATGATTAAGGGTATAACTGTGACACTTGTTATTTTTCTAACAGATATTAAGGTAATTAAATTAATTTTTAGTGTGCCAATCAAAAATTTGTTTCATTTAAAATCTATTTTACAATATTTATTTCTATCTATTTTTTAAATTTTCTAAAATTCTCCTATACTTATTTAATATGTTTACTAAAAAGCCTTGAAACTTCTAATAAATTTCAAAAATGCCATTTTGGCATTATGTGGACTAAAGTCTCCCAAGGAGACAAATGACACTCATTCTCACCAACTATGTTCCCTTAATTATTTCACTCAATAAATCACCCTCTTCCTCACGTCTCTTTTCTTTCCCTTGCCCTTCTTTCTTTTCTTCTTCTTCTTTTCTTCTTTTCCTCTTCCACAGTGAGACAAGGCAAAGGAAGATCAAAGGAACCTAAAGTCCCCACCTCTTTCTCACGTCTTCCACTCTATCTTCTTGTTGAAACAAAATAATCCCAAGTCAGCTCGTATTCTTGTCCAAAAACTAGCCAAAACCATCACCTTCATGGCCAACAAACCCCAAGAGTCCAAGCTTGATTTTAATCCAAACTTTGGTGTTTTTCAAAGGAGTTTTGAGGTAGGTTTTCTTTAATCTAAACTTGGTTTTTAGTATGTGTTTTCTCCATGTTTAATGCATAATTTTTGTGTTCAAAGTTCATGTAAATTTTTAGTTATGTTAACATGCATATTTGAGCATTTATGAACAAAAACTTGAGTCTTGAGTTAAAATCCACAACCAACCTTTATTTTGGTTTGACAACAATGTTAGAAACATGTTAGGAATGTTTAGAATCAGTTTTCATAGCATTACGGTTAATGTTTTAAAGTTTTGAGCTTGAAGAGCAAACTTAAGCATGTTCTCATTATTATTTACAAGAAATGCTAAAAATATGATTCAATGATGATTTTGGTATAAAACTCATGAGAATATGTTTATTATCATTATATAATGCATGCTGCATATTTTGGAATAGTTTTGAGATTTTGAACAAGGATAATATGGTTTGGGTTAAAGAAAAACTTGACCTTTCATAAACTTTGTAATACCTCTATGGGTAGTGGCTTTTTCTTGAAATTTTGAGATTAAATTAAAATGAATTTTGTAAATTGGTTTGCATATTTAAAAATTAGACATCCTAAGCTTTCTAACGAGCTATCATGAGCCTAAATCAGAGTTGTATTTTATTTTCTATGAATTTTTTAATTTTCGGATTGGAAACTAGTAAACCTGCCAATGGCAGTATACCACCCATCTACCTTAAGTAAACCATCTGTTAACCCATGTGCTAACTATAGATAGTGAATCCACCTTTTTGCAAAAGTATACAACCAGTTTGCCATGGTATACCAGCTACTAACCTGAACCAAGAAGCCAACTTTGCTCACCTCCTAATTCCTTAATGTCTTGCAACTTTTTCAACACTATCCTAAGTGATTTATGAATCTTATTAGAGACTAAAACATATAGATTACTTGTTTGTATTTTATGTTGTGTTTAAGACAAAAATTGTTTACTTGGGTATTAAAAAGGGAATTGCATAAAAACTTTAATGGCACACTAGTGATATGGGTTTACACATAATTCATTTATGGATGTGGTTATATGTTGTGCTTTAGTTTTAATTGTCCTTATGCACGCCTTAAAATGAATAGTCTGTGGAGCTAATGTTAATTAATTATGAGATTAAAAGATTGTTGATAAGCTTGGAAGGTGGTGATTCTATTGCTTATCTTTTGTGAGGTTTTAGTAAATTAAAATTTGGTTGTTTTATGTGGAGGATATGTATATGATATTTTGAATACATATGGCTATATCTATAACTTGATAATGTGGAACTCATCATGTATTGTACAGCGAGGAATATAAAGATTTGACACATGTTATTGTAAATTGAAAAGTATGGTTAGGAAAGACTAACTTTATAAACAAATATTGATTATAGAGAAAATGGTGAGACGTGAAGAGGGCGGCGGTCACGTCCTTGGACATGAATACCTTAAAAGGTAAAATAGGGGGGAGGTGATGACGCTCTCTTGGGTCAAAAGTTCTAGAACGCACTATACAAGAATCGACTTAGTGAGGACTCGAGGCTTGATGTCCCTTCTCCGAAACACCCTTGGAATGTTTGGAGGGTGATCAAGCACGCCTATTTGGGTTTCGTTGAGTTAAGTGATATGACATTCTATTGCACAGTGGATATAGATGAGCATAACTGAATCCTGAATTAATGTGTGTGTATATATATGTATGGAACTTGGTTAGAATGATCATAAGATATCCACCGAAATTAAACATGATAAATTGATGAATAATGATGAGAACTAACTAACCATGTAGGTTTTAATGTGGTAAGGATAAAAACCTAAAGGTGAGTAAAGGTTTTTCCTACAGAATATGTTGTCACTCATTCTCTTATATTTTTATCTTTCCAGGACTCACTAAGTGTAAGGTGACTACAAGAAAAATAGTCGAGGAAGCTATGTAGCTATATTACATTGGAATTGTTTCATTTATCAAAGAACGTCCTTCATGATATTGTAAGCATCGTTTGTTACTTGTTGTGACTGTATTAAGATGTGTTGAGGGTTAAAATAATGATAATGACAATTTTATATTATTAAAATTTAAGGTGCTATATTAAAATGTGCTTTATTTATTTGTTTATGTTTTTATTTTATTTGAGAGATTTTATTTAAGTCTTGGGCAAATTACTTTGATGTTTTATTTTTATTTTCTGATCATTATTTTATTGGTTAAAAACTGTTATCCCCCCACTTAGGGGCGTTACAATAATTAAGGTAGAAAAGTATGATAAAACCCTCAAAAGTGTCAAAAAGGTTATGATGCAGTGTAAGTACACTGTTAAGGTAAAAACACAAATATAAGAAATGCTGTGTTTGGATTTCCATAGTGAATCAAAGGATAAAAATGGGATTTTATGCTGTTTAAGAACAAGACTTTTACTTATTCTACTCCAGCAGTATAAGAAAAATACTGCGTGGAAAAAAATTACATTGTGTAAAATTTTAGGGCCCACTAAGTGGACACCCAATGAATTGGGATGGGCCACCAAAGCATGAAATGTGGCCCAATCATGGTTAGCCACTACTAACAAACTTGATTACCACGGTGACTCACCATAAAAAAAAAGTTGGATAAGTCTTAATTAAATACTTAAAATATCAAAACCATTTTATTTCCTTCTCTACCAAGATTCGGCGGCCTTGGTTTCTTCCTCGCAAAATTTTGTCTAAAACAAGCATCCCACAAGATTAGTTCCAAGCAAGTTTCAAAATAGAACCAAGCCTTAGTTCAAGATTTCCTTAACTTTCAAGGTAGGATTCCAACTTTTTCTAAGTTTTTTTTTTCTTGGGGTTTCCTTGGAATTCAAGGGCAGATTAATGAAAGTTTTCTTTCCTATGGAACATGTTTAGGAGGATTGGGAAAGAAATCAAGTGTTGAAGGTGCTTTAGATCATCAACTACCTTTGGTAAAGCCTAATCCCCTAGTTTCAACGTTTGTGATGATTTTGTTTTTAGTTATTTTGGTTTTTCTTCAAGTATGGTATGTAATGATTTAGATTAGTTTATGGCATGTTAAAATGATTTTATGGTATGTTTTGATGTGAATTTGAGGTATGAATGTTTAAAATTTCTATTTGGGGTTAAATTAGGAAAAATTTTATAAGGATTGAATGTTTATATTTTAGAATTGTGATTTAGGCATGAAAATGGTTTTGAAGGGTTTTGAACCTGCCTTTACAGTGGTGAAAATGTTGTTTTAAAGCTGGGTTTTATAAAAACTACCCAAGAACTAAATTGGAAATAAAATTGTTTTCTCAGCAGAATTGAAAAAGGGCCAAAAACTCCCATGTACAATGGGAATTTTAAAAAAGTCAAAACACAAAAGTTTTAGATCTCGATGAAATTATTAGAAATCGCAGACGGTTTGTTGAAAATCACCTTCATTTGTGAGTTATGGATTTTACAAAATTTGTTAAAATTGAAAAAAAAAAATCTTCAAAGTGCAAAAACGTCATTTTTCAAAGGGATTTGGGTATGGAATTTTGAGCAAATTTGATCCTTATGAAAAATGGAAAAATTATTGTTTAAAGAGATTATCCTTGGTCCCAGGGGTAAAATTATCAAAATTTTCTAATAAGAAACAATATTGCAAAGTTTTGTTAAAGTAGAATATTAATGTAAAATAAGGAAACCCGACACCCTAGGTTATTGTTTTAAACCTAATAAGCTACAATTTCGTTAAAATAGCAAAATTGAGTTTGACAAATTTAAAAGGCCCATTGAGGGCAAAATCGTCATTTTTTTACAAAGTGTCCCGAACAGATTTGAAACGTTCAAAATAAGGAAAAGAGATTGTTAGTAAGATTTTCGCCCTTCATTAGAGACAATAAGGTATAGTAAGATAAGAGAGAGAAAATCCATGGCTATCCAAGTTGTAGACTACTAAGTAACTCGATTTGTTAATTAATGAACATTTTGTATCAACGCATAAATAAAATAGTGAAAATTTGGCTAATAACGTTGCAACTGGCCAAACAGGACATTAAAAGATTAAGAAAAAGGGAACTGAGGTCGGTTTATACAACAACCTATACAAGTAAGTTCTAAACCCACCTACAGTATGAAGTAGTAAGTTTAAGGGTATAGTATACTTATGTGAATATATCTGTGTGTGTTGCACAATTGAGAGTGTAAATGATTTGCACTTAGTGTGTACGTATTTTGACATACATAGTATGATCACCAAAATAACAAAACTGGTAAACGGATCACTAGAAGCAAGAAAAGTGTCGTGCAGCTCCCGATGCAAAAAAGAGTTTAATGTTAAAGTGAAGTTATAGTCTCGGTGTTACGAAGACCTACATGCACATATGGTACGAGCACTTAGGCCCTATTTAAAGATAAGACATGATAAGAATAAAGAAGTTCATAAGGAAACATAATTGGATCATGCATTGTAGTGAATATCGCATGTGGGCTATGTTTGGACTTACTGGGCATCAGCTCACTTAGGTATTCCATGCTAAAGGTATTTCTACTAGGAGGTCAGAATAAATTTACTGATGAGTTGGCAGCGGAGGTATGTGTTAGACATGTATACCCTAAGAAGTAAAAATGCAATATGTTTTTAGAGACATTTTTTATCAATAAAAAATTTATTTATTATTAATATACCAAATCTTGTCCTCTTTACGTTCATATTTGTTGAATGTATATTAAGCAAACAAAAGTCTAAGACTGTTGGTCTAAACCTTTAAGAATTGGGCATATGATAGACAGATTATGCGGAAGACACGATTCTTCTATTTCTTGTATGAATTATTTTTGTTTATTTTTGGTGTCACTCAATTATTGTGCTACCTTTTTCTCTTTTGTTGTCCTTTAGCCGCTTATTGTCCTTTTTCTACTTTCTTGCATTTTAATCTTCGTCGTCGTTATCTCCATTTTTATAATATTTTAGGATTATTAACACAGTTAATCCTTAAATTTCAAACATAATAACTTCTAGATCTCTAAATTTTTAATTTTAATAAATTAGTTCTTGAATTTTTGTTTTTTATACTTTTGGTCTTGACATAAGAACTAATGATCGATTTCTAAAATTTAGTATACATAATCACATTTTTATCGCCTGATAACATGAAATTTTACATAAAGAGTTGCTTCACAAGCAAAACTTTTATCTATATTACTATTAAAATCCAGTAAAAACTATAACATTTCACACTTAATAACTATTTATATAAAAATTTCTGTTTTTATATGATAAAGATTATAAAAAAAATTGTTCCGAACTAATCTACTAATATTGAATATTCAAGAACAAAATATCATTATGTTTTGCATACTTTTATTTTATACTGTATCATATAAAAACCTTACATAATAATAATTAATATTTTGACATTGCAACTTGTTCTCAAAGACGCTTTTAGAGATTAACAATGCCAATTACCCTCTGTTTTTGCACAAGTGATTAACGAATGACCTTTCATTATTTCACTTTGGCTGAGTTTATTTAAAACAATAATAATAAAAAATACTTTTGAGCTCTCAACTCTATTACTACCCTTTAATGGCAACCGAACCAAAATCCATTCTCCACCGTTCCCAAAGGGATAACGACGACATTCCATTGCTCCTTATTCATCGCCCTCCTTCCTTCAACCGCATTTTCATCACCAACACTAGCTTTGGGTTCTCTCAATTGGTTGGAAGGAGAGTCACCTGGAGGAAGAGCTGTACGTGTGAGTCCACACTCACTCCGATCGTAGATAGAGAATAGCAAAGAAGGCCAGTTGGTTGAGGCTCTTCTAAAACGTTACTTCTCTTCACAGATTGCATAAGTTCTTTGACATTCAAAGGTTAGTAAGATCTAGTTAATTTATGCATATAACATGTCAAACTTGTGTTTTGAAAAATACTCTGATATAAAATTTTTAATATTCTGCTGCGTATTATTTTTCTAACAATTGGTATCAGAGACATGGTTTTTACATAAATTTACGAGTTTGTGATCATGCTACATGTATAAATTATGTGATCTTGATCTCTCCTATGCTTAAATTTAATTTTATAAAGAGTTGGCACTCTAGGGTTTCTATATAAATTTATGTTGTCATAGATTATATGGTTAATGTTTATTAATTAATTATGATTCATTAAATTATTATTTAATTACTAATTAATTAATTAATTAATACCGGTTATGGTTCCTTAGAGGTTAGAATGTGTATCTAGGTTTTTCATGTAATTAGATGGCGGACTATCATCTCCATCTAGGAATTATTATTTAATTTTAAATTTATAAGAATTTTATAATTAAATAATCATTCGAAGAAGAGGGATCTTGAAGGCAGATCTAGAAGATAGATTATAGCGCTCCTAGGTATTTCCTGAGTCTTTAATTTTATGTTTTTGAACTGTTGAAAATAAAATTGATGAATTGCATTAAAAATTATATTTTCTAAAAATGGTGATTTTTGCTCGGTCGGCATGCCGAACTCTCCAATTCAGCAGGCCGATGGTCACATATTGGTAGGCCGGACGTAAGGCTCGGTAGGCCGTTAGTGGGGCAGAAATCAGGTGGCTCTAGCGGCAGGCTGAACTTCTAGTTCGACAGGCCAATCTGTCATGTATCGACAGGCCAATCTGTGAAGATCGACAGGCCAATCACCCAGATCGATTTACCGGCAGAGAGCTAAAAAAATTTTCAAAAAAGGTGCAGTTTTCGGTGCAGTTTTAATTTTATTTTTGAGAAACATTAAATTTAGATATGACCGAAAATATGGAGTATTTAATTCATACGGGATTAAAGACTTGAAGATGGGCATTACATGAAGAAGGATATAGCTTGAGGATTCAAGGATGTAGAATCAATAATATGTTTCGATTATTCTCTTATAATCTTTGTTTTCTATTCTCTAGGGTGGAACCATAATATTACAGTTATTTATTATTTTGTTTATAGCTTTGCTTGTCTGCATTATAATATGCTTTGCCATGTATATTGATAACATGTCATATAGAATAGGGATTGCCGCTCATATTAAAATTGTTCATGCATGTTCTTAAAATAAAACCTTGATTTCAAAAGATTAAGTGGGAGAAGGTTTTCGAAGAGAGGACCTAAGGCCTCCATCGTTAGTCCATAAGAAGAACAAAGTGGTCCCGACCCCTAGGAAGGGATTTCTATCATGTACTAGATTAGATCTCTGAAAGGATAATGTATTTTAGCATGATTTATGGTTGCACACCCCTAGGTGGTGATTATAAATCGTGGATAAAATATTCAAACGATTGTTATACACTCATGTTAATTTTTTTATTAACCTCTCCTAAGAGCTATGTTAATAAAATTAATGGCCAAAAAATGATTATTAATATATACTGGATCATTCGGGTCCTAGATGACATATATTAATTAGGAAGGGATCTGTTTTCCTAATTGATTTTGGCATGACTCCCCTAGGAGCTTGTTGAATTCTGAGTTAGGAATTATCATTGTAACGTTGTGATATTTTTAAGGTTTTGACACATAAACATATTTGTATATTTTTTACATAATTGTTATCTCACTAAATTATGACATGTTTGCTTATGTTTGGTATATGATTCTTTATTGTAGATTAAAAATGTCTAAAAATGCTTTATCTTCGATACTTGACAAAAACCTATTAACCGGAGAGAATTATAATGATTAAAAATAGAACCTGAATATCGTCCTCTCCTTTGAGAAACCAAAATTTGTGCTGACAATCCCTTGTCCTCCCGAGCCTACGGGAGATTCCACCAATGAGTAATTCCAAGCATATGATCGCTAGAAAGATACAAATGATCAGGCTCACTGTTATGTTATGGCTAGCATGAATAATGTGCTGCAGGCTCAACATGAGGATTATGAGACTGCTAAGTAGATCTTGGATAATCTAGAAGACATGTTTGGAGGCCAGGCCATAACAAAGCGGCAAGAGGTGCTTCGGAAACTCTTGAACTGTAAACAGAGACCAGGGACGTCTGTAAAGGAGCACATGATGTTGGTCATGGGTTACCTCGTTGAGGCTCAAACTAATGGAGCCAACATCGATGCTGAAACTTAGATGACTATGGTCTTTGAGACTCTGTTAAAGAAATTTATTCCATTTAGAGCTACTTTTAATTTGAGCAATAGGCGAGATATGAGCAATAGGCGAGATATGACCTTAATAGAATTAATGAAATAATTACAGGAGTTTGAACTATTAATCATGGAGTCTCATGCTAGTGGAGAGGCTAATTTGGCGGCTACTTTTGGTTCCAATCTCAATTCTTGGAATGGAAAGAAACAACGGGCCAAAAATGGGAAGTCCTCTATTCCTGCTAACAACAAGAGCAAGAAAAAGAAGAAGAAGAACCCAAAGAAGCTTAAGTGCTTCTTCTGTGGGAAGGTCGGGCATATAAAGAAGCATTGCAAGGACTTCCTTTCTAAAGGAGATAGGCGTGATCTTCTGTATTTAGAAACTTATTTGGTTGAGGAATCCAATGACATTTGGGTCATAGATTCCGGTGCAACTAATCCTGTTTGTGTTTCTCTGTAGGGGTTCAAAGAAACGAGAAGTCTGCTTTATAAAGACTTCATGCTTCAGATGGGCAATGGATCCTTGGTCTTGGCAGAAGTAGTGGGAGACGTCCATCTTTATTTTGATAATTATAGGAATTTAATTTTACGAGATTGTTTTTATGTTCCTAAATTTAAAAGGAATTTAATTTCTGTAGCTTATTTATTTGAAGACTCCTATTTGATTTCTTTTAATAATAAAGTGGTGATTCGTAAAAATAAATCTTTTATCTATTCTGGATGGATGCAAAATAATCTATATTTTATTAAACCTAAGATAGACTCACTGCGTAATGCTGAGATAAAGGATAATAACTCTAAAAGATTTAAAACTTCTCACTTTAATAAGACTTATCTTTGTCATTTACGCATTGGTCATATTAATCTGAATAGGATTCAAAGGTTGTTAAGGAATGGACCTTTAAGTCACTTAAAGGTAGAATCTATACCTCAATGTGAATCTTATTTGAAGGCTAAAATGACCAAAAGACCATACGGGTCTAAGGGCAATAAGGCCAAAGGGGTTCTAGAACTTGTGCCTAGTGATGTTTGCGAACCAATGAACATCCGGGCACGAGAAGGGTATGAGTACTTCATCACTTTTATCGACGATGACTCAAGGTATGGGTATGTGTACCTAATGCACCATAAAAGCAAAACTTTTGACAAGTTCAGGGAGCAATTGGGTAGACCCATAAAGGCACTTCGATCCGATTGAGGTGGAGAATACCTTTCTGATGAGTTCTTAAGACACTTATTAGAGAATAAGATTTTACCCCATTTGACAACACCGAGCACTCTACAGTAGAATGGCGTAGCGGAGAGAATGAATAGGACTTTTATGGACATTGTCAGGTCCATGATGAGTTATTCATCATTGCCTTCATCCTTTTGGGGATATGCATTACAAACCGCATGTTATCTTTTGAACAATGTGCCTTCAAAATCAGTCCCTAAAACTCCTCACGAGTTGTGGACGGGCAGGAAGACATCCTTAAACCATATTCGCATATGGGGATGTCCGGCTCATGTCCTGTTTAAGGATGCGAATAAGTTGGAAGCACGTTTAGAAGTTTGCATGTTTGTAGGATATCCAAAAGAGACTAAATGGGGTTATTTCTATAACCCAAAGAAAAATAAAGTTGTGGTTTCAACTAATGCAACTTTTCTTGAGGAGAGTTACATGGACGACTTTAAACCTCAAAGAAAAGTGGTGCTTGAGGAGTTAATGAGTGATCTAATCATTTTGGATGTTCCAAATGAAACCATTCCGATCAGTGTAGAAAAACCAAACGAACCTGAACAACAACCTAAGGGGCTTTAGTGTAGTGGGAGGATCGACCGTCAACCCAAAAGGTGTATGTTCAATGGTGAGGCCTACTTGGCTGAACCAGATGAACATGACAGGGATCCTTATACTTACGCAGAGGCTATGGAGGATGTTGATTCGAAACTCTAGACATAGGCCATGAATACAGAGATGAAGTCTATGGAGACTAATTAGGTCTGAGAGCTTATGGATCTTTCCGAAGGGGTAAAACCCATAGGGTGCAAATGGATCTACAAGCGAAAAAGAGGAGTGGATGGAAAGATCGAAACTTTTAAGGATAGACTGGTAGCAAAGGGTTACACGCAAAAGGAAGGAATCGATTATGAGAAAACTTTTTCGCCTGTGGCCATACTTAAGTCCATTCGGATTCTTTTATCCATAGCTGCCGCTCTTGACTACGAGATTTGGCAGATGGATGTCAAGACGGTTTTTCTAAATGGTTATCTTGATGAGTCCATTTATATGGAGCAACCAAACGAGTTCAAGGTCAAGGGTTAAGAGGGTAAGGTTTGTAAACTGCTAAAGTCAATTTATGGACTTAAGCAGGCTTCCCGTTCTTGGAACATAAGATTTGATCAAGTGATCAAGACTTATGGGTTCTCACAAAATGTGGATGAGCCATGTATTTACAAACACATTAAGGGAATGTGGTTTTTCTACTACTCTATGTAGATGACATTTTGCTAATCGGCAATGACATTGAGGCGTTGTCATCGGTCAAATTATGGTTGACCAAGTAGTTTGACATGAAGGACTTAGGTAAGGCTAATTTTGTTCTCAGTATTCAGATCTTTCAGGATAGGAAGAACAAAATGATAGCTTTGTCCTAGGCCGGCTACATAGATAAAATTCTCATGAGGTTTGCAATGCAAGTTTCCAAGAAAGGTGGGCAACCGTCTAGGTCTGGAATTACTCTTTCTAGGAAAGACTCTCCAAATTCTAAGGAAGAAAGAGAATACATGAAGAAGGTGCATTATGCTTCGGCAGTAGGTAGT
Source organism: Artocarpus heterophyllus (assembly GCA_025403435.1). NCBI lineage: Eukaryota > Viridiplantae > Streptophyta > Magnoliopsida > Rosales > Moraceae > Artocarpus > Artocarpus heterophyllus. The sequence goes on from CM046344.1 coordinate 1,771,737, forward strand.
CTCGTGTATGTCATGCTTTACACATGACCGGATATTTGTTATACGGTCGGGATTGTAAGTCGATTTCAGGCGGATCCAGGACCGAACCATTGGGTTGCGGTTAAGCACATTTTCAAGTACCTAAGAAGGACTCGAGGGTATATGCTTCTGTATTTTGGGGAGGACTTGACTCCTCTAGGATATACTGACTCAGATTTTCAATCCTGTCTGGATTCTAGGAAATCAACTTCGGTTTTTGTGTTTACTTTGGGTGGCAGTGCCATTAGTTGGAGAAGTGTGAAGCAAGATTGCACTTTGGATTCAACGATAGAGGCCAAGTATGTGGCAGTTAGTGATGCTTCAAAAGAAGCAGTGTGGCTCCGTAAGTTCCTTGGGGATCTTGAGGCAATTCCTAGTATGGATAAGATTGTATCAATGTACTGTGATAACAGTGCAGCGGCAGCTAATGCTAAGGAACCAAGATTTCACAAGAAGAGTAAGCATATTAATCGAAAGTATCATGTGATAAAGGACTTCGTTGAGGGCGGGCATGTCACGGTGTGTAAAATCGCGTCAAATGACAATTTAGCTGATCTATTTACAAAGACACTTACTGGGAGAGTCTTCCCTTCGAGAGGCATATAGAAGCTATGGGGATACGAGATTTGTCATATTTACTCACTTAGTGCAAGTGGGAGATTGTTAGACATGTATGCCATAAGGAGTAAAAATGTAATATGTTTTTGGAGACATTTTTCAATAAAGAATTTATTTATTATTAATATTCCAAATCTTGTCTTCTTTATGTTCATATTTGTTGAATGTATGTTAAGCAAACAAAAGTCTGAGACTATTGGTCGAAACCTTTAAGATTTGTCATATTTACTCACTTAGTGTAAGTGGGAGATTGTTAGACATATATGCCATAAGGAGTAAAAACGTAATATGTTTTTGGAGACATTTTTTTCAATAAAGAATTTATTTATTATTAATATTCCAAATCTTGTCCTATTTACATTCATATTTGTTGAATGTATGTTAAGCAAACAAAAGTCTGAGACTATTGGTCTAAACCTTTAAGATTTGTCATATTTACTCACTTAGTGCAAGTGGGAGATTGTTAGACATGTATGCCATAAGGAGTAAAAATGTAATATGTTTTTGGAGACATTTTTATCAATAAAGAATTTATTTATTATTAATATACCAAATCTTGTCCTCTTTACGTTTATATTTGTTAAATGTATGTTAAGCAAACAAAAGTCTAAGACTATTGGTCTAAACCTTTAAGAATTTGGCATATGATGGACATATTATGCGGAAGACACGATTCTTAAGGTGATGGTCTAAATCATAAGATCCGCAATCGAGAGAATAAAGTTAGGCGCTTTATTCATGTAAAGATTGTTATATTGTCTATATCCCTATTGAGAGATGTTTGTCTTAACCATCAGAGGTGGACTCCATGAATAGAAACATTGGCACATTGTCATAGGTGACGATATGTTGAATCAGGACATAAAGTGAATTGATTTGGATTAATAATTTTGTCTCGGCAAATCAATTCACTTTAGATAATCATTTGTATTGTATCTTAATCCTGAGATGAATAGTGAGCCCGTTGTCTTGACTTGTGTCTTTTGATGTACCAAAGGGTGACACCTATATTTTAATAGTGGTATACATGCTGGTACGTTGGAGCCATGACTCTTGATAGTGTAGACCTGTTATTCATAGATATGGAATCCATAACTCCTTTTTAAGAGTAGTTATATCCTCTTATATGCATTATCTTGTAATTGAAAAACTGAAGCGCTCAACCATTTAGATACATATGTGTAACTGAATGGTATATTATCTTTGGATGGTAAGTTTTTCGATGGTGAGATAATGGAACGTAAGATAAAAAATAATCGAAAAGGTAAGACAAAACTTGTCCTTAAGCTGGTTATGGATAATCCTATGGGGATATGATACACTATGATATGTCATAGAGACTTAGCTATACAGGCATCGTAATTTTATATAGTTCGAGAGTGTAGCTCCAAGCTTTTAGCGTAGTAGCATTGGAGTTGATAATTATGAAATGTATATCTGGGATATTGGGTTTCATAATTATCGGGAGCTTGAACTATATAGGTCCATTTAGTCCCTTTTGCTAGCTCACAACATCCTGTAATGATACGGCGTGCTTTTCCAATAATTGGTGACTTATTTCAAATTTATTGGATTGGTTGAAATTTGAAAGAATCAAATAATTCATGTCTATTTATTGGTTGAATTAATTTTGTGACAAAATTAGTTCAAGATAAACTTGTTAAATTATTGGGATCGGATAATTCTTGTCTCTTTATCAATTGATTTAATTTTGAATAAATTAAATCAAGATAAACTTGTAGAATTATTAAGAATTCATTTATTTTCCTAGAGATTATCTAGATAAAGTTGTTTTAATTAGATAACTTCTCTATTGAGTTATTTGAATTAAAACTGAGACTTTATCTTATAGAATCTCGGGTGAAAAATAAAAGATTCGTTGAGATTTTTTGTCAGCAGTTTGGCATGCCGATCCTCAAATTTGGCCTGCCGATGGGGCAAGTTCAGCCTACTTATTAGATAGATCAGCCTACCTATACGTGAAAAAAAAAATCATGCATTTTCACATGAATCTCATCAAATATTGATCCAAATTTGATTCTGATTCGAATTTTTGAGACCTTATCTGATAAGGACTGACCTTAGACCCAACCTCTATAAATAGGGAGTGAGTCTCATAAGTTATTTAGATTACTTGAGAGATTAAGAATGATACTCTGCTGGTAGAAATCTGAAAACTCCCTGAGAGCTCTTGTTCACAAATCACGAATACTAACTTTAGGTTCTCTCAATTAGTTGGAAAGAGAGTCACATGGAGGAAGAGCTGTACGTGTGAGCCCACACTCACTCCGATCGTGGATAGAGAATAGCAAAGAAGGCCAGTTGGTTGAGACTCTTTTAGAACATTACTTTTCTTCACGGATTGCAGAAGTTCTTTGGCATTCAAAGGTTAGTAAGATCTGGTTAATTTATGCATATAGCGTGTCAAACTTGTGTTTTAGAAAATACTCTGATATAAAATTTTTAAAATTTCCCTGCGTATTTTTTTCCAACAGTATGAGCTTTGTGTAGACAGGGAATAGATACTGCCACTGTTATGTTTCCGCTTGCTATTTATATCAAGTTATTTTGGAACTAGTTGTAAACTAAGTTATAGTAAGATCAAGTAAGACAAAACCCTTTTGTGAATGCTATGTTGATTATATATAATTATATGAAAAGAGTTTGGTTATATGTACATGTATATATATTTAAAAAAAATTTGAGATTTTTCATAAATACATAAGTAAAGAAATTGATTAAACACGGTCCAAAAAAGCAGGTCGTGACAAAGTGTCACTTTTTTCTCTCTTTGCTCTGACTTAATTTTAGGCGCACTTTTGTGATAAGATGTTTGGGAGAAAAGTTAAAACTCATAATTTGAGCTACTTGTTGCAACATACTTTTATTTTACACCATGTAAAATATGAAAATTTTATACCATAAAAAGCTAAAATTAAGAAGTTAAAACTCATATCCTAAACACACAGTATTTGAGTTGATCTCTTTTAAGGTCATTCCTTCACTTATTTATTTTTTTTTTTTTCTGTCTTCTACGCTTGGCGCTTTTTTTAAATCTTATTAACCACTGGGAATAGCGTGGTTGATTCAGTTTGGCTCCTTTCATTTCATATTACCGACTTACCGTCCGTTTACTTTTATTGACGTTTTACTATTATTGTTCTCTTGGCATTTTGGTCTCGTTTGCTTATATTAGTGTCGTTTTATCTATTGTTTTCTTTTTTTGCCTATTCACGTTTGCTATTTGTGTCGTTTTCTTGTTTGTTATCATCTGTCCTTTCCAGTGATGTTCACTTTAGAGTTGTTTTAAACTTTGTGTCGTTTTCTACTTTTCTCGCTTTCCACTTGCGTGTTTCGTTTATCCATTAGGCGTCCATGCCATGCCAGAGCCATTTCCATTTTGTTCTCGTTTTCCTTCTAGTGTTGTGTTCCTTGATGTCGTTCATTTATGTTAGAGTCCTCTTGTGTTTTTTTTTTTTTTTCAACTTTTCACTTGTCTACGTCTTCTCTTTCCAGTCCGAATTATTTTTGTTTATTTTTGGTGTCGCTCAATTATTGTACGACCTTTTTCTATTTTGTTGTCCTTTAGCCGCTTGTTGTCCTTTTTTCTGCTTTCTTGCGTTTTAATCTTCGTCGTTGTTATCTCCATTTTTATAATATTTTAGGATTATTAGCACAGTTATTCCTTAAATCTGAAACATAATAACTTCTAGATCTCTAAATTTTTAATTTTAATAAATTAGTTCTTGAATTTTGTTTTTTATAGTTTTGGTCTTGACATAAAAACTAACGCTCGATTTCTAAAATTTAATATAAATAATGACATTTTTATCGCGTGATAACATGAAATTTTACAAAAAGAGTTGCTTCACAAGCAAAACTTTTATCTATATTACTATTAAAATCCAGTAAAAACTATAACATTTTATACTTAATAACTATTTATATAAAATTTTCTGTTTTTATATGATAAAGATGCTAAAAAAAATTGTTCCGGACTAGTTTACTAATATTGAATATTCAAGAACAAAATATCATTATATTTTGCACACTTTTATTTTATACTGTACGATATAAAAACCTTACATAATAACAATTGATATTTTGACATTGCAACTTGTTCTCAAAGACACTTTTAGAGATTAACAATGCCAATTACCCTCTGTTTTTGTACAAGTGATTAACGAACGACCATTTATTATTTCACTTTGGCTGAGTTTATTTAAAATAATAATAATAATAAATGCTTTTGAGCTCTCAACTCAATTACTACCCTTCAATGGCAACCGAACCAAAAGCCATTCTCCACCGTTCCCAAAGGGATGACGACGACCTTCCATTGCTCCTTATTCACCGCCCTCCTTCCATCAACCGCCTTTCCATCACCAACCTCCTCCGCCGCCATTTCCGCCTCCTCGACCCCCATTACCACCGCCAACCTCTCCACGACTTCCTCTCCCTCCACGCCAGCTCCGCACGGGCCGCCGTCGTTATCGGCAGCCAGCCTTTCACCTCCGACCATCTCCGCCTCCTCCCTTCCCTCAAGCTCGTCGCCACCACCTCCGTCGGCACTGACCACATCGACGTCGCCGCCTGTAGCTGCCGTAGCGTCGCCGTCATCAACGCCGGCGACGCATTCACCGAGGACGTCGCTGACTACGCCGTCGCCCTCCTTATCGACGTCCTCAGGCGAATTTCCGCCAGCGATAGCTACGTGAGGTCAGGTATGTGGGCGGTTAGAGGAGATTTCCGGTTTGGGTCTAAGGTGAGCTTTTTATAGTATTTATTTGCATGTTGAATCGTGAGTTTCTCATTTTGGAATTTGTTTCTGTAAATAAACCCAACAGATTGAAATGGATTTTTTCAGACTATACTATAACTTTGTCGTCTTTTTAATCGACAGAGTGGTGAACTAGTATTCTATACCTCAAGCTTTTGGGACCCTATTCAAAAAAAAAAAAAAAGTGAAAAACCAAACTTAGTTTAAAGTTAAAAAATATTCAATTAATCTTTTTTAAGAACAAAAAGTCTTTTTTTGGAAGTAACAATTCACTAAATGGTGAATTATTGTAATGATACGTGGTTCAAAGCATAGTCTAGTGATAATCCCCATCATTTAAGTTCGAAAAAATAAAAATCTTAGTGCTATTATATTAAAAAACATACACATCCTTCAGTTACGTTGTTACTCTCCTTTTAGGAATGTTTCTTTACACGTAATTATAGTAAATCTAGGTGTCAATTAATAGAAAATATATCTTACATCATAATTTTGAGCGTCTTAAATTTATACCATAGTTTTCTATTACATTTGTATATGACGACTTTAAATTCTCTAAGTTGAATAATAACTCAAAAAATATGTTCGCCTTCTTGAAATTAATTATAGAAATAACTTGGTTGTAAACAAAATAATTAAGTATAAATGATCCTTCAACTGATTGTATATTATTATTTTTTACATTTGATTGATTTATTTATTTATAAAAGACACGACATTTTCATGAAATTTGGGTTGAATTTTCATTTCGTTTGCAATTTCAAGTTGAAATACGGTATAAAGTCATTTTTCTTATAATTTTCACATTAAAAAAGGCATTTCAAATGCATTTTTTTATTTAAAAAAATTAATTGAGGGCTTGGCTCAACCTGGCCCCTTAGGCAATTATGGTTGAGCAGATAGATGTGCGCACAATTATTGTAGACCTTTTTTAAAAAAAATTAAATGTGGGACTACATGACTTGTAAAGGATCATTTCGTGATTTAACAAAATAATTTCCTTCCTTGGTTAGCTTGTTGGTTTGTATAATTTACGTTGATTAAAGGGAAGTGCTTTGCATGATAATATTCCAAATTGTTTTTTTGTTTATGAAACACTTAAACTGCATTAAACGTTAAGGCCAATCGACAATAATGTAAATTTGAGGATGGTAACTTGTTCAAGAAGATTAAGCGAGTAACAGAACACTGTTCGAGTTAGTTCAGGTATTTTACATCCTCAGCGAGATATCAAAGAGATCAGGATATCAACTTTGCAGATGCAAAAGTTAGACGTCCCTAGTGTGCTAATGCCAAATTTTAGGATTTGGGTAAGGTTATCACTCTCCAATACAATCTCCCGTGGAGCTACTGAAGGACTAGTGGGGCTCAAAATTTTTATTTAAAAATTTTATATACATAAATAAATGTTATATTATGTTATATTTAGAGATAGTAATACGGGTTGCGACACGAACATGATATGATTTTTTGTAGATTAATGTCAAAAGATTATTATTCTTGTGTCACTCTAAAATTGATCTGTCTAGAAACATGTCATGTTCATGCCAACCGCTCGATACTAAATTGACCTACAGACCCACAGATTATTTGTTTATTATTTTTTAAATAAATATTTTGCCTTAGTATATATAATATTAATAAATTGGCACTAAATTAGATGTGTTTCAGGTATATGGAAGTGATTTAATTGTGACAAAATATGTATTTTATGTTACTTTTATATAATTTTGGTGTATAAATTATAAATTTAAAGTTATAAAATGCCATGAGTTGATTTTAAATTGCTGGTTTATTTTGAGTTGCGGATTGATAAAGGATCTCATATTATATATGTCATGAGGTTAGAGCGGGTTATGTTCGCGTCAACCCATATCAAGCCTAGTTGTGTTAGTACCATGATTTCTCAATCCATTCATATCAAGGGTGGGGTTATTGTTGAGGTATTTTCTACGTCTTTGAGCTTCAACCTGACAGGAACACAACCCCACCAACATGAATTGCCACCTTTAATTATACCAATATACAATAGCCCCACCAAAAATAAAATAATATCTTAGCCCCTTTTAAAGATATTACTTTGTCTAAAATTCTCATAGGCATGGAAATCTATCAGAGTTAATTGTAGTGTACTGATAAATTTATGTTTTGATTAGATTTTTGCTTTCATAATTGACCCCCACTAATCAAAATTTTTTATTGACGCTAAATATAATACCATTCGTGGTGATAAATTTGATATATGCTATTACTGCACTTATGGAAAATTTGACACTAAGCATAGCACATATCAAATTTTGACATCAGGTTGCTATTGGTGATATGTTCCCTTTTTCATTTACTATTACAACATTTAAATAAACATAATGATTACGATAAAAAGTAATTATATCATTTAAAATAACACTATGTGCAAATCAAATCAAAATAGGATATAAAATAAACCATTTTCATAATTTTTTTGTATGTCAAGTATATTATTGATATTAGCATTTGCATTGAAAATATGGTTTTGCCTTTCTGTTATTTAAACATACCTTTAAGAACCTTTCTTCTTTTGTAAGAACCTTCTCTTTTGCCTACGTTTGCACTTACATAACTTGTTCTTTTGATTTCAGTTAGGAGGTAAGCAAGTTGGAATCGTGGGGCTCGGGAAAATTGGCTCCGAGATTGCTAAAAGACTCACAGCCTTTGGCTGCAGGATTGCCTACAACTCTAGGAAGGAGAAGCCAGCCATGCCATTCTCTTTCTACGCAAATGTTTGCGATCTCGCCTATGAAAGTGATGTCCTTGTTGTATGTTGTCCATTGACGGCTGAAACTCACCACATAATCAACAGAGACGTAATGAAAGCACTTGGAAAGGACGGAGTTATAATCAACGTGGGGCGTGGCGCTCTTGTCGACGAGCAGGAATTGGTTCGGTTTCTGACACAAGGAGAAATTGGTGGTGCCGGCCTTGATGTGTTTGAGAATGAGCCTTATGTGCCAAGAGAGCTATATGATTTGGACAACGTTGTACTTTCTCCACATGCTGCTGTCTTTACCACAGAATCCATTGAATCCGTGCACCAGATTGTCTTAGCGAACTTGAAGGCCTTCTTTGCAGATGAGCCTTTGGTGTCGCCAGTCCAGCAAGATCCAAAGTCACTGGCTTAGATATGGAATATAGGAACATTATAACCTATCAAAATTGGTCTTTTCAATAATCAGATATCTACCTAGTGGAAGTCAACGTCATTCAACCTCCACTATGTACTTTTGTCAATGATCTTTTGCAATATAAACAATTTAGACTTGTGTTTACTCAACGTTGTTGAGTAGTTTGATGGTTTTGGCAATCATATGTTTTAAATTTGTAAATCACATTGTTCACTTCTCTTCCTGTTCATCATCTACTTTTCGGGTCGTTTATTCCGTTTAATATCGTTGGCACAATAATTATAGCTTTTTTTCCCTCTCTATTCTGGCTTAATTTTAGTCGCATTTTTATCATATTTTATAAGTATCTTAGATTCGGTAGATTATGATCAACTTAAATGCTTATTGTCATCTTGGAGATTTTCTAGTTTAAGCACGGATAAAAATAGATTATTTTACCATTCTCAGGTATCATTTAGAAAGAAGCTTCCAAAACACAACAATGCAATATGGGTCGAGATCAACATCAGGCCTTTATGTGCCCAACATTTGAGCAGCCCAACTCGATGGGCTGACAACACTAGATTAGATGAAATTTTTAATTCGAATTAGTTGACCCATTGAACCAAACAGCCCCATAGTTTGTTCTTTTTGATCCAATTTTCACCTTTGCATCTTTTCTCTTGGTTGTTGTTTCTTTTCAGTTGTTTTTTCGGATCTTTTCATGTGGTTTATTTTTCAGTGTCGTTTAAATTTTCAATGTCGTTTTGTCCTGGTCATCGATTATTGATCTTATTATCGATTAGTTTTCCCATTGTTTATTCATTCACATTCATGTCGCTCACTTGTTTTATTGTCACTGTCTGCTTTTTTTTTCCCCAATTATTGTCGCCTATTACTTTCCCGCCTCCCTCATTTTTCTCAAGTTGCAATAAATCCTTCCTATATCTTTGATTCCTTTTGTCCTCATTCTTTCTTTTCTAGCGCTGTTTGTTGTTTTTATCATATTTTGTTATTTTTCCTTTCAGATGTGGTTTCTTTTTTTAGTGTCGTTCACTAACTTTGTAGTTGTTGTCTTCTCCGAAGGTATTTTATCTTTTACTGCCATTCAATTAGTATGCCTTCTTTTTTTTTTTTTCCTGCCCTCATACTCTTGGTTGTTGAGAATTAGAAGTCCTAATTCTACCGAGAATAAAAAATATACGAGAGCTACAACTACTTTTAACCACTGTAGAATAAATTCACTGTGATGATGATAAAGTTTACAAAAGAAAAATTATACACCCTCTTTCTAAATTTTTTTCCTCTAGTCTCTCTCACTCTCTGATTTTTTAAGTTACATCACAAAGAAGCCCTTACCAAGTCCTATTTATAGACACACAAGAATTGAGAAACAAGAAAATCCCAAAAAATGCAATTGGCTCGCATCTCTGCCCGAGCTCACACCCGTGCGACTTCTCTCACGTTGGGTCATGCACATCTCAGCTCCAATATGCATTTTTTTCCTCATTCTCTGGCTCCTTCTTAGTAAAATTTTGGTCCAAGCTCCGCCACCTACACCCCCTGAGAGGGAGGCTAGATCAACCCCGACAGTGACCTTATTGGGAAGGCCGATTTCGAAATCCTTTGCGTTGGATGATAATCTAAAAGACATTAAATTTGGCTCTATATTTTTAACAATTTCTCATTTGAAAACTAATTTACTATAAACAATGGCTCTTCCTGTAACAGCCTCCAGTTCTCGATCCTCAAGAGAAAAGTCTAATTGAAGTTGTTCGCAACTTCAATTTCTCGATCGGAACATTCTTTGTCAAGATATTAGTTAAATTCAGGCTTCCATAAATCTTCTCAAGCACTAAGACTCCATCCTCCAAAGCCGACATGATGACGTGATAACGAAATTGTATATGCTTTGTCCTAGCATGATAAACAGGATCCTTTACCCAATGAATAGCACTCTGACTGTCACAATGCAACACACTCTTCCCCTGCTTATAACCCAGTTCTTCTAAGAACGACTGCAACCATTCCATCTCCTGGCTTGTTACAGTCACAGCAACATGCTCTGCTTCAATAATGGATAAAGCAATGATTTTTTACAGCTTCAAAACCTAACTAATTTCTGTACAACCCAAGGGGTAGACATACCATCCAAAGTCGATCCTCAAAATTTTCTGCTTGAATTGATAATCTAAAGGACATTGAATTTGGTTCCATTCTTCTTGATATTGGTTTCTGTTTGTGAAGTTTTTCTAGGTAGTGTCGTTAAATAATTGGGTTGTTTGTAGGTCGTGTTCTCGTTCATCCATTCATGCATTTTTAGCGCTGTTTGTGGTTTTTTCAGGTGTCATTTTCCCTGCAGATGTCGTTTCTTTTTTGGTGTTGTTCCCCATCTCGTGTTGTTTTCTCCTCCGATGTTATTAAATGTTTACCGTCGTTCAATTAGTTTGCTGTTTCTTATTCTTTCCTGCCGCCGTACTTTTGGTGTTGTACTGTTGTTTTACTTTGCTGGAGAGTTTGGTTCTGTTTGTGTAGTTTCTCTAGGTGGAGTCGTTTGCATGAATGTTGTCGTTTTTCATGTTCTATCCTACGTAGTTTATGGGCAGGAGTGTCGTTTTTATTTTTTAATTTGTTTATTCATTTATGTTTCATGCTTTTTTATTTGGTTTATTCATTTATGTTTTATGCTTTTTTATTTACTTTTTTAATTGAATTGTCGCACTTCCATGTTACTACCTTTTTCCAATTTAGTGTTTGTTTTCACAATTGTTGTCGTTTTTCACTTTGGTGTCGTTCACTTATTTTTCTTGCGTTTTCTTCTGTCGTCGTCCTTTTAAATAAAGTACGGTCTTTTAATTTTCTTGTCTTTTATTTTTCACACAATCAATTATGTAATTGTATGTGGGTTTGTCATCTAAATCGAAAATTGCCGAATCATATCGTTCGGTAATTATATTGTCAAACACCTATTTTTATCCTTTCGTCTTTGCAACATGGTTTATTCAATTTGAAATCAAGATCTGCTATCTTTTTTTCTTTCTTTTTTATTGTCCATTTAATTGAACTTTAATACCAAAATGAATTGCTTAATATATAAGTCCTATTTATATGTTTAAATGATGTGTCGAATAAATAATAAAAGCACAGTCAAGAAGACTAGAAAATAAAACTGCAGATCTGGACTTTTCATTTTGATGCCGTTTATTTATTTTACTGTCATGTTTTTATTTTTTGTCGTTAATTTATCCCTTTTGGTTTTTTTTTTTTAACTCCCGTTTGCTGTCGTTACTTATTTTATAGAGTTGTAGCATTTCTTTCCTTTTCACTGTTCCATCCTATGGTCATCCAATTCTTCTTTCTACTTTATGTCGTTTATATTTTTTAATAGTGTCGCTTGTTGTTTGTTATCATCTATCATTTTTGTAGTCCATGCTTCGCTGTCCACTCTATTCCATTTTGTGTCGTTTTTCAGATTAGTATCGTTTAATTTTTGTCCTTTTTTATCCCTTGGCTTTTATTCTCCGTGTCCCCTGTTAAACTTCCCTCTTCTTGTCGTGCTTTAATTTACTTTCAATCTTTGTCGCCATTTTATAATGCTCTTATCATTTCTTTTATTTTTTTCAAAAACGACAAAATTCACGGTACGCTTGGAAGTCTAACCTGAATAGAAAACTCGACCCACATGTTCTTTGTCGCCATTTTATAATGCTCTTATCACTTCTTAATTTTATTTTATTTTTCTCTTGTCTTTTTTCTTAAACGACAAAATCACAATACGGGTGGAAGTCTAACCTAAATCGTAAACTCCACCCACATGTATTTTGAAGACTCGACCTATATGTAAATGGTGTTTGAAAAATATTGTTAGAATTATTGTTGTAGTTTAAAATATTATAGCATGTTAGAGCTTTATATCTTAGTAATTTTTTACTTTTTATTATAATATGTGAGAGCTTTACACTGTTTGATAACCATAATCATAATTTTAACTATAATTGTCAAACACCATAATAGACTTCATTTTACAATCGAGTTGGAACTAATAAAGTCTAAGTTCTAACTGTTATAGTGTAAAATGTTGAAATTAATCCAATATATGAGATAATATATTAAATAAATATGTATTAAAGGCTATCAGATAATGTTACCTAATTAAAAGTGATCAATTTGGGTTGTAGGTTATTAATGCATCATTAAGTGTAGGCCTTCTATGTGCAGAGACTAAAATATAATTACTGATTTTATGATGAGCTAAATTAGTAATTAAGGATAATTGTTAGGTTAGCAGTTACATAAAAGGGTTATGGTCCCCAAGTCAGTACGTGCATTATTTTTCTATCACCCATCTACAAAGAAATTACAGAGGCAAACTTTGAAGGAATTACGTACTAGACTTGAAAGATCCTCAACCCACAGACTCTGAAATCACATTCTATCTATGGATTTAGGTTAGTTTCTACATCTTATCAATTATATTGATGATTTGACATAAATAATCATAAATAATGATGATTTTTATTACAATATTTTATTCTAACAATTGGTATCAGAGACAGGTTCATGTTAAACTATTGAAAATTAATAATTTTTTAAATTTAACAATATATGACTCTTTAAAATTTTTGAATTTGAGAACAATTATTTGAGAAAATTTTGGTTGAATTTCTTATATATATATATAAATATATATTATTCAGTTGAATTTGTTTTATATACATATTATATATAAATATATATGATTGGTTTATGATTTATTTAGCAATAAATTCTTTTTCTTTTGATTGCAATATACGACATGCCTGTCGAAAAATGAAAGAAAAAAAAATCAGAATGCGGTTTTCTATATGAATATATACCTAAATGGTTTTATATTTCAAGAATTTTTTTTGACTGCGCATGTGCCTAAGAAAAGAACAAAAAAAAATCATATATATATATATGTATGTATATATAAGTATATGTTCTAAGATTCAATTATCAAGAAACTGCTTTTTTTTTCTTTTCATTGATATGACTCAGCACATGTGCCGAGGAGTTTAAAAAAAGTGTTACCTTTACAGCATTAATTGCTGCAGAACAAAAAAAGAAAAAAAACTTTCGGCCATTTGATTTTGTTCTCAAAATTTTTAAAAATATTTTTATATATTTTTTAAGATAAAAATTTTAAAAATATTTTCAGTATAATTTTTTAAAAATTCATATTTTTTAAAACAAAAATATTTTCACCTATTTTGAAAACAATACCAAACGACCTCTTCATGTTTACGGTAGCAAGCTGCCGAGAAGAAGAAGGAAAAGTGCGGTTTTCAACTTATGGGCTTTGGCCCAGAACTAATAAAAAAATACACAGGCCTAGTTGGCCCCATGACAGGAAAGCTAAAATGAGCTGTGGGTTAAGCCTGTAGCAGGAAGAAAGAGGAATAACACGGGCCCAACCAGTAAGTACCTAGGGGGTTAAACCCCTAGGTGACCCGAATATAAGAAAAAAAGGGAAATAAGGGGGGCTGGGTTAGGATCCAGGTTGGGTTCACCGGACTCAGTTTAGCCCTAGCCTAATCAAGGTTGACCAGTCAAGTTGACCGATTGACTTTGATAAGGTTGACTTTTAACCAAATTTTTTTATTTTTTATTTTAATTTTGGTCATATTGGTGCAATTTTAAATTCAAATATTTGTGTTTTATATATATTTTGAGATGAATTAATTGAAGCAACATGTCACCAAAGTGGCCTCTCTTATGGAAATTAATTTGTTTTGAAATATAAATGGTTGTATCCATGTAACTTATATGAATATTGACTGGCCCAAAGGAAGATAATATTTGACAAAATTACATGTACACATATGGTAACAAACACGTGATGATTATCTCGTTTTACATGTAAACAATAAATCAGACCAAAGGAAAATTTATTGTTTGACATGTTCTTATTGTCAGTGTTTGATTACTATACCAAAATATCACTTATAAGTTAATATTTCTATCCAAAGACTAAATATTAATTGGGTGCCTGGTATCTTGAGATAGGGTTACCTTTATTTGGATTTATTATTGTTCTTTTGGATTCTTATGTGAGCTTGTTTTTGGGCTGTTTATTTTGTTCTCTATTTTAGCTACTAGTTCTGTCTCAAATATTACTGCAAACATCAATTTCATTCCTATGCTGAATGGTAGTAACTTCAAATCATGACAAGAGAATCTCTTTATAGTTCTCAGAGTCATGGATCTCGACCTTGCGTTAAAGGTTCATTCTCCTGCACCTCTTACAGATAAGAGTTCTTCTAATGAAAAGAGGGACATGGAAGGTGGGAGAAGTTAAATCGCATGTGTATGATGATCATAACGAAGGCCATTCCAAAAGCTTTCAGGGGCACAATATCAGAAATGACAAAGACAGCCAAAGAGTTCATCGAGGACATTGAGAAGAGATTTGCCAAAAATGAAAAGGCTGAGGCAAGTACACTTTTGGCAAGCCTCATCTCAATGAGATACAAAGGTACGGGGAACATCATGGAGTATATCATGTAGATGTCTCATCTTGCTTCAAAATTCAGAGCACTTAAGCTTGAACTTTCTAAGGACTTGCTAGTGCATTTGGTTCTTATATCTCTTCTTGCACAATTCAATCAGTTCAAGGTGAGCTATAACTACCAAAAGGATACTTGGTCTCTTAATAGCTATGTGCAAGAAGAGAAAATGTTGAAGCAAGAAAAGATAGAAAGTGCTCATTTGGCTAATACTTCCAAGAACAAAGGGAAGAAAAGAAAGAAGGATAAGGAAGCTGCAGTTACAACACCTCAAAAGAGACTGGTTGATCTAGAAGGCACATGTTGTTTCTTCTATAGAGCTATAGGACATAAGAAAAAGCATTGCACCAACTACCACACTTGGCGTGCTAGGACAAGTATGCTTTTTAATTTGGTTTGTTCAGAAGTTAATTTAACTTCGGTATCTAAACACACATTATGGATAGATTCTGGTGCAACCACTCACATTAGTGTGCCTGAGCAGGGTTATCCAAGATGCCGAAAGCCAAATGATGGTGAAAGATACAAATATGTGGACGATAGCAAGAAGGTTGAAGTTAAAGCAATAAGGAAATTTAGATTAATATTAAAGACCGAATTTTATTTGGATCTTGATGAAACATTTATTGAACTGTCTTTTAGACGGAATTTGATTTCTATTTTTGCTTTAGACAAATCTAGTTATTCTTGTTCATTTGAAAATGAAAAATTTAGTTTGTCTTATGATTCAAGATTGGTTGATTCCGGTTCTTTGTCAAGTTATGATAATCTTTATTTAATTAGTACAATTGCTTCATTTAATGAATTCCTGCAATTAAGTACACGAGGCGTAAAGAGAAAATTAACTAGTGAGAATTTAACTACGTTATGGTACAAGAGATTAGCTCATATATCCAGAAGGATAATAGAGAGATTTATGTCAGACGAAATTCTAGACCCCTTAAACTTTACAGATTTTGATATTTATGTTTATTGTATAAAGGGGAAACAAACCAATAAAATAAGATTTGAAGCCAACAGGACTTTGGACGCCTTAGAACTTATACATACAGATATTTGTGGGCCATTTTCCTATGGTTTCTTGGAATAGTCAATAATATTTTATAAAGTTCATAGACGATTTTTCTAGATATAGCTACATATATCTCATTTATGAAAAGTCACAGTCGTTGGATGTGTTCAAAAATTATAAGTCTAAAGTTGAAAACCAACTCGGCAAAAAGATTAAAAGAGTCAGATTTGATCATGGTGGTGAGTACTATGGTAGACGTGACAGTTCAGGTGAACAATGGTCCAGGACCGTTTGCTAAATTCTTAAAGAAATGCGGTATCGTCCTACAGTACACTATGCTGAGTTCGCCCACTATGAATGGTGTTGCTGAAAAACAAAATAGGACACTTAAGGACATGGTGAGGAGTATAATCTCTCATTTTACCTTACTTAAATCACTCTGGGGAGAAACACTTAAGAATACAGCATATATCTTTAACAAGGTTCCAACTAAAGCAACTGCCCAGATCTCTTACGAACTTTGGACAAACAAGAAGCCTAATTTGAAACATTTGTATGTTTTGAGATGTCCAGCTGAGCCAAGGCCTTATAGGCCTAATGAAAAGAAACTAGACTCAATGATGGTGAATTATTATTTTATTAGATATTTTGAAAGATCCATGGGTATAAGTTTTGCTACAATATAAAACTAAAATTTGCTACAATATAAAATAAAAATTTACTATAATATAAAACTCTTATATGTTATAGTATTTTGATTTTAATTTGTAGTTCTTACAATATTTTTAAGCATGTTGATATTGTATTGATAGTTCCAAGTAATTAAAAATAATTTATTATTATTATAAACTTGTTTCCGCGGACCCCACATTACCATTTTGCGTATCGTGGCAAACTTTTGTCTTCCTCATATCAAGCTCCTTCTTCACCCTCTCCTTCTTTCTTCCCCATTTTTTCATTAAAAAAAAAAATCATTATGTGTGTGGTTAATAGGAGGTCTTGTTGTTCAACAGTCAAGCCCAAGGATTAGAGATCTTGTTTTAAGCACCGGTTGATTCTCGCCGGAGGAAAATGATGTTGCTTTTGGGTGAGATTGTAGGTTGGTGCTCTGGAGAAAATGATGCTGCTATTAAGATGTCTTGTTGTTCAACACTCTTGCATAAGTATATACCAAACTCTTTATTTTTTCTTTTTTTTTTTTCCTTCTGAGATGAGTATTAGCTATTAGTTGTTCTTTTTTAATCATTTGTGGCTGGTTTCTTTCAAGAAAAAGAGGAGGATGTTTATTGATGCGTCTGGATCTAACATTAAAGTTTTGCATCTTAAATGTTAAAACAATAAAAATTAAAGAAGTTTTTTGCCTGTTTGGTCAAGTCAGAAAGAAGCAGAGCCAAATAATATATTTGAAAAAAGTTTCCAATTGTTGTTTGTCGGCGATAATTCAAGTAACATGTTTTAATGAGGTGAAAAAAAATATTTTCCAAGCTAATCACAATACAAAAATGGCTACCATGACAAAACAAGGACAACATGAAGAAAGAGAAGAAGACAAAGAAGCAGAGCAAGAGGAAGAAGAGCTACCTTTAGTACTTGTACACCGACCACCAACGTTTGACTTCCCCTTCCGAGACCGCCTCCGAACTCACTTCCGTTTGCTTGACCCCTTCGACTCCCGCCACGCGCCCCACGTGCGGGCCCTCCTCTGCGTGGACCCCACCCCTATCTCCGCCTACTTTCTCCGCCTCCTCCCCTCCCTCCAGCTCATCGTCGGCTCCACCGCCGGTGTTGACCACATCGACCTCTCCGAGTGCCGCCGCCGCCAAATTGCCGTCACCAACGCTGGCGATGCCTTCTCCGATGACGTCGCAGACTATGCCGTCGGCCTCCTCATCGACGTGGTCCGCCGTGTCTCTGCCGCCGACCGCTACGTTCGTTCCGGGTTGTGGCCTCTTAAGGGAGACTACCCACTTGGCTTCAAGGTGTTTTTTTTCCCCTAATTGGTCCATTTATTTCCAGTGATTAGTGTAGTTAATTATGATTAATTGATTGAGTTTAGCAAATAATGAAATTTAGTAATTGGTTCAATGTCATGTAGTAAAAGTGTTCTCATGTTGTTAGCTAATTTGTGCGTGCTCTGTTTTTCTTCTGTTGGGCTATGCATGTGAACATGTGATTACGAAGAAGTGTCAAATTTAACACTAATAAAAACTTGTTAGCTTCTATAGAAATAATACATGCTTAGTTTCGAAGAAATTCTTTGCTTAGATTTGAAAAATACCTTATCAACACTTTTTTTCGTTAAAATTATTAAATTAGGAGCCCAATTGTTATCTTGATGCAAAAATAACACGAACAAAAAAAAAGATGTAGCCTTTATAATAAGGGTAAATCATTACAAATGTATTTAACTTTTTTTTTCCTTCGATTATGTTGTTTTAGATAATTTAAAATTAGAATGTCAAACTAAATTTGATTAAGTTCAATGAAACTTACACACATATATTACAAATATGATACAATTATGACACAATCTTAAAGCGGTATTTTTTTTTTTGAACTTTCCTTCTTTTTATCCTATTGTATTAAGGTTTTCATGATGGTACTTAACACTTGAAAATGTTGCAGCTAGGAGGAAAGCTTGTTGGGATTGTTGGGTTGGGAAATATAGGCTCTAAAGTTGCAAAAAGACTCGTGCCTTTTGGCTGCAGAATCGCATACAACTCTAGGAACAAAAAGCCATCGGTTTCATATTCTTACTACACAACGGTTCGTGAGCTTGCAGCTAATAGCGACATTCTCATAGTTTGTTGTGCACTCACAAAAGAAACGCACCACATAATCAACAAGGATGTCTTAAAGGCCTTGGGAAAAGAAGGGGTATTGGTGAATGTCGGACGCGGAGCTCTTATTGATGAGGAGGAGCTCGTGAAGGTCCTGGTTCGCGGCGAGCTTCGTGGGGCGGGGCTCGATGTGTTCGAGAATGAGCCCGATGTTCCAAAAGAGTTGTTTGAGTTGGACAACGTTGTGTTGTCTCCTCATTGTGCTGTTGTTACCCCGGAATGCTTTGATGCATTGGAGGAGCTGTTGATTTTCAACTTGAAGGCCTTCTTTTCGAATGAGCCTTTGAGGTCAGTGGTCAACATTTGAATGAGGCAGCTAGTTATTTGGGGATAGAGAACTTCTATAATTCGATATCCTTGTTAGTACTCTGTGTTTTTGAATGCCGGAACAATCACTTTAGGATTAATTGAAAGTAGGGGAATTTTATGAGATTTGAATAAAAGAACTGTTATTTATTGTCATTGGGATGTAGTCATCATATACCTTGTTAGAGTATCAAAACTGTCACACATCGGTATGAGACTTGTTAATTTTATTTTTTTTAATATATGATACTTTGCTTTACTGCTATGTGTAGGATAATGCATTATTGTGGTGATGACCACAACAGTACTTTTTGTGTTAATTAGTTAACTTAAAACACTCTAGTTTGGTAAGGTATTCGGAAGAGTGGTTTGAACTCTATAGCTCTAATTGTAAATAGTATAAACTTTCATATATAATATAATGTAAAACACAATATGCTACAATATAAAGCTCTCATATATTACAGTATGCAGTTTAAATGGTTATGGTTTTAATTATTCTCTTGAACACCTTGAAAATATTATGGTTTTTTATTTTTTTATTTTTTTGGCAGGTGTGATATTGTGTTTACCGCAAACAGTTTCTGCATGTGGAATCATCTTGGTGACTGGTCATCATTGTAATAAATGGACAAAGAAAGTGTTCCTTTTGGGGAGAGAGACATAGAATAACAGAGAAAATTAATCCATCTGAACAGGTCCCTTTATAAAAATAAAAGTTGTTCAAGATCTTAAGTTCCTTCTGTATCCACGCCAAGAATCCATCAACTTTGCGGAATATATTATACGCTAATTAATTGTTGTTATTTAAATTTTTTTATGTGTCTGAAAAGGAATAATATATTTATATATATACTTACTAATATTTATGTATCTATTTATGTATAAGGTTTTTCCTTACATAAAAAGGACAAATTCCAAATCACCTAAAGAAACGATTGAGGAGCACTTGACAAAGTAGCAGCTAGGGGCCAAAAATTTTGTATGACCTATAGCCTCGTAGCTCCACCCTCTCATATAGATAGGCCCCACGTGTAAGTCTCATGTGGACGCTATATATAAGACTCACATTTTATGAGAAAGTGGAGTTGTAACCCTATAGACATAAATAGTATATTCAATACATCAATGGGAGTAACAGAAATCAACGAAGATGAAATATTAAGAAAGTCGAGTTATAAGTGACATGTTAGAAACCGAAATAATTAGTAAAATTGAAAGTCTAATTAAAAATTTGCAAGACTCCTTGCACAAGCCAGGCTGGTCTAACAAATTATTCCCAATAATCAAAGGCGCAAAGTTTTCTCTAGGAAGAGAAAATTTAAATTTAAATTTTGACTTTTTCTTTTTCAAGTTTTGACTTTTTCACCAAATTAATCAAACTTCGGCCTTCATATTTGTCATGTACAGAACTGAGTTAGACCGTAAACTGACAATTAAACATAGATTACCATGATCAGCATAATAAAAAATGTCAAATATTTATCTAATATAAAAACAAAAAGACAATTCCATTTCAACAAATTTTTCTTTTTCAAAACGATGGAAGATCCATAATTAATTTACTCAAGGCCATCATGGTCATAAACTAACACAAGAGGGCTTAAGCAACAGCACGAAAGTGAAACAAAATAAAATAAAGACCAACACATGCATAAATCTTGACATCATTTATCATGCTAAAGAACACATATTTTTAGTAATTTATCGAAACCTGCATAGGCAAAGTCTCCTTTATTTGCAAATTTCGTTGTTAATTTGAAGGTCCTGAGTCTTCCTGAACAATTTGTGCTGGATATGCTGCGCAAAGGTGCGGGGAGGGTAGCGCGGTGGCTCCTCCTTGGAGACTGTCTCGGGCAGCGGCTGGAGGATGATCTTCTCCTTGGGCGGTTCGCAGAAAACAGCCCAAGAGATCCTCACCTTCTCCTTGTTGACGAGCCCCCGGTGGAGAATACTCTTGTACTTGCCATTGCTCAAGATCTCTATGGTGTCACCAATGTGCATGACGATGGAATTTGGGACGCATTTCGCCGTCACCCATTTGCCTTCATAGAAGAGCTGCAGACCGGGGACCATGTTGTGGAGGATGAAGGTGAGGGCGCACACGTCGGTGTGGGCCTCGACGCCTAAGGCTAGCTCCGGCTGAGGGCATTTCGGGTAGTAGTTGATTTTCATTTGGAGAAGAAGCTCCTCCAAGCCTCCAACTTCCTTGTCTAGTCTCCCTTCTTCAAGCCCTAAACCTAAGGATAGAGCGGAAAGTATGGTAGTCGCAAGCCCTCTCAGTTGCCTAGCATACTCGCTCGTCACCTCTCTGTAACAAAAACAAGAATAATAGCAAACAAGAATAAATGACAAATAGTGGCAGTTTGAAATGGCTTAAAAAATGCTGCTTTTCACTTATTCACTCTAAAATCATATTTTGACATGTTTAGATGAACCCATAAAATATGCTTTTAGCTTTTATAAGCACTTTTATGGTACAAACTAATTCTTTGATACTAATGAAAAAATGCTTATAAAAGCTCTTTTGTTTAAAAATAATAAATTAAGAATTCCATTTATATTTTTAAATTGTACTATTTTTTTGTATTAATAAGATTTTTAACTTATTTAACTAAATAAGTCCAAAAGCTATTTTTTCATACACCATCAACAACAATTAAAATTTCTTACTCATACTTATTTCTATTGCTTAAAATTAAAAACACAAGCTAGGTTAATAGGCTCATGTTCAAAGATAATCACAATCAATAAGTTATAAAGTTGGAAATAGATTTTTATTAAAAAAAAATCTTTTTCATTCTTATAAATTAAAAACCCCTTTACTCATAAAATAGTAAAATCTATTTTAGTTTATAATGTACTTTTTAGACCAGGATTTACTGTATAGTGAATAGTGGGGTTAGGGAGTTGATAAGAGTGGACTTTTTTTTAGGACCCTTTTTTTGTCCACCCAATACTAATACTTACGTGTAGTCAGTCGGTGTCTTGGGCCAGATGGACAAGTTACGTTTGTCCTCAGGGTAAACAAGGTGGAAGAAGTAGTCCTGCCACTCAAGCTGCCCAGAAGCATTGTTAGCGAGCTTGCTTCCATAGCCTTGGATCTTCCCGTTAGCCTGGTCGTTCGTGTACTTCTCCTTCTCCTCGATCGGGAGGTCGAAGAACGTCTCTCCGACCTTCTTTATCCTCTCGATGAGCTCCTCTGGGATGCCATGGTTGACAAGGTGCATGACACCCCACTCCATGGCAGCCTTATTCAACTCCTCCTTGCATTTCTCCCTCTCAACCGGGTCCGCAGAGTTTATCCCCTTCAGGTCGATGGTCGGAACCTGAGGCCCTTCCTCCTTCTTCTCTTCTTCGAACACATCTCCGATGCTCCTCAGCTCCTCTTGCGGCCTCACGTACTCTTCCGGGATCGCCTCAATCCCACGCCTCGCCAACTCCTCAACTCTTGGAGCCACAGAGATCACCATTAATATTATATTAGCTTAATTTGTACTACAACTTTTTTTTTTTTCCTTCCTTGCTTACAATAGTATAACACTTTAGAATTTAATTTTTTGTTTTTGATAGGTGAGAATGCTAAAAACTTGGCGTGTTATGTTTGGCTAGCCATTGCATGGCTTTTATAAGAAGAGTAGGGAAATTAAAGGTGGGTGAGGAAAAGAGATCCTGAGGAATCTATTTTTTCTTTTTTTTAAATATCTGTGGTAATTGAGAGAGATAGAGGCATGTTTGCAAAAGGGTTCAAATGAATTAATGAAGAGAAAAAAAAAAACTTTGTGGGAATGTCAGTTGTTCACGTGACTATCAACCTCTATTCTCAATGTCACCATGGAAGGTAAGAGATATGCAAAGATTTTGACTGGAAGATTGAGGCATGGTGGAAGGACCCAAACGGTCCCATGGAGTCACTCTCTCTATTGAGTTTGTTGAACTGTCAATTATCTCGTGAATCATTTTCTAATTTAGCTGTCAAAAAGAATAATTGGATTTATTGCTGGGTTGTCAATTAGGTGTCCATAAGTCGTCATTGGTCTTGTTTTATTGCTCTTCTCTACATCTATTTATTAGCCTATCATTGTATAATTTTTTTGTAAATGAGAATTATTTGAATCCCAAATTTGAAGTGAATTAACGACTAAATAATGTTGCACAAAAACGCCAAAATTAATTAGGAAAATATGGGACTGCCTAAATTTATTTTCTGTTTCAGAATGGAATTTTATGACCACAAATAAAAAAGAGTAATGATCATGTGTGTGCTCATATCAAATAGTAAATTTATATAAAATGATAATTTAAGATAAATTTATATACCAAATTGTGAATTTAATTATAGGAGAGTGAAGGAAATAGTATATTTTTCAAACTTTTTGAAGTAATAAAATTAATATGTAATTACATACTTGCATGATAATGACCATTTGACGGTTGTACGCATGAAACGTTGATAGATAATTGCGTGCATCATGGTCAATCAGATAGCGTGCACAATTGGGACGTACATGTTAATGCACTATATTGGACATTAATAACTTAAATAAATTAATTAAATGTATATTGTAATGCAGGGACTGAGATTCCGAAAAAAAAAAAAAAAAAAAAAGTGGAGTAGCTAGCGTTGTCATGTACCTCCGTATCATGGATGTATTGTAAAACTTTCCACAGCTTGAAATTTCCATATTTTTAATTAAAAAAATTTAGGAAACTCCAATATACTTTCGAATGAAATAATAAATTATATGCGGGGTTAAGATATTTGCAAATTTGGTGGAGTATTTAGTTAAAAAAAAAAAACAAGACATAAGATATTGGGGTTTATTCATATTAAACAGTTGTTTTTTTAATGAATAAATAGTTAACTAAACAGTTATTAGTCACAAATCGCAATATATTTCTTTGGAATTTAAGCTCACACGCGCACGCTTCTCTAAGTTAAGGGGATAAAAGTGACCTATAGAGCCACTTCAAACTGTATTATTTCTCTGATAATTGCAAGTAAAAATGTGACTGGGTGTCACCTTGTTAACTATGATCGCTAAAGAATCTAGTTTAGAAACGAAAAGATTAAGAAGAGAAACTCATGGGATATCAAATTTCATGTATAATTATGTTTTTGTTATTTTTTCATTGCCTTAATTAACTACCAATATTAAAGTAAGGCCAAGAAAGAAAAGTACTTTAATATTTATCATTTATTCTCTTTATTTTGACATCATGTATACAAATGTGGACTTTTACTCCATTATAGAATATAACTTCTATTTATTTGATAATAAATTATTGAATTTCTAGAGTCAACAGCAAATTAAGAGATTAGTAAATAATGAAATATTTAGTACTTTAAATTTTACTGATTTTAATACTTGTGTGGATTACATTAAGGGAAAGCAGACCAATATAAGAAAAGTACAAAGAGGAGTACAGACATATTAGAAATCATACATTCAGACATTTGTTTTCCAGACATGGACTCGTTTGATCCAAAATACTTTCTTTCTTTCATAGATGATTACTCACGATACATATATATTTACTTGCTTCATAACAAGAATGAAACATTAGATGTCTTTAAAATTTTTAAGGTTGAAGTAGAGAAACAATACAAAAAGCAAATTAAGACCGTGAGAACAAATATAGGTGGAGAATATTGTGGTAGATACACTAAGAATGGACAACCACCTACTCCATTTCTAAAGTTTCTTCAAGAACATGAGATAGTTGCCCCAATACACTATGTCCGGTTCTCCAGACCATAATGATGTTGCGAAAAGAAAAAACCAAACTTTAATAGATATGGTGAGAAGTATGCGTAGTCACTCTAAACTACCTAAGTCCTAGTGGACTAAAGCTCTTAAAACGGCTGTGTATATATTAAACCAAGTTCTAACTAAGGTTGTCCTAAAGACACTATTTGAATTATGAAAATGTTGGAAACTGAGTTTGTGACATATACGCATTTAGGGATACCATTAAAAGAAAGAGTTTAATCCATAAGAAAAAAAACTGGATCTAAGAACTGTTAGTGAGTATTTTATTGAATATGCCGAAAAGTCTAAAGAATACAGGTTCTATTGTCCATCTCACAACACTAAGACTATGGAATCAAGAAATGCAAAGTTTCTTGAGAATAACGATCAGTGGGAGTGATCTATCACAAAATATTGTGTCTAAGAAAGATTATTTTGATGCTCTAACCTTCCTACTCAAGTGACAGATTGATTGTCGTTCATAACACTCCTTAAGTTCAAACAAGTGTTGGACAACCGATCATTGAAGTTTCAGAAAGTACTGATTATAATCCATTAGATCAAATTGTTTAGAAAATACCTAAAATAGTTAAACAACCAACAAGTGTTGAACAACATGTTCCTCAGGAAAATGTCGATACAACATTAAGAAGATCTACTGGAATAAAGAAATCAGCAATTCCTAGAGATATATTGTGTATCTGCAAGAGTCGGACTATAACATTGGAGCTGGAAGTGATCCTAAAATGTTTTCACAAGCTATGAGTTGTAAAGAATCAAATTTATGATATGATGCTATAAAAGACGAGATGAATTATATGACATCTAACGGAGTCTGGGATCTTGTTAAGTTTCCCAATGGTGTGAAAGCCATAGGATGTAAGTGGGTCTTTAAAACAAAGAAAGACTCATTGGGTAACATTGAAAAATATAAAACAAGACTCGTCGCTAAAGGATTCACTCAAAGCGAATGAATTGATTACAATGAGACTTTTACTTGTCGCTAAAGGATTCACTCAAAGGGAAGGAATCAACTACAATGATACTTTTCTCCTGTGTCTAAGAAAGATTCTTTTTGTATTATTATGGCATTAATTGCATATTTTGACTCAGAGTTACAACAAATGGATGTGAAAATGGCTTTTATAAATAGAGAACTAGAGGAAGAGGTTTACATGAAATAACCAGAAGGATTTTCCTCTATTGATGGTAAGCATTTAGTATGTAAGCTTAAGAAATCCATATATGAATTGAAATAAGTACCTTCAGTGGTATTTGAAGTTTCGTGATGTTAACTCTTCATTTGGTTTTGTAGAGAATATTATGAATTAATGTATATAATAGAAGGTCAATGGGAGTAAAACTGTTTCCTTATTTTATATATGAATGATTTTTTATTTGCAACCAATCATAAGAGTTTGCTACATGAGGTAAAATAATTTCTCTCTATAAGCTTTGATATGAATGATGCATCTTATGTCATTGGCATAAAGATTTATAGAGACAAATTTAAAGAAATTTTAGGTCTGTCACAAGAAATCTATATTAATAAGGTCTTAGAGAGGTTTTAAATGAATAATTGTTCACCAAGTATAGCTCTCATTGTGAAAGGTAGTAAATTTAATTTGAAGGAAAGCCCTAAAAATGTTTTTGAAAGGGAACAAATGAAGAATATCCCATATACTTCAGTTATTGAAAGCCTGATGTATGCTCAGGTTTACACAAGGCTTGACATTGCATTTACTATAGGAATATTAGGAAGAAATAAGAGTAATCTAGGTATGGACCACTAGAGAGCTACAAAAAAAGTGATGAGGTACCCTTAAGGGACCAAAGACTACATGCTTACGTATAGATGAACTGAAAATTTAGAGGTAATTGGCTACTCAGATTTGAACTTCGATGGCTGCGTTGATTCACGAAAATTAACATCTGGGTACATTTTTTTGTTTGCCAGTGGAGCTGTATCTTAGAAAAGCACAAAGCAGACTTTGACTACTACTTCCATTATGGAGGCTGAATTCACATCTTGTTTTGAGGCTACCTCGTATGGTGTATAGATGAAGAGTTTTATTTCTGGCTTAGAATTGTGGATTTGATTTCTAGGCTATTGAGAATATATTGTGATAATTCAGTTACAGTTTTATGGCTAAAAACAACAAAAGTGGTAGTTAAAGCAAACATATCGACATCAAGTATTTAGCCATAAGAGAATGTGTTAAAGATAAAATAGTGGTTATTGGACACATTAACACTGAATTAATGATAGCTGATCCTTTGACAAAAGACATGCCACCATTCAAATTTAAGGATCATGTAGAAAAATGGGACTTGGTTCCTTTATGTAATTTTCGTTGTAAGAACGAATTTATTTTTGATGAAACTCTATTTCAGTTGTGGTATTATCTCATATTTAATTTGTCCATATATTTATTTATTTTGAGAAATATCATTAAATTTAGACGTTGAATAAATATAAGGTTTATTCATTAAGTATTAAGAAATGTAATGCATTGTGATACATGAAAGATAATACTTGTCTTTAGAGGACCTATCACCATGATTCATGTATTTTATTTCTTACTATGATAAATTATGGATTTTATAGACCAAGTGAGAGAATGCTAGTGCTACGAGTATTATTAAGCATTTAATGCATTTAATACAAGTGCTCTATTTGTTTAATGGAAGTGCACTAAGCACTTAATTCATTATCTACCTTAAGTGGCCCATAATCACATAATGCCATTATTTTTCTCCATGTTTTGGAGCTATTGTGTGATAGACAAGGGCATATTCGGTCAATAACATGCAGTGGTTTAGGTCCTTAAGCCTATTGTTCTCTTTTTGAGTTACCACCATCGTCTTGAGTTCAAGAAAGCTTAAAAGCTCTCAAAACCGAAGAAGGTAGCAAGCTTTAAATTTGGATTGCATAAATGATAGCAATGACAGGAGGTAATTCAATCACATTTTTGCTCTTTATGATCTTGTATGCTTATTATTTATTGCATATTAGATCGTATTTAAGGCTAACATAGATGTGTCTATTGGTATTCAAAAGTACATTATGATACTAAAATATAGAAAGGTAAGTAATGTAAAATATGAGAAAATTTTCGTTATCTTTAGTGAAAATTATGCATGTTTTTGCCATATTTCATATTATGTCCAGTAGAATTCAATATATAATTTACCATAGAAGATGCTTTGAGTATTACGAATACTAGTACCATACAACTAATAAAACGCATGTAAGGTTTTTAATCTTTAATAATAATATAAAAAGAGAATGAGTTTCAGTTGGTGTTCTTGGATCGCTTGAAACACCAAAACGGTTTTTTTTTTTACTTTTTTACTTTTTAGGTTTTCTTTTTCTCTCTTTTGTTCCCTTTTTTTTTCTATTTTTTTATTTTTTCGTTTATATTTATTTTTTCTCATTCTTGTCCTATCTTGATACATATTTACTTTCTCCTTCTCAATTTTTTTACTCGTTATTTTGTTAACATGTGTGCTTTTCGACTAGTAAGATTTAAAAGAATATTTTATATTTAATATAATTATTTGTATAAGATTTTTAATAACTATGTGATTATAACTTAAATATTTTTGTGATATTTCAGAAATCATTCTTCAGAATTAGAGTCTAGAGCCTACACCTATTAGCGATTATATTTGAATAATAACCAAATTTATACTAAATTTTAATTTATTGTGTAGCATATGATGTGTGAGGCCAGCAAGGAAAGGCAGGTACAGCGTGAAAACGACCGACAAGCTGAGGTGGCAGATTTTTATGAGATGCAAAAACAAAACAAAAACAATTGTGAAACGAAACTGTTTTGTTTTGTGTTTTTGCGTTGTGTTTGTGTGTTTGATTTTTTGAAAGCAGAGGACAAAAAAGCCGTTGAATTTCCCTCCACACATTCCACCACTCCCTTATCCCTTTGATCTCTCTTCCATTCCATCTCTTTCTTTCTCTTTTTTCTTTTCTTTCCCTCCAAACACGCAAAAACCACCTCCTAATTAGTCCCAGAATCTCAGCCTCCAATTCCTCTGCTATTTCTCTCTCTCTCTCTCTTCCCAATGGCTAGCAAGTTAGCCTTCACTTTGACATCTTCAAGACGACCTTTTTCTTCACTTATTCAAAGACCCTTTAATCCTTTATCTTCTTCTTCTTCTCCATCTTCAACAAGAGTTCAGTCTTTTCACTTCAATGGAAGACAATTATGCCTTCGTCGCAGGCTCTCCGTGCTTGTTCCCACTAAGGCCACTGCTGACCAAGAAGGTTTGTTCTCGTCTTTGTGTCTCTAAGACCAGGAGTGGAGCTAGAAAAATAAATTAAGGGGTTAAACAAAAAATTTCAGATTTTAAAAAGATGCAGACTATAAATTTCAGCAAAATATACATACAAAATTAGGGAAAAAAATAAGGCGGCTGCCTACTCTCTCGGCTACGTGTGGCTCTACCATGTCTGAGACTTTGATCACCGGTTTTCTTAATTTCGCTTTTTTTTTTTTATGTAATTCTGTCATTTATAAGAATATTTCACATGGTTTATGTGTATATAGAACCTAAAAATCTTAGGAAGTTAGAAATCTTGTTATGAATAAGATGAGCATTTTGTAATAAGATGACAAAATTGGATGAGAAGATTTGATCTTTATGAACTTAAAAATCTTAGGAAGTTAGCTTTATTTGCTTCTATGAATACGTTTTTTCTTTTTTTTTCTTCTTATTTTCTTTACTTGTAGATTAAGTTTCCAGGGAAGTTGAAAAACCCGTATAATATTGACTGACACCAATGTGTTGTTTCAGGCAAGGTTGAAGAAGATGAAGTCGTTGACAGCAAAATTTTGCCTTATTGCAGCATAGACAGGAAAGAGAAGAAATCTTTGGGTGAACTTGAGCAAGAATTTCTTCAAGCTCTACAAGTAATTTCATGATAAATTTTGACCAGAACAAGTTATAATTCTTTTGGGGTCCTAAAGTTTTTTTTTTCATCTATTTCTTTTTAAATTGTTATTAATTTTCTTCTACAGGCGTTCTATTATGAGGGAAAAGCTATAATGTCAAATGAGGAATTTGATAATCTCAAAGAAGAACTAATGTGGGAGGGCAGCAGTGTTGTCATGTTAAGTATGTACTCATTTTACTTATGGACCCCTTGATTTATATTATGACATTATCAAACTAAAAAAAAAAAAAAAAAAAAAGAATCAAGTTTTTCTAAGTTTCAAATTGCAACCACTTCTTAATTCTGCAAATGCAGGTGCTGATGAACAAAGGTTTCTGGAAGCTTCAATGGCTTATGCATCCGGGAATCCGATTATGAGTGATGTAGAGTTTGACAAACTTAAACAAAGACTAAAGGTTACAACATCAATATAGTTTGTAGCATCAGCTTAAAAGATTTATGGCATTATTAGTTGTTCTTGTTTCTGGCTATGACATAAAGCTCATTTACTCTTATTTGCATTCTAGAGTGAAGGAAGTGAGATTGTAGTCGAAGGTCCTCGTTGCAGCCTTCGAAGTAGAAAGGTGAGTCGTATTCTCTGTGTTCTACCTTCCTTTTAAGTTAGTTTCGCCTACAATGAATTTTCTTTTGAACTTGTAGGTGTACAGTGACTTGTCAGTAGACTATCTCAAGATGCTCCTATTGAATGTCCCGGCGACCGTTGTTGCGCTCGGATTGTAAGCTGTAACTTCATTGAATTCTCTAACACTTATATGAAACATTTAGTATAAACAAAAGAAAGTTGATTAAATTTTTAGGTACTAGAATGTAATGTCATTTTGGGGTTAAATTTGAGTTAGTTTTATGAAGTCACCAAATCGTTATTGAGTTATTGTTAAACACATAGTTAAAACTAAATATTTCCTGTTAAGTTACTAATTTACCTAACTTCTAATTTGGTTTCTGATCCACCTAGGTTCTTTTTCTTGGATGATATAACCGGATTTGAAATTACGTATCTTTTGGAGGTATGTAGTACGTACTCATAATTATATGTCCACATGTCCTTTTGTAATCCTGCAAAATTGGAATGGATTCGTCTGCAAATTCTTCAAATATTCGCTGCTGCTTACTTGCAATATTCTTCTAGTATACATCAACATGCTTAACATTTTCATTCCATTTCTGAACAAAGCTTTGCCTAAATTGATTTCGGGTTGCAGTTGCCAGAACCATTCAGTTTTATTTTCACATGGTTCGCGGCGGTGCCCCTCATAGTCTGCCTGTCTCAAACATTCACGAACGCAATTGTCAAAGACTTTTTGATCTTAAAGGTAGCCTTATACCTTTCTTGGCAATTCTGGGAAGCCATTTCAACCAGACCACGTGATGTGTTAGTTTTTGTTTGGAGTATTGACATGTTTTGAGGTTCTTCTCTAGGGCCCTTGTCCCAACTGCGGAACTGAGAACACCTCCTTCTTCGGGACCATATTGTCGATTTCCAGTGGCGGTACCACCAACAAAGTTAAATGCTCAAAGTAAGTTTGAAGGTGTAACCATTTTTATTTATTGTATGATTTTCAGAATTGATTCTGTGGAATATATTCATGCTGAATAAAAGTGGAAAATTGCTCCTCAGCTGTGCAACTGAAATGGTGTATGACTCAAAGACCCGCTTGATCACATTGCCAGAAGGAAGCAGCGCTTGATTTGCAGGTACATGTTTGATAATAAGAATGTTTATACGTATTCTTGTTTCGGATTTGCTAATAGTTGAGGGCCTTTCTCTGGTGGGAATACCGGTAATGCATATTTTGAAACTATCAAACCTCGTAAAATTCCTTTTTCTGTAGATATAATGGTTGAAAAACAGATACCTACTAGTTTAATACCCCTACCAAGAAGTCTCTAATAGGTTTATACACATGAGGCATCATAACACATGTATTTGCAATAGAATTACTAATATATTGCTTATGCTTATCCTTGAACATTATTAATTGAAAGCTAGTTGACAAACACAGGGCTAAAAAGGTGCAGGACAAATGCATCCTATGGAATATAGAGCTATGTCACTGACTAGTTAAGGCGGAAGCCAAGCATGTCACAAAAATACCTGCAGTTAATCCTTTTTGTGGGGAAGGGAATTTTCTTCATTTTGTGGGGTTTGAGTGACATTCTAAAGTGCGTTGCTATGTGAATATTGTACAATCTGTATGTACGTCTTCTTTACATACCCAACAAGCTTATTTGTAAGGGGACAAAAAAACATTAAGGAACAGAAAACAAAGGTAAGCAGGGCTTTGCCTTCTGAAGAGAGAAGCGTGTAAACATCGTGATGGCATTCCATAGATAGTACATCACATGTACAAATTCTTAGCTCAATTTTTTCCCATGCTTATGCCCCCAATGCGTATTCTCTCTCTCTCTCTCTCTCTCTCTCCAATTTTTCTCTTCAATTTTGTTCTATAATGTTGCCCCTGGCACTGTTGGGGGAGGTGTAATTAAGATAAGACACGTGCCCTCATTTAAGTTTAAAAATTAGGCCCTCATTTTACAAGAAAAATTTAACAATACCTCCACTCAAAAATGAAAATGTTTAATTAAATATCTATTAAATAAAATAGAGTTAATTTCATTTTTGGCCCTTGAACTATGAAACTTATCACATTTTGATCCCTAAACTTTAAAGCATATCAAATCACACTCTTAAACTATTTAACTTGTCTTATTTTGGCCCCTCTGTTAACAAAACCATAAAATATTAATAGACTTGAGCCAATAGTTTTACTTTTGCCTCCTAAACAATGCAATTTGTCTAATTTTGATCTTTAAACCTTAAACTATAACAAATCACACCCCTTGAATTATAAAACTTGTCTTATTTTGATCATTTAATTACTGAATCCGTTAAATATTTAAAATTAAGCCACAAATATATGTGGATGATTGATTAATTATAAATCAACAGTCAGATTAAATCTTTTGTAATTGACTTCATGCATCTCAGACCTACAAAGAAAAATTTCACAAACAAATACATATTTTTGTTGACTTAAAATTAATACGAATGTTGAGGTTTTTTATTTTGAGTCCAATTAAGCGAAGTGTTCTGTCTTATGTCATTTATATAATTTTCAACTTCAAAATTTAGTCATAAAAATGACAAGTAGGTTATACTATACTATCTACACATCGTTTTTGTTAGGTACCCGTATATCTAGTGTTTTTAACTCATTTGTTGGTAATACTATTTTTTACTTCTTAACCAGACAATGGAGAAAATTTAATAAAACTTTTTGAGCAAAAAAGTAAAACTTTTATCAACAAAATTATATACAAAAAATAGTAAAACTTATATAATGAATAAACAAAATAAAGATCAAAATGGTCATTTGTTTCAAACGGTTAATATTCCATAGATTTAACTATAGAATAGTCAAATCGGGATAAATTTCATAGTTTAAGGTTTATAGATAAAATAAGATAAGTTGTATAGCTTAAGGGTCAAAAATAAAATTATTGGCTCAATTCCGTTAATATTTAACGGTTTTGTTAACGAAAGAACTAAAATGGCACAAATAGAATAATTCAGGGTTATGATTTGTTATGTTTTAAAGTTTATGGGCCAAAATGGGGCAAGTTATATAGTTCAATGGTCAAAAGGAAAATTAACCCAAATAAACACTATATCCACGTTTTTTTCATAGTGCTCCTAATAAAAAAATTTCTAGCCCCCTACCCTTCTTTTTTAATTCTTGCCCGAGTAATTGAACCGAAATAGCATAGTTCAACTTCAATATAATCCACCAAATTCAAACAAAGACCAGACCATACGATTAAGAAGATATTTGCTCTGATTGACTTCGCCTAGCTTTCTAATTTTATCTTTCCTTTAAAAAGTAAAATGGGTCAGAGGATTCTGATAATAAGCTATTCAAGCAGTAAGCATACTATCAATGTTGAGGATTGAACAAATAACTTTCAAAGTTTTTAACACACAAACTACAATCAGCACATACACAGCAAATGTAGCATATCAACATATCCTCCTAAAACTGCACATCAAACCAACACCCAAAAAACGGCTAATAGATCAGAGACCTCTCCAAAAAAATGCCACTAAAAAAGCAAAGATCAACAATTTTATCCTCCATATGATAGCCACATCTAAATAATCCCCAATCTGCACCAACAAAACCACACCTGTAAGAAAAAATAACATCCATAGAATCAAATAGTGTAAATGTACTCGAGATTTTAAATTTTTTTTTTGTACCTGGAAATCAAGTTCACCCAATGCCTTGCCATCGTCTGGCCGTCTCCCATTTCCATGGGAATGTGTCGTCCCCACCTACAGAAAAGCCATAAAAAGAAAGCCGCAGCGTCTGAGTAACAATTGGAATAGCTTTAACAAGTTTGTGAACAAATGGATAGATTAAAAACTCTAACGGCTACCTACTATTTAAAAGCATGGATCTCTCTCACGTCAAAAATAAATATGTACCCTTTTACCTCTTTCAACACAAAACGACCGCGTTTCTCAGGGAATACAAACGCAAATGATAGTATTGCGTTTCTTCTCATAGCTGCTGGAGCTACCTCTTTCCCCTAAAAAAACAAAATAATAAAACATTTACAGACCTGAGTCGGTGAAATATGGAAAGAAGCAGGTTTCACTAGCATAAGGGAACACATACAAGATCAGTTAGCTCAGGTAGTGTTGCATCTTTCCATGTATAAATTTGAACCTCATTTTTGGGCTCCTTGCCTCTCACTGCAAAATCTTCATTGTTGTGGTGGCCTCCAAGCTGCAGGGGTGAAGAAAATGAAAAACGCGTAAAGAAGTTGAAAAAAGAGGGAGTCCAAAAAAAATGAAAATTGTTAAACGTTACAGGAAAAAAAAGTAAAGGATCAGGTGTAGCACACATGATGATTATCTAACTTCTCCACTTTCTTTTATTCATAATACTTGATTCATCTTTCTTTTTTGCTAAACAATACTTAATTAATCTTGCGTTTATGATTAATCGGATTCTCAAGTGAATATCAAACAGTGATCAAGGCGCTCCTGTCATTACATTTACGATCTTAATTACTAATCATAATCATTTTCTGATTGATCGTAGAAGAATCAGAATACGAAAATTACGTAGAACGACCGATGAACCATGGAGAATGTGGACCCTTACATAGTTTTCAAAATCTAAAGATCTAGCCCTTGTAAGGTAGCAGACCACAGAGTATACTCCAAGACAACCATGGGCATCTGCAATATCTAAAGACATATGTAATTACTAATGACCATAAAAGTCTAGTTATCTTTAGCAAGAAAAGCCCATCAATATTTCATCTACGCAATGTGTTCTTGCTTTTCTTGTTTTTTCAGCTCCCAAATGGAATTAGTCAGTTAAACCGCAATGAGATCGTTTCTTTAGATGATAAATCAACACAAAAAAAAAAAAACGCAATTTCTTTGGAGAAAGGAAAAAATAAGCGGAAATTCTTAGTGCATTGCCAAAAAACTCTCAACTAAACACCAAATTAAATTATTGAAAAAAAAAAGAAAAGGCAAATGTAGTTTCACATTACCTTGGCAAAGACGCGAAGCAACAAAGGGCAAGTCTGAGTCCAATAAAAGAAGAGATTATCAACAAAAAGAATCAAAAAGAAATTAACACAAAAAATAAATGATTCAGAATTCGATTTTTGAAGGAAAAAAAATAACCTTTTCGCGACCGACTGTTTCGAAACGGGGCGAGCGATTGCCAGTGGCGGAGCTCTAGAGTGAGGCGGCAGGGGGGCCGGACGTCCTCCGGAGGAACCGGTGGCCGGTGGCGGAGCTCTTGAGTGAGGC
The DNA here is from genome assembly GCA_025403435.1 of Artocarpus heterophyllus. Classification (NCBI taxonomy): domain Eukaryota; kingdom Viridiplantae; phylum Streptophyta; class Magnoliopsida; order Rosales; family Moraceae; genus Artocarpus; species Artocarpus heterophyllus. The sequence goes on from CM046344.1 coordinate 1,807,542, forward strand.
GGTGGTGGCGGCCTACCGGAACCTCCTCCGGCGAGCTTGTCGTCCCTGCTTCATTTCTCCATTGTTAGGTTTCACTGAAGGACAGTCGCACCGAAACTTTTCCTTCTAATGGTCTCTCTTTTAGGCCCTGTTGAGGCCCAACTGAGCCCAGGGGGCCTCAAAACATGGGCTCCGGCTTGCCTGCCCATGTATTACTTCGATCCAGATTGAGATTTCTTTCAACTTAAACGGTGTCGTTTGATTTTTTTGGTTTTTTCTATCATGGAAATTTTGGAATATTCATCCTAAAATAGGGATATTTCCATAATACAAAAAAAAATTATTTTTTTGAGCTTGACATAAGGGATCTGAACTCTTATCTTTTAGTGAAACGGGTATTGATTTACCCTTAGGCCTTGTTGCAACTAAAAAAATAACTTTTATTATGTTCTTATTTTATTAATTTTGGAATTCGTTGTCTAATTAATGTTGTGACGGGTACTAACAACTAATTATGCTTTGATTTGGGATAAGCTTGAAAAAGCTTAAAATTTGTTGGGGCGGCTAGGTTTGTTTATAATTAGACTACAATTTGAATAATATCCTGGATAGAAGTCAAATACTTTTTTTTTTTTTTTCAGTGTCCAAAGTACTCAATTTCAAATATTGATAATTGAGAGAATTTTGTAGAAGAATTAAAAAAACTATATTGGTGATACATAATTTTGAACCTTCTAATCTTCTCAAGTTCCCACTGACATCTTTAAACTTTTTTTTTCTGTGAGAAAAGAATGCTAAGATAAGTAAGAAAGTAAGAAATCCACCTTTAAAAAATATATATTGGCAGTGAAAGAAAATTAGAATGGGGGTGATAAAGAATGTAATTTATTTTGATGTGCCTGTAGTGCCAAATCATATGAATTCCAAATCTTACAAATGATTATACCAAAATGAAAATGAAAATCGTTTCCCTTTATCCTTAAAAAAAATGAACATTCTATTGCTGCGGATAAACTATAATATTTTTTTCTTTTTCTTTTTCTTTTTATTTTTTTGAACAGTTAGATTAAAGAATGTATAGGGTGTTTGGCATGTTGGTTAGAACCGTGAACACTTATACTGTAGTAATTTTTTTGCTTTTATTATAACATGTAAAAGCTTTACACTATTCTTAACTGAAAAATTAGTTATAACAAAATAATACCAAACAGTTCAGTACTTATTATCTACCACTTAGGAAGCACAAAGCATGTACAAAACCTGCCCGCACCTCTCCTTTCCCATCAAGCATTTGAGGCATGTAAATGAACGGCTGAGATCTTATGGTTGGTTTCTCAATCCAAGCTTGTAACATTTAATAATCCTTCTATATAGTATTCGTACACCTTATTGCAAGACAAAATATGCGTAAAATGTACATCAAATTCTCCCATTAAATTCTATAATTTAAAACTCCAATTTGACTTGAAGTACATAATCTTCGTGAGGGTCACGAAGGCTTTTTTTTTTTTTTTTGGGTGGCATTAGAAAGTTCAGCAATTGAAGAATTATAAAAGGCATAATGTACTCTCCAATGAGCATTGTACTTTTTGATTAAAGAAAAAGCTGCCTTAGGTAGTAGAGGAAGAGTTCTAATTAAAAGCTCACTGACCATGGCTTCCTTGGTTCATTCATGGTGCTTAATTAGCATCTTCTTGGTGGTATGTATGTTAGCCAGAACAACCGTGGCAAGAGCCGCTCTGCCGCGGGCCATTTACTACCGACCAAGCCGGTTGCAATCTGCTCATGCTACATTTTACGGCGACGAGACTGCAAGAGAGACTATGGATACGTAAGCTTACTATGTTCACAATACTTGCTATCTTTGTCATAGGGTAACATATAGGCTAATTTTTTATTTTAATTTTTACTTTTAAGGAATCTTTCGTTGATTTTTTTTTTATGTTAATCAAATCCAAATGCCAATTTTTTCTAGCTTCTCAAAAATTCTTTAAAAATTCATAAATTTTTATCAAAATATATGTTTGTCTGTGTCTATCACTTTTAAGCTATTTTATGAACAAAATTTGCTAGATTTTTTTTATTATTATTGAGAACTTTGAGCAAAAAAAAAAAAAAAAAAGAGAGCTAAAAAATCAATTCAAATGATCTTGAGAATAAAAGAAAAATGATAAATAAATTGTTGATGGTGAAAAATGATCAACTTAATTATGCTCACAAATCACTCATGTTCTCCATAAATTAATGCGAGATAAAAAAAGGATGAAAGTAAGGAGCAAACACATGGATTTGTAGTGCTTCACTGTTAGTGAGCTATGTTCACTGTATTTCTCTTATTAAGAGTTCATATACAATACATTCATATTTCCAGAAATGAAAGAAGAAGATGGTTTCTTGATATGAGGAGAGGAGAGTTCTCTCTTCTTTTTCCCTCTATCTCCTTTTATAAGATGCTACATTATGATTAAAAATTATTAGAATATTGCTCATGGGGAAAGAATCTTCGTGTTCTATGTCAGCCTTTGCGCGTGGTGTCTTTGCATGTGCAAAAGTGTGTCGAGTCCCGTGCTAGTGGTCTTAATTTCAAATGTGTTGTTTCGACTGTTGGTTCTGCCCATTCATATATGTTCTTCTTGGAATGATAGATGCAATAATGGGTACAGAATTTGACGCTCATCTAATCTCTACTTCATCCTAAAACGACGAGATCAATCGATCATCTTGATTTCTACATTATAAGATGAATAGACCGAGTTCAATTTTTCATTGATCTTGCTTTCTGGCTTCGCGCCATCGAGATCTCCTATAACATAAACCATCATCTACCTTGCAAGGTTGAGAAGTAATAAAGCCACCAATTGGCGCATATTACGATCAATTGGCTAAGAAGAAGAATAATAGGGGAAAAAACGTGACTAAGGTTTTTTTTTTTTTTTTTTTTCATAATTGGAATTACAGGAGGAGCTTGTGGGTATGGAAACTTGTTTAACAATGGCTATGGAACGGACACAGCGGCTTTGAGCACAGCACTAATCAACAACGGATATGCTTGTGGGCAATGCTTTCAGATAAAATGTGTTCGGTCCAAAGATTGTTACCCAGGCCAGGTCGCCACCATCACCGCTACCAATATCTGTCCCTCCAACTCGTCCAAGCCCTCTGACAATGGCGGCTGGTGCAACCCGCCCCGGCTCCACTTCGACATGTCCAAACCCGTTTTCAAGAGAAGTGCATGGTAGAAGGCCGGTATTGTCTCTATTCAATACCGCAGGTATATTGTATCAACTAACGTGAAATATAATGTTTCGAATTTGATTTCCAGCTCCGTCTCGTCTAGAGTGCCATGCGTGAGGAAAGGAGGGCTTCGGTTCAGCTTCCAAGGAAATGGGTATTGGTTGTTGGTGTATGCGATGAATGTGGGAGGAGGAGGTGAGATTGCAAGCATGTCAGTGAAAGGAAGCAAAACCCGATGGATAAGCATGAGCCACAATTGGGGAGCTTCATACCAAGCTTTTGCAACTCTTGGAGGCCAATCTCTTTCTTTCAGAATCACTTCCTACACAACCAAACAAAGCATTATAGCTTGGAATGTTGCTCCTGCTAATTGGAAAGTTGGATTGACTTACAAGACTAATGTCAACTTTCGTTGATTGAAAAAAAAAAAAAAAAAAAAAAAAAGATCCCCATTTGGCTGATCTTGTTGCCCCATAGGCCTTTATGTTTTTTTTTTTTTTCTTTCCTTTGGGAAATTTTCTATGTTTTAATAACTGATATATAAATCCTTTTGTTGGATGAAAATGATGTTTTGCTTGCAGATATGGAAGCAGAGATGCTCATAAGTGAACAACTATTTGTTTTAGCCAGTTGGTTTTCTCATATTGAGCAAATATTGTCTTGGTCATTATAGATAAATATGTAACATCTTTATCCACTTTTTTGCACTTAAAAGAATGCTGTTTTTGGCTTCTTGAACTTTTGATTCCTCCAAAATGTTTTCAATTTCTGTTGCATCTTTTCGGTGAAAAGATGAATGATTTCATTTCCTTCTTCACTTTCACTGGACCAAAATCTGTCTCAAACACAGCCAATAAGATGCAATCATTCTTCTTTGAACTGTATTTTGTCAATAGGAGACTTGGACAGAGATGTGACCTAGTGAAAAATCGAAAAAAAAAAAAAGAAAAAGAAAATGCCACGGAACCTCATTCTTTCTCAAAACCTACCAATTTTAAGTTGATATGTGTTTGTAGGTTCTGATTGTTTTAAAGAAAAAAGTTAAAAAGAAGAGTTTTAACCTACAAAAGTTGACACATTAACCTTTGAAGGTAAACATAAGTGCTCTTTAAATACGCTACTAGTATTGCATAATTATATACTATTTTATCACGTTAAAAAATAGATAAATATATATATATATATATATATGATGGTCTAAGATTTATTGTATATATTTTCCTTGATTAGCTCGTGAATACCAATTGTTCCACTTAACGCCCTTAGTCGTTGGCTTGCAAAAGTCCCACGTCAAGTATTTCTAACATTTCTTTATCTTTATCAATCATCTTGTGATCCTCTAATAGTAAAAAAAAAAAAAAATGCAAGAAAAATACAATGCCTCTATCCAATCCCGAATCTTAAATACTTCTAAGCATGATCATAACATGGAAACACACAAAAGAATTTGGCCCCATACAAGGAAAACAAATGGAATAACATGCTTGCTAACGTGAGCCCCACAAAGTCTTCCAGTGGGAAACACGTTTTCAAACACAAATTAGAGTGTTGAGCCACCAAAGAGCAAACCAATCAAAAGGAGAAAAAAATAACAACAACAAAAAAAAGAAGAAGAAAAATTGTGATAACATATGAAAAAAAAAATCAATATTACACTATTTATTTGCATGATTAATTACAAAAATTCCCCATCGACTATAACCCTTGAAACAATATGCCCTCGAATTTTAAAATATAACATGTGTTCTCTCAATTTATGAAATATTGACAAAAAAATCTCTTTAAATTATGATTTTTAACGTAAATAGCACAATCGTAAATCGTTTTTAACATAATTAACACAATTATTATTGGATTTAAAACTACTGAAGTTTAATAAAACTTGATGAAAAATAAATTGTTTAAAATTATATCATGTTAATGATTGAATATTTCTTTTTATACCCTACAACCTAATTACGAAGAATAATAAAATAAAAAGAAAAATGTTCTCATTTCATTGCCTAAGCACGCCAAGCCCTTCTTTACCTCCTATAGCCATCAAGTGCTATCATCGCCCACGCTTCAAAATCATTCCTCCCAACCTAGCCATAACAACTTTTTTCTAACTTTACTCCTTTTTTCTTCTTTTCCTTTTTGGTTTGACATCTCTATTTTTTTGGTCTCCAAGGCAGGAAAGCAAATAGTTTTTCCTGCTATCTAAACTTCGAGCTAAGCAGAGTCTTTGTCAGCCGAACCTCATCCCAAAAGAAAAAAAAAAAAATGATAGACCAACTTTATTTTCTTTACCACCAAACTTATATCACTTCTCTTAAGACCAACATAATGAGAAAGAAAGTAAGAACTTTCTTCAAACTTTCTCTTGCTTTCTCTCTAAACAACCAAAACTTTATGATCTATAAACTCAACCCAACACTCCAAACCTCACCCTTTCCCATCTTTTTTTCCTCTTCTATCAATACCAAAAATTTGAACCAATTTTGGATCACATTCTTGAAAAAGCCAACTTAATTTCTCTCTAAAAAACAAAAACTCAAATGGGCACATTTTTTTCTCTCACTTTAGTGATTCTCTCATGGGCATTATTGCCATCAAAGAGAACTGAAGCACAAGGCATCAGATCATCTCACCTTCTTGACCTTCTTCTTAGAGACTACACTTTCAAGTCCTTCAATACCACCTTACCGACTGGCCTACCTTACTCGGTACACTTACCAGCCAACTTTTCCGGCATAAGGGTCAGCACCGCAAGGTTCCGCTGCGGAAGTCTCCGTCGATATGGTGCAAAAGTCGAGGAATTCAGCCTCGGGATCGGTGTCACCATTCACCCATGTGTGGAAAGAGTCATGATAGTTAGCCAAAACTTGGGATCCAAATGGTCATCCATATATTACCAAAACTATGACCTATCGGGTTACCAAATTGTGTCCCCAGTTTTAGGCCTATTGGCTTACAATGCCGGCACCGATCTCAGCTTCGGCAACCCGTTTGAGCTAGGGATTATCGCCAGCGACGCCGAACCCATTAAAATAGACTTCACGAATGTCACAAGGGTGGTCAATAATTCCTCAATAACTCCATTGTGTGCTAGCTTTGAAAGAAATGGAAAAGTGACATTGGCAAAGCAAGCATCTCCTTATGTTTGTATAGCAAAGAGGAATGGCCACTTTGGGCTGCTCATAGAGAAGCCATCGCCGGCGCAGCCGCAGAGCAAGAAGGAGAAGCCATGGAAAGTCGCCGTGGGCAGCTCGGTGGGCGCGGCTTTAGGCGCTTTTCTTTTAGGATTGCTTCTCGTGGCCATGTTTGTGAGGGTTAAGAAGAGGTCAAGAATGGAGGAGTTGGAGAGAAGGGCTTATGAGGAAGAGGCATTGCAGGTCTCAATGGTGGGACATATTCGAGCTCCGACGGCTTCTGGCACCCGAACGACGCCATCAGCGGTCGAGAATGAGTGCATGCCTCCACCTCGCTGAGGCTGTGATGAATGTTCATTTTGTTCTTTCTGTGTTTTGTGGAACTTGTGATATTGATTCTTTTTGTAACATTGTAACATTAACTGAAGAGTTTTTCAAATTTTGTAATTGGGTTTTGGACAATGTAGAAGTTCAGACCAAAAATTCTTGGTGTAGGTTCCAGATCAGGTGAGAACCATTTTCTTACATACTCCAAAAGCAAGTTGAAATTTTGCATTCCTTTTTGCAATCTTGTATAAATCACATTTTACACAATAGAGTAAATTAGGGAAAGAAAAAAAAAAAAAACCAAGTTCTTTTCTTTTCATGTTTAGTACCCTTGCCAAGCAGTGTTATATTAATCTATTCAAACCTAAACAAAAAAAGTCAAGTTTTCCAATAGCCTTTTTTTTTTTCCTCATGTGACTCAATGAGAATCCAAACTTGTAGTTTTTAGACTTGTCAAGATTCAAGTGAGAAAGCGGAGAAAATAAGGCACAACAATTTATTGTGAAGTACTATATTGATCAGCTTCCATGAGCATGAAGAAATTAATTAATTAACCAAACCAATTTTGCATTCACACTTCTCTCTCCTTTGTCAAGTAAATGAATCATCATTAGCATTGTAAGAGAATGTCAATCCCTACGTGGTGGTAGTAAAAAGTAGGTAATTTAAGAGAGAGAGAGAGAGAGACTATCTCTATTCATAGTCTTTGCTTTGAATGAAACTGTAGATGGTACACCACTAAGAAGCTGTTTGGTAACGACTGGTTTTAATCACTGTCTCGGTTATAAACAGTATAAAGTTCTTACATGTTATAGTAAAAAAAAAAAGTTACAATAATGTAAAGCTCGCATATACTGCAGCAAAAACAGTTTTAACAAATAATTTCCACCACCATACAGACACCCTTTAAGGCTTCCTTGGTGACACTATAGGTGTCCATTAAGGTTGAAAAATTGAGAGGAAATGGATTTTTTCAACTTTCCCTAGTGGGGCTCTTAAATCCTAATGACATAGCATTGGACCACATTGAGTTTCTTTACCAAATGGTCCCATAATTTGAAGGGTTTTAGTACTGAAGTCTAGTTGCTTGGTACTACTTGAAATGAAGAAACAAATACAAGTTTTGCAGGTTCTGAGATTTTTGAAGTTCAATCTCTTTTACAACTTAGACCATTTTAAAGAAGGGAATTCCTCGCTACTAAAAAATAACGTATCAGTAACCATCAAATTTATAGAAAAAAAAATGATTTTTTCAACTTTCTCTAGTGGGCCTCCTAAATCCTAATGATATAGCATTGGACCACATTGAGTTTCTTTACCAAATGGTCCTATAATTTGAAGGGGTTCAGTACTGAAATCTAGCTGCTTGGTATTACTTGAAACGAAGAAACAAATGCCACTTTTGCAGGTCCTGAGATTTGAAGTTCAATCTCTTTTACAGCCTGACCATTTTAAAGAAGGGAATTTATAACGCTCCTACGTGGGTTAGCAGTATTTAATAAATAAAAATAATTTTAAATTATATATATATATTTTTAAATCAATTAAACAATGTACATGGGTCTTTAAACAAAAATAAAAATAAAAATAAAAATAAACGTTTTAAATACAAACCACAGTTTTTAGTGTAGCACCAAATATATATAGTACAGTAATCATCACCATAGTACAATTCTCAAATAACTTAATACAGCCATCATAAAAAAAATACAAATCTTACATGTTCTAGATAAGTTACAAATAAACAAGATATTCTAATACGAAAACAGTAGGGATGTTTTTGCTTATTCCTCTTCAGATATGTTGCACTGAGTTCCACCTGAGAGATGAAGATATGGAGGGATGAGCATCGACATGCCTAGTAGAGAAAACCATGACTCACCTTATGGTTTATCCATTACCACATTAAAACTGCATGGTTAGTTAAGTTATATCATATTCCACATTATGAGGTTTATTATGATCACATCTCGTAGATACCATAGTTAATCATTACCAAGTTTCATAATTATACATTTATACAAATATTACCAATCATCATTTTTCCTAGGTATCCATGTTAAATAGAGTATCACTTAACTCATCGAAACCCAAATGGGCGCGCTTGATCACCCTGTAAACATTCCAAGGGTGTTCCGGTGAGGGGACATCAAGCCCCGAGTCCTTACCAAGTCGATTCCTGTACAGTGTGTTCTGGGACTTTCAACCCAAGGAAACGTCATCACCTTCTCCATATTTTACTTTTTAGGGTATTCATGCCCAATAACGTAACCGCCGCCCTTTTTACATGTCACTATTCCTTTGTATTCAATTTTTATTTATGGAGTCAATTTTCTAACCATGTTCTCAATTTATAACATATGTCAAATGATTATATTCATCGCTATACAATATACATATTTTACAACAGAAAACAACCAAATTTAATTTACCAAAAACCTCACAAAAGATGAGTAATAGAATCCCTACCTTCAAAGCTTAATAACAAACTTTTAATCTCAGAATGAATTAACGTTAGCTCCACACATCCTTGACCCTAAGGTATACATAAGGACAATTAAAACTAAAGCACAACGTATAATCACATTCATAAGTGAATTATGTGTAAACCCATCTTATTAGTGCAATTAAAGTTTTTTTTATGCAATTGTTCTTTAAATAACAAAGTAAACAATTTTTATCTTAAACATAATATAAAATACATACAAGTAATTTATATGTTTTAGTCTTTAATAAGAATTCATAAATCATTTAGGATAGTATTGGAAAGGTTGCAAGACATTAAGGGACTAGAAGGTGACCAAAGTTGGGTTCTTGGTTCAAGTTAACAGCTAGTATACCATGGCAAACTGGTGGTATACTTTTGCAAAAAGACGGGTTCACTATCTACAATCAACACATGGGTAAACAGATGGTTTACTTAAGGTAGACGGGTGGTTTACCACCACTAGCAGGTTTGCTAGTTTCTAATCCGAAAATTAAAAAATTCATAGAAATTAAAATACAACTCCGATTTAGGCTCATGATAGCTCGTTGGAAAGCTTAGGATGTCTACTTTTTAAATATGCAAACCAATTTACAAAATTCATTTTCATTTAACTCCAGAATTTTAAGAAAGAGCCACTGCCCGTAGAGGTATTACATAGTTCATGGAATGTTAAGTTTTTCTTTAACTCAAAGCATATTATCCTTGTTCAAAATCTCAAAACCATTCCAAAATATGCAACATGCATTAAATAATCACAATAAACATATTCTCATGAATTTTATACCAAAATCATTATCAAATTATATCTATAGCCTTTCTTGTAAATAATGATGAAAACATGCTTAAGTTTGCTCTTTAAGCTCAAAACATTAGAACGTCAATCTTAAAGTTATGGAAACCGGTTTTAAACATTCCTAGCATGTTTCTAATATTGTTGTCAAACCAAAATAAAGGTTGGTTGTGGGTTTTAACTCAAAACTCAAGTTTTTGTTCATAAATGCTCAAGGATGCATGTTAACATAACTAAAAATTTGCATGAATTTTGAACACGAAAATTATGCATTAAACATGGAGAAAACACATACTAAAAACTAAGTTTAGATTAAAGAAAACCTACCTCAAAACTCCTTTGAAAAGCACCAAAGTTCGGGTTAAAAATCAAGCTTGAATTAACTTTAAAGCCGCCTTGACCATGTTTGGGAATTATAATTGTCTTGGCCACAAAGAGAGCTTTGTGCTCTATGTCTTTAGTTAGAAATTTGAAGTAAGAAAGGGAAAGAACGAGAAACTAGAGAAGAAGGTGTTGATGGTTAAATAAAAAGATATCAAAATGCTTGAGAGGAAGGGGAAGTTTACGAGGAAAAGTTGTAAGAAGAAACAAAAGAGCATTAAAAAAAAATATCATCATGTCTCTCATGGAGACTTTTAGCAAGCAATGCCAACATAATTGAGGGGACAATTGGAGTGAGTTATGGAAGAAGATGAGGAAAGAATTAAATAGGTGGTTGAGAAAATATCTCCATGTCTTCTATTAATTGAGGGAAAATTAATTCAATGTCTCATTCGGAGACCTTTAGCAAAATGAGAAGAAGGCTACATAATTGAGCATTAATTTAGGGAGACAAGATTGGTAGAAGTGAGTATTAGTAAATTTTGAATATTTTTTATGAAGACTTGGTAAGAAAATACTAAAGTGACATTTTTTTTTTAATGATTGAAACAACATAGACAACTTAGTAATTTTAAATAGTCACATTTTATTCATTAAATTTTACAAAATCATGCCCGTTAAAATATGGGTGTTACAGAATTCCTCCATTAGCTACTAAAAAATAACTTATCGATAACCATCAAATTTCTAAAAAAAAATGTATAATTTTGATCAGTAAAAAAAAAAATGACATTACCACGAGAATATCCGCAGAGGAAAGACCCTTGGCTAAAAACAAAAAACCAAAAAAAAAAAAAAAAAAACCTTTGATTTTCAGAACTCTGTGGACATCGTTGAAGAATGATTTGATGGCAACAAATTAACTAAACCAATGTAAGGAGTAGTCTCCCAGATGGTTGATTCTAGATTAGCAAAAGTAATGTTCTTTACTTGTCCTTTTTCACGGTTTTCATTTTATTTTATTTTATAGATTTATTTTATTTTCTTATTTTTTTATTTAGGCAACCAGATATTTAGTAATAAATAAATAAATAAAAGATTCCTTATCACAAGGTCATGTGACTTGATCTACAATCATTTCCTCACAGCACAGATGTTTGTTTAACTGTATTTCAACTCCAATAATTGACACTACATGAGAAGTTGAGAACAGAACATTCACTGAATTCTAACAGGAGAAGACGCATTTAATAATTTATTTTTTTCCTAACTTGTTAGAATATTTTGATAAATCACTCAAGATCTCTAATATTAATTTGTTAAATCAAAGGCGAAAGTAATTTTCTTTTTTTTGAAAAAAAAAAGTATAATTTTCTTATACAATTAATATTCATCTTATTATTAAAGCAAAAACAAAACATCGCCTTTGTTAACTTTTAGCGAGAGCAATAACAATTTGAACGCATGGAAGACGAAAGCCAACAAGTCCACAAATACTCTTAACAATATTTAAAATAAAAAAGAAACAAAAATATTTGATTTTTTTTAATGTTTTAAGGGGAAAATGGAACTGTTATTAATTGGCCATTTAAGACCAAATTCTTATTTTCATGTTTGGCAGAATGGGTTCCCAAGAATGCAAGTTTAGAATCAAGTAATTGACTTTTATCATCTTAATTAAAAAAAGACAACATTGAGATTATCGAATAAAACCAAAGTAATAATGGAATCTTTTATGCTTTATCTCCAAATTAGGAATATAATTGTATTCTTTCTTCTCCAAGCAAACAAGGTTTCCCATTTAGTAAACAAAAAACAAGCAACAATTGCAAAAGCACTTAGTTAGACCAAAACAGAAAAAAGTCCCTTAGTCGGGTTATTTTCCCGGGAAAATTAACTGCGCCTTTACTCTTTACTTTTCGGATTTCCCGGGAAAATTAACAGCTTTTCTCTCGCTTCCTCTCTCTTTCTCTCTCCTCTCTCAAAATCTGGATCGTCTCTTCCACCATCTCAACTCTCCATCTCTCTGACCACTCTCTCTCTCCTCTCTCCCCGATCCTCCATGGAGGATCGTCCCGTACCCCCACTGAGCGACGGCCAAACCCCGCCGCATTCGTCTAAGCCTTCTTCCTCGCAGCTGAATCTCCCTTCCTCCTCCGCCATGTCTCGGACCTCCCTCGCCCTCGAAACCCTAACTCCGTCGCGCCAAATCGACCGCCTGATCAACTCCAATCACTCCCTGTCTCCCTCCCGAACAATCTACTCCGACAGATTCATCCCTAGCAGATCCGGCTCAAACTTTGCCTTATTTGATATCTCGCCGCCGGCGAATTCTCCGGCAGACGGCCGGGAAGACCACTCCAGCACCTACGCCACGCTCCTCCGGACAGCGCTCTTCGGTCCCGAGGCAGGCGTCGTGGCAGCTCCGGCCACGCCGGAGAAAAGAAGCTTCGCCGCGATGAGTCCGCCGAGCCGGAACATCTTCAGGTACAAGACCGAGACTCGTCGGTCGATGCACTCGCTATCGCCGTTCGGATTCGATGACGCCGCCCCGGGAGTTAATAGTAGCCCCGTGAAGGCTCCAAGGAAGGTTCCGAGGTCACCGTATAAGGTGAATCTGAGGTTGATTCGAATTTTGCTGCTTAAATTTCCTGTCTTGACTGATGAAGTTTTGTGCTTTGGTACTTAGTTGTTAGGACTTATGGAAAATTTCTTGTGGTTTGTTTAGGTTTTGGATGCGCCTGCATTGCAAGACGATTTTTATCTGAATCTTGTGGATTGGTCTTCGCATAATGTGTTGGCTGTCGGATTGGGCAATTGCGTTTATTTATGGAACGCTTGTAGCAGCAAGGTGAGCTCTGTTATTGAGAATTCTTCTGCTCTAATGAACAATTGTTATAACAAATTCACAATGTTCTTTCTTTTGGTGATTAGTTGGATCCCTTTGGAGAGTTTTCGAGATGCTTGATCTATAATGGTATGGTATTTGCAGGTGACTAAGTTATGTGACTTGGGAAACGACGACAGTGTATGTTCAGTGGGTTGGGCTCAGCGTGGAACTCATCTTGCTGTTGGTACTAGCAATGGAAAAGTCCAGGTTCGTGATTATTAGTCAATTGGTACTAGATGTTGCAATGGTATTGATTTGGATTTCATCTTTGGGTATTGGGATTGGTCGATATTGATGAAGTCTAGTTAAGAAATGAGTAATGCAAGTTAAAGGGTGTTATTATTAGCAACAAGACTATGAACTAAGGCGACAAAACATGAAAACCCAATCAAAATTATGAGGAAGCTGAAAGTCTATGCTAAGTTTGATGCATTTGTGAATAACCTAATAGGTTTCACTTAGACATGGCGAAAATGAAGAATTATTTTAGATTATGCAAGAGGAAGCCACAATCAATCGTATCAAAGTTGATTCCCACGTTGCTAGAGTTACCATTATTAGTAGAAGTTAAAATTATAAAGCTTCAAAACATTTTCTAATGCACAATCACCTTCTGTTTAGATTTGGGATGCGTCTCGCTGTAGGAAGGTAAGAACGATGGAGGGCCATCGATTACGTGTTGGGGCCTTGGCATGGAGTTCATCTTTGTTGTCTTCAGGTAGCCGAGACAAGAGTATTCTTCTACGAGATATACGTGCTCAGGAAGATTTTGTTAGTAAACTTTCTGGTCACAAATCAGAGGTCAGTCCCCTATGTTAATGTTTTGATTGAGCTTCTACATCAATCATAATATTTTTCAGCAGTTGAAATATCATTTTCTTGTTGTATATGAAATTTTGAGATCCTAAATATTAGCATTGGCTGTTTTGCCTTGCCCTATCTTGCTCTTGTTCTTTTCCACTTGTTAAAACATAACATAATGGTGAATTGTTTTGTCTTTTAGGTTTGTGGATTGAAGTGGTCATACGATAACCGGGAGTTAGCATCAGGGGGTAACGATAATAGGGTACGTTGTTCTAATTATTTTTCAAAATTTCTTTATGGTTGACGTCTACGCACATATGCTTTTTAATAACTCTCTTGAATTTATTCCATAACCTATCTGATTGATGTGCAGCTTTTTGTCTGGAACCAACATTCAACTCAACCAGTGCTGAAATACTGTGAGCATACAGCAGCTGTGAAGGCTATCGCATGGTCTCCCCATCTTCATGGACTTCTTGCATCTGGCGGAGGAACCGCAGACAGATGCATTCGATTCTGGAATACAACCACTAACTCACACTTGAGCTGCATGGACACTGGAAGCCAGGTTGCTTGTCCGGCTCTTTCCATACTTGATTCCCTTTTCATGTTATTTGAAGCCTGCATGGGCTGAAATTTGGATGTAAGATTGTAAAAAGGGAAATTCGGAAACCTGCCTTTAAAGCTGACTCGTGAAGATGATCTTCCCTCAAGTCATTCTTTTGGCAAAACCATTTGACATGTAGATTGGTATCTTACGGTATATTAGATTGTTTTACATAGGCCATGACGGCAGGGTTGGAAGGAGGTACTAGCGAGTTGGGGCACATGCCCCCGCTCACATTTTTAAAATTTGTTTAACCCTAATTTGTGTACAATTTTACATGTGCCCCCATTAATGTCGTTTGTGCCTCCACTTTTGAAAAAAAAAATTATGAATGTGCCCCCCATTTCTTTTTTTAAATATCTCTGAAAACTGAAAATATTTTTAGGCTCTGCCACTCATGACAGTTAAATATCTGAGCTTTCCAATACCTTATTGATGTCTGATAATTATGGTTGGTGAAAAATTTTGTAGGGTCTAAACATATATTTTATAGCACTAAATCATGCATTAAATCTGGGACTTAATTATCTTTCGATTTTACATTTGCAGGTCTGCAATCTTGTATGGTCTAAAAATGTGAATGAACTTGTGAGCACCCATGGGTATTCTCAAAACCAGATAATAGTCTGGAGATATCCCACAATGTCAAAGGTATGAACTTAATTCATTCTCAATTGTAACTAAACCCCTTTACTATTTCTTTACTGATATCCTACTCTGTTCTTCTAATGCAGCTGGCGACTCTCACCGGTCATTCATGCAGAGTTTTATATCTTGCTATCTCACCCGACGGACAGGTATAAAATTTTCTTTGCATTCTGAAATACGAATGATTTTGAATGCTTGTCTGTCTCCTGATTTCTAAAACGCCTATTTTTCAGACAATTGTCACAGGTGCTGGAGATGAAACACTTAGATTTTGGAACGTTTTCCCTTCTCCTAAATCTCAGGTAAATGATTTGTTAGTTCCGCACTATTATGCCTTTAGTTTCATATTCGCTTCTTAAGTATGTTCGATTATCGAAACCCTTGGTAAAAGTTTTTTCATATATGGTTTCTTGAGAACTGCTTCTCTGATATTGATTCTTTTCAACAATTTTTCCCGAATTTGTTCAAGCTATGCTTCTGTGTTTGATTTGACATGTTCAATGATATACATAAACTGCTCTTTTTATAGCTCGTGTTTAAGAATATCGTTCAAACTAAAGGTTAGAACCTATAACAATGTAGCCATCTAAATTTTGTGAGAGAAATGCTGTACCACAGTTGGTTTGAATCATGTTCCCAAACAGGCTCAGTAGTTTAGTCCATCCATACCCCTAGTTATAATAATTTGAACTAAAATTTATGCACGGACAGTGCATTTTTCATCTAGTGTTTTGGCCATCGACTTTATCTTCAGAATGAAGAAATGGTTGTGAAAGAATTTCTTATCGCAGAACACGGACAGTGAAATTGGAGCATCATCTCTTGGAAGAACCGTTATCCGGTAACCGCAGGCATTTAGCTGGCTTACTTGGAATCCTCCAGAATTTCTCGCGCCTTCACAAGATGAGCGAAAAATCTGATTATTCTACTCTCCTGAAATTCATCATGCCCAAAGAGCTCCATCAAATCGTTCTGCCTTGAACAATTGCAAGGGTGACCGGGGATTCTGCCGGGACCTTAACGGCTTAAAGAGGAGTTAGAGCAGAATTTCCCTTGTTCCGCTCGGAAAAAAAAAAAAAATGATTTTTAATATATATTCATATTTTTTTGTGTTCCACTTAAATAGAGGTTTGTATAGAGGGAAGCGTCGTCATTTACTTGTACCCATGTTCGCTTGCATTGTATATTTGAAAGAAAAAAAATACTACATTTATGTTTTCAAACGTCATGGTGTACCAAATTTTCACACTGTAAATAATGTATCATTTCTTCCATCACAATTTTGTAGCTTTGTTTTCCCATTCCAGGGGAGGTATTATTTCCGTTAGGCAAGCTGCAAGTTATTTAACGCGGTTTGTTTGTGAGATTAAAAATTAAATATTATCTTTTTTTGGGACCTTATGAAGACTGAAGTATTAGCCACGTCCTGTAAAAACAATCGTCAGCACACTTATGAGCTTCATATATTTTAAGTTTTAAGGTTCTAATAGCTCGGGATGATGCTTATGTATTTACTTGGTTTTGTACGTAAGACGTGTGTGAGTGTGAGTGAATACACTGGCGGAGCCAGTTACTCATGAGCGAGGGCACATACTCTACTCATTTTTTAAAATTTAGATTTTAATCCGTATTTGTAATTTAAAGTTTTTGTTGCGTCCTTATTTTGAAAAAAAAAATCCATTAAAAAAAAAACAATTATGTCCATGAAATACTTGAAATATAGTGTTGTATTTCATAAAATAATTAAAATATATTGTTGTTTACTTACGAAATAATTAAAATTTATTGTTGTATCTTTATTTTATAATAAAAACTATTATTATGTCCAACTTAATTTAATAAAATACTATTTCTAATTTCTACGTAATGTTCATACTGAAAAGTTCTGACTCGAGTGAATATATAGACATATTATAATATATATAAATATATATGTATATAGAACTTTGGATAAGGATCCAAAACTAAGGCTCCAATACTGGAGAATGATTTTGAAAATTCTACACGAACTTGGTTACGTATTTGTAAGAAAGCTACTCAATTTATACAGTATACGTAAATTCTTCCTACTTTTTTGCGTCTTTTTTGGAAAAAAATTAGACAAACGTACATTTGACGGTGATGTCAATATGAGCAGCCAGACAAATTGGTAAATCAACAAGCAAAATAGTACCAGTTTCACACGACACCATCAATGGAGACATAACATGCGAGGGGCAAAAAGATGGCGTTTGGGTAGGATGGCGTTCTTATACTGAAAAATGCGCCATTAGTAATGACTATTACAGCTTATGGAGATTAAATCCTACTTGTAAATCCCACGTTACATGACATACTCTTATATATATGTATATATATAGTAGTGTGTTAAATACTACATTTTTAATACGAGCCAATACCAGAATCATGTTTAATCTTTATGTGTCAGCTACGTCTAAATATAACTACCATAAATGGATAAAGATTTTCTTTAGAGGATATTCTGAATATGCATCTTGTTGTAAATTGGACAAAAACATAACAAGACGCCAGGACACTTTCAGCTCAAGAATTTGTGCTAGACTAACACAACATAACATGAAATACTTCTACTGCACAGTAACGACAACACGATACAAACACAAAGACATCAACCGCTAAATTAGATTTTTGGTGCTTTGGTACTTTAAAATATCAACTGCTAAATTAGTAAGTTACAAATTGTAATTTAAACTTTATTGTCAAACAACCTATTATTTTATTACGTGAGTGGAAAACCGTAACGCATGAAAGGTGAAGGACTAAAGGCAAAAGGACAACATTTCGAATCTTGGAGTTTTCTACTTTTGAGGTCCCTTCGATTGTATTTTAATTTTTCTCCATACTTGCACCGAAAGGAAAAAAAATTTTATCATAAACATTGAATTTAAAATATTAGGTTAATTAAATTGTTTTGTCAAATTGGGCTAATTTGTTGTTTTTATGATCAGCAAAATGGGGTTTAATTTAAAATGGTTTAAAATAAGCAACTTGTGACTTATTTTAATCCAAAAAGTGTCTTTATGATGAGTTTTTATAAATATTATCTTTTAAAATTTATTTTTTATAAATGTTATTCATATTTATTTGTAACACAATTTAATATGTAATATAATGTAATATAAATAATAGTATAATATAACTTTATCTAAGTGCGACATTAATAAAAACAACTTTTAAAAGTATGACATAACATATAATTTTCTCTTTATTTGTGAGTTTTAAAATCAAAATTTCATCTATATTTTTATAATATTTGATAACCATAAGAGCTTATATTTATTTAATCAAATAAATTTAAAATCTCTTCTGAAATCAAAAAAATTCTTTTTTGCACCGTCTAAATATTAATTAAAAAGCTCTGATTTATAATTTTTTTTCTACTTGTTAAAAGTGAAAGTAAAAGCTAACCACATAACCATAGATGTATTGCAAATAGTTAAAATCTAACTAGTGCCTGTTTGACACAACTTCTGCTTGTGTTTTTAATCAATAGAAGAAAAAAAGCAAAAGCTATAAATGTTTAGTAAGTGATTAAAACCAAAAGCTATCCAAATAACCATAGATGTATTGCAAATAATTAAAATATAACTAGGGTCCGTTTGACATAGTTTTTGCTTGTGCTTTTAGTCAGTAAAAAAAGATAAGCAAAAACTATAACTTTTTAGTAAATGTTTGAAATCATATTTTTTTAAAAAAATTAATAGACCAAAATAGTTTCAATTTTTTTAAAGTTATAAAAATATTATGTTTAAGCTTATAATGTCTTATTACTACTCATATACAAGTTTCAAATTCTATTTCATAAGTGTTTTTTGAAAAAGTTACATTTTATAGTTTTAACAATAAACACTTTTAAAAAACAAAAACACTTCTTATAGTTAATTCAAACACTTTCAAAACAACATTTAAACACAATAAGCTAAAAACAGCTTATATAAAATTTCGCAGGCTGGAAAACAACACTATTACAGGCTTCTACAGAGATCATAAATACTAATACTAATAATAGCAATAACGGTAATAAACAACCACAATAATAGCAATATAGACATTTAACTAGAATTCCTTTTATAGTTTCTACAACCATTTTCACGTGCAAATTTAATGACACTGACAAATAACACTTGACACTTGCAACATTAAATTTAAATTTTAATTACCTATTCTTGGTGGAAGAATTAATTTTTTGGTCTAATTGGGTAGTATTTACATTGATCACCCAACAAATAAATTTTCCACACGACCCAAAAAGAAAAAAAAGGTCAACCAAATTCTAGCATTTCTTCGTCGTCGTCATCATCAAGATCTAGATTATCCGTTCGGTTTGTTGCTGACAAATCTGGTGGGACCCACTTGAAGTTTTTGCATCCA
Organism: Artocarpus heterophyllus; assembly: GCA_025403435.1. Taxonomy (NCBI): domain Eukaryota; kingdom Viridiplantae; phylum Streptophyta; class Magnoliopsida; order Rosales; family Moraceae; genus Artocarpus; species Artocarpus heterophyllus. The sequence goes on from CM046344.1 coordinate 1,827,153, forward strand.
AATTGGTAACCTCTTGCGACCATGGATTATTGGAGAAGGTCATAGACGTAATTGGAGGAAAACAACATTCACACTCCTCTGGGCATCTTTGAGGCAAGTCCCATCTGCTCATTGGGGTTGCCTCTTTCTTTGTATTATTATTATTATTATTATTATAATTTATATTCTCCTTATTACTGAAGTTGTGGTTCTGGGCCCCATCGGCCGCATGCTTCAGTGGACCCCAGCACTCGACTTTGTTGAATTCTGGAACGTTCGAGTGGAAGTAAACCCACACCAGGGCTTTCCGGAGTTCTGGGTAGTTCTTCAACAGGTTCTCATCCCCATGAACAAAGGCCTTCAACACCTGTTTTTTCATTAAGAACTAATTCTTATTAGAGATCACTAATCAAAGTGTTATAATAAATTAAGAGGTTCAACTGTAGTTATCATCATTAATCAAAGGATAAAAATTCCATTTTTTTCTAAACAAAAGATTTGTGATATAATTGATGGATCAATAATTATACCACAGGAAGTTCTTTGCAGAAGATGAAGTATCTGAGCCTAGCACACAAATCTAACAAGAAATGGCCTCCACTTATATGACAATGAACATGTAGAGACATCTTTCCTTTCACTTTCATCCACTCTGCCACTACTTCATCTCTCTGTAACTTGTTATACCATCCCTGCAACTACAAAAAAAAATTCAACCGAAAAAATTTAACCTCGCTTAGGGAATGAGTTTAAACTTACGAGTTTAAATCGTTTATAGCGTAAAGCTTTTACTTGCTATAATATAAAATAAAAATAATTTTTAAATAATACAGTATTAACTGTTTTGCCAAACACTTTATAAAAAGTCTATATTTCAATTTTCATCGTCTTCAACATTTTTTTATTTTTATTTTTTGTATCCCACTTTTGCCAGATCCCACAAGAAAGAAAGGGCACATAAATAAATGAACAAAGAAAACAAAGGATCTGCGAAACGGGATATGGGTTTTTTTTTTTTTTTGTACAGATGAGTGATTTTATAAATAAATAATTAATTAATTACCTGAGAGTTGTTTATTGTTTGGGAGATGGCCAAGGTGAGTTTTGAGGTGATATCACTGTGTGTAAGTGTGTAGGTTCTTGGGAGATTTCCAGGGTGCTTCTTTTCATCAACTCCTAAGAAAAGCACTTTCAACTTTGATGCTTCAAATATTGCTGGCCCAAATAACCTTGCAACCTAAAATATCACCAATCAATAATATTAAAAAAAATAAAAATAACAGAGAGAGAGAGAGAGAGAGAGAGATAACTGGAACAATAGCATGGTTGATGTTCTTCTTCTTTGATCTTGATCTTCTTCTAGAAGCTGGAAAGAGAGGATTTTGGTGCTCATGAGGATGAGAAAATGGATTATTAGGCTTTAGTTTTGAGGGAAGAAGAGATGAAGCAGCAGTCAAAGAACCCATCTCTCTCTTTCTCTCTCTCTCAAACTGATAATTTATGATCACCTCCAGCTTTCTGGGAAGACCCCCAACAGAATTATAAGAAAATATCTTGATCTTGCCCAAAAACAAATTATTAATAGATGTGATGACACTTAGAAAAAGTTGCAATATTTGAGTGAAGTGAAGGCTTGGCAACAAGTCTTTTGCTTTTGCTTTGGGAACTGCTTTTCTTCTAATTTTGCCTTTAACGGTCTAAAAGCTTTGCTTGTTAGAGGGGCAATGTTACTTGGAAGTCTCGGTTTTTATGGAGAGAGAAAGAAGAGAGAGGGAGAGAGAGAGAGGGAGAGCGGGGGCTAGCAAACGTTACTGTTGCTTGGAGTTGTGGGTTTTTCCCAACCGACCCAGACGGATCACGAAAACTATGTTATGGACAGACCAAGGGCTGGCACGTGGCATAGTGGGGCCCACAGTAGAAAAGCACATAGCGGTCCATGTGGGCGCTTTTTACTGTACGACCTGCTAATGATTTTGCATTTTCCACGTGGTTCTATCCAACTTGTTTATTTATTTTTGCTTTTGGAGGGGTGATGTGGTTCTAACCGAGACGACGGTTCGTTGTGGTCCTCAGCGTTACAACATTACCGCTTTTTCATTAATCGGTGTCACATTTTTTTTTTAATCGATTCTAGTCTAGCATAAGAAAAAAGGGAGAATTTTATTGATAATAATTGAGTGTATAGTAAGTGTAGTTAGAACAAATTTTATGGTTTAAAATTTTATAACATGTGAAAGTATAACATATTGTAGCAACTTTTTACATTTTTATTATAACATGTAAGAGCTTTATACTATTTAATAACTATAAAGTTGGTTCTAACCACGCTTGTTAAACACCTGTAAAAGTCTTAATTCTATCAAGTGCGAAAATATACGAAACGAAAAATAAACAATAACACACATAAAATTTATAATGATTCATCCTTAATGTGATAAGTATATTTATTTTTAATTGTTATAGAATAATTTATTATGATAATAAAAAATTTTCCCCAAAAAAAATAGCACACTCTCTCAATTTGTCTCTCTCTAGTTTTTGAGTTTTTCAGCCCTCACAATTGTATTAAAAAAATAAAAAATAAAAAACCCTAATCTATTGTGACAAAGAAAACCATGAAAAACAGTATTCACGTCTTCAGCTTGACACGCGTGGCTACTCCCTTGTGCTAGCACTATTGCACAAACCTACATTCGCTCTGAGTTTTGGTTCATCTCGCATGCAGCCTTGCCCCCTTTGGGCTCTCAGCGCACGTTTTCCTAGCACACCAGTAAAAAATTTGTCTGATTTTTATAATCTCCTACATAGAGTGATAATTTAAAAATCTTAAAATTAAGCTCCATATTTTTTAATAAATTTTATGATTATATTGAATACAAAAAGAGCAACTATTAGCATAGTCGGTCTTTGACTGTGAGTGTTGTGTTTTTGGGTCCATTAAAATTTTTTCTTAACAAATTATTCTTTAAAATTTGGTTTTTTAAAAGTTTTGCTCTCCGGCGTTAAAATTGATGAAGAAAATCTGAAATTTAAATGGAGACAATTATATAATTTTTATCTTTAGTAACAAAAAATTTCATACAAATAATTATATTAAATACATAATATTTTAATTTTAAAGGGTTTTTAATAAGAATAAAAAATATTTTGTTCTTATCCAAAGTGGAGTCATCCTATACACGTAAACCAAGAATGAATAAAAGAAAAGGGCAGAATGAATAAAAAACCATTTTTTATTATAAATATTATATATTACTAAATAATTAATATCTTAATTAAATACTGTTAAATTTGGCTAGATTTTATATTCTGTTTTTATTCAATAACTTATAGTGTGAACAGGTTTCAACATTGATACAATATTTTTATAATAAAAGTATAATACTTTTCATAGCATTTGTCGTTCTCCTAAAAAGGGCATGATTTTTGGAGAAAATAGTTTTTTTTTTTAAATAAAAGAAATACAGTTAATAAAAAAAACGACAGCAGATTCTGTTTGTAATTATATTAGAAAACTTTGACAAGAATGCTCGCCAATAAACAAAAGGTGTGTTTCGCTGACCAATTCCAATGGGAAAAATTTCAATTCTAACCGATTTAGAGCTTGTTTGGGAAGATTTTTTATAAGTTAATTTTAGCTTATTGAGTCTAAAAACTGTTTCTAAAAGTGTTTGGATGAACTGTCAGAAGCACCTTTACTCTCTAGAAGTGCTTTCTGTCCAAACCATAAAATATAGCTTTTCAAAAAAGTATTTCTAAAATAGATTTGGGTCATTTTAGTATTGTTGTGCTATGTTGTAGCTTTTGCTGTGCTTTTGCTGCAGACTAGAAGCAAGTAGGCGATAAATTTTCTTCAAAGTTACTGTAAGGACTAGAAGCAGAATTACAGATGTTTAGTAAACTATGTATAAAATTGTTGTGGAAATATATATAATGACGAAAGTAGATATATTTTTCTAAGCATATTTGTTGCTTTAGTTGTTATTAATTTCAATTAAATTAAAAAAATTAAATCATTCTAATATATAATGTGATTTGTTAGCATCCAAAAAAACTAGGTGATATTTGATTCATTTGTTTTGATTTTTTCATTTTTTATTTGATTTATTTTTAATACGTTTTTTTTAAAGTATTTGAATTTATTTCTAAGCATATTTTTAGTACGTTTTGTTTCAACAAAAACGTGTTATTTGATTTATTTCAATTTGTTAAAGACAAAATGGGTAGGTTGAGAATTGTATATTATTACTAAGGTTAGTTTAGTAATTTTATATTATAAAAGCAGAAACTACTGTAAAAAAAAAAAAAAAAAAAAAAAAAAACCTGGTTACTTACTTCTCAACTTTTGTTGTCAGACAACACTTTTTAAAAGCAACTTTTTATAAACAAGGTTAATCAAGCACCCTAAACTACTATATGTGGTTACAGAAGCTAAAAGCAGCTTGTAGAAACAATACCAAACGGTTGAAACTTATACCAGTGTATCAATAAAACATTATAAGCTTAAATATAATATTTTTGTAACTTTTTTTTTAAATTGAAACTAATTTGACCCATTAAAGCTCTTTTAAAAATATAGTTTTAAACACTTATTAGAAAACTATAATTTTTACTTCTCTTCTTTTACTGACTAAAAGCACAAACAAAAGTTTTATCAAACAGACTCTTACAACGTTTTTTTCTAATAAAATTTATTGCTACAAAATTTTCAATACAAAGTTACAATTTGAACCGGCAATCAAAACATCCTCAAAGGTGATGCTTTTCTCTTTTTGTGCCATGACGAATTAGAATAACTCGTTGAACACTTGGTGCATAAATTTCGTGCCTGTAAAAATTGACACGATTTTTTTTTTACATTCATTGATTTAAATTTTGTGAGGTTTCGGACAAATTCCTAATAGCGAAGAGAATTGTGAAAAATAACAATGCACATTGAAGTTTATAACCATACGCTTCAAGAGGAGTACAAAAACAGAAATCCTCCGTCCTGTTATTGCTTTTATTTATGTGCGTAGGATAGATTTATACATATCATGGTGAGTCACATCTTACAACTATTTTGTAAAATAATGTGCACATTTCTAGAGGTCAACACTTATGAATAATAGTACAAGGCATGAAATGGCAATTTGGCACAGGAATCACTCATTATTTATTTTGTATTAAATGTTTTTAAATAATTATTCTCTCAAATTGTGATACTAGGGAAAAAAAAAACACCGAGAACATCCGCCTTGACTTACCTACACTTTGATTAAGAATAATATTTTGGGACACTAACATGGTAGTGAACACGAGAGCCACTGGGGTTAACCCGACGGTGAGGAAGGGAGGGTTAAAGGGTTAGGTCTTAGGTTTGAATCCTAGAAAATGTAAAGTAGGATTTATTAATAGAGTAGAAGAGAAGGCAGATGAAGTGGTTAAATATATAAAAAAAAAATGGTAATGAATATTATACAAGAATAAAATTAGGTGTACAACATGAGACAATTAATTAAAACAAAATTTTACACATGGGAAGGCTTCAAGTTATATTTTTTATTTAGTTTGGAAACCAGAATTTTAAATAAAACAGTTTCAACTTGGAATTATTAAATCAAAAACAAAAAATTTTACTTCTAACAATAAGTAGTCTTTTCTTCCCCCTTTTTCGAGCCTACATAATATCAAACAAATATTAATGCAATGAATTAGCTTGATAAATCAGGTTTTTAGTGTGGATATTTCTCCTACATCGTGCATATGACTTTGCAGAGTGCTACAAAAGTCTTTTGAGCTATAACTTGATATGAACGGAAGTAAATAGGGAGAAGGATGGAAACAAAACTTATTTTTAAAATTTTTTAGAGTAAATACTAGGTTTTGAAATATTTATAATAAATAGCAGATTTGCGATGTAAATAAAATATTTATAATAAATAGCATATTTAAGATGTAAATAATTCTTTTATTGTGAAAAAAGAATTATTTACATCTTAAGTAAGAAGATAACTAAATTATTTACACCTTAGATCTATTTACTATATGAATAAAAATTATTTACCCTATAAATAAGGAGGTAAATAAATTATTTGTACTATATTATTATTATTTATAACAAATATTTTCAAAACTTGCTATTTACTATAATTAGTTTTAAAAAAATAATATTTACTACAATTTCCCAAGTAATCAAAACATTCAAGCAAATATTGGAATTTAAATAGATTATTTTTTAAAAAATTCAAGTTAAATTTCTATATCAAAATGGTATAAGTAAATAAGTAGATTTAATTAAAAAAACAGTAATATACAACCTAATTATTTCATGAACAGAAATGATAGGGCCAACTAACATAAAGATTAATTCAAATGGACCATAAGACGACTATTTTTTCTTATTAAATTTCTCAATAGAGATTTTTTTAAAACATAAAGATAGGATATTCGAACACTTTACTTTTAGTTAATATCAAGTGTGGTTTTATTACTAAACTATATATGCAACCATTTTTGTTGAGTTTTTTTAATTTAATTTCTTGCTTGTTTTCCAACGGTATTTGTGACACTGACATATTACAATTTTGAAGATAAATTTTTCCTTTTAGAATAATAAAGCTAAGAATGATTAAGATTTGGTTGTGTCATAGCCAAAATAAATAAGGTAGATCGACTTTGAACAGCTGGAGTACTCTTTGCTCCAAATTATTTTCGACAGATGATTGAGAGAGTTCTTTTTAAAAAAAAAAAATTTGAGAAAAAAACAAAACAAATAAACATAAATGTATACCAAACTAGCTACTTTGTGAGGCTGTGAATATCTACCATTGAAAAAGAAAACCTACTTCGTTTGGGTAGAAAAAAATGAAATGGGGAAGACATTTTGGGTGGGGTTTAGTATTCTACGCAATTAAAATCTTGATTTGAAACTTTACAGATTAAAGATATTTTGCTTATGGTTTAAAGTTGGTGATACAAGAAACAACATTTTTTATTGTATATATTAATATACATTAATTTTATTAAATTTTCTTAAATGTACACATATTTTATATTTTTGTTTTATTCAATAACTCATAGTGTGAACGACTGTTCAAAACTGATACAATATTTTCTTTTAAGATAAAAGTACAATATTTTTCCTATCATACATTTATTCTCCTTAAAAGGACTAGATTCTCGCAACAAAAATAAAATAAAAAAGCACAGATTTTCAAAATGAAAGAAATACAGTTGATGGAAAAAACAATAGCAGATTCTATTTGGTTTATAATTATATTAGAAAAACATTGTCACGAAAGGATTGATAAGAGAATTGACACTCATAACAATATATTTGGTTCACCGGTTTTAAGCGGAAAAATTTTAGTTTGAACTGCTATATTGTTTTTTTTATAGAATTTAAATTAGAATTGTATTTTCAGTTAAAATTTACTATTTAAACCGGTGATTCAAATGTCCTCAAAAGTGACGCTTTTTTCTCTCTTTTTTTATCATGGCAAATTAAAATAATTCAATTAACATTTGATGCATAAATTTCACGGCTGTAATAAGAATTGATACTTTTTTATATTTATTAATTCAAACTTTCTGAGCTTTACTGACAAATTTTCTAATCGTCGGAGAATGTATGAAAAATAATGTACTTTGAGAGTTTATTATCATGCACTTCAAGAGGAGAAACAAAAACAGAAAGCCTATAAGGTACCATATTTATTATTGGCACGGTGGTGTTCATTTAAAAGAAAATTTTCTTATTGGTCTTCCTAGTTACTGTTTGTATAAAAGATTGAATTATAAATCGATATTCATCATGAGGTTAAGAAAAATAATGAATGCACATTATATGTCTTAATATGACGTTTTTTTTTCTAGAAATTTTGGAGATAAAGTTGGGACTTATCTATAATTATATGAAATTGATATCATAAAAATTGGATATGCTTGTACGTATGACACGTGAATATTTAATTATTCTTATCCTTTTTTTCTTGCTTAAAAGGGCCTACAATATCAAAGGATCACATGTGAACGCCACGGTTCTTCTCTACATATCCAGTGGATACAGCAGATTGCAGAATAGATTTTGATAATGGCTTGTCACATCTAACAATTAGTTTATATCAAAAATTTGGGCATACATAGAAGTCTACACTCATAAATATAGTACGAAGTGTGAGATAATTTGTGAGATAATTTAATATGGGTTTCACTCAAATATTTTTCTGATTCAACGGATAAGACTGCACAACCCACACTAATAAAATATAGATTCTACACAATATGAGACTATTAAATAAGGCAAAACCGAAAATTCAAGTTATTCAGTTTATTTTGTATGGACTCCAAAAATTTGAATAAAATAGGATCACCGGAGAAAACAAACATTTTTTTTTTTCTTACTTTTAATTGTAGAATGTAATATTTTGTTCCCCCTTTTCAAGCCTACTTAACATCAAGCAAACATTACTGCAATGAAGCTTGGCAAATAATATTACTATATATATAAATTATCTATCACTACTAGACAAAGTAAATGTCTCTCATATAGTGCCTGTGACCTTGCAGTGTACTAAGAAGTCTTTTGAGCCCTTTCAAAAAAAAAAAAAAAAAAAAAGTCTTTTGAGCTGTAACTGGGGTCGCGACAAGGGTCTATTTGCACTGTATCAATATAGAGTGAACGTGACTTGGAGAGTACTTAAGCGTCCTTTGCTAAGCTGTAAGAGTTGATGTGGTTTTAAACGTTATGACTTGACTGTGATGGTTTAAAATCTATTAACTTTTAGGCCGTTTAAAAAAAAAAAGTTAAAATTAATAGTTTTACTTTAAGAGTATAATGTGAATGAGTTTTATACCGTAGATTTTATTTTAACATATAAAAATTTTATATTATTCACTATTATAATTGATATTTAAAACAACTCTTCTAAGTGACCTATTTAAACTGTAGTTTTAAACGGACAAATAAAAATACAGAAGCTTAAACAAGACACAAAACATTACATCAGGGATATTAGTGTTTTGATAGTGTAAGAATTGCGAAGAGATCGGGAATAAAGCCTTAGTTATACTATAATAAACAAGTTTAAAACTATGTGAACTTAAAAAGAGATAAAATTCTTCAAAAACTTATCCTGTATAGTTTAAATATCATATTATGTTTTAAAATCATTTCAATAAATATACCTCCAAATGTTAATTTGAATGAGCTTTGTAGGAATAAATGGAAGAGATACATACATCACTTCTAGAAAAAGTAAATATGTCCTACATATGTGACTTTGGAGAGCACTAATTAAAATATTTTGAGCTTTAATATAATGAAAAAAAGAAGGGAATGTGCAAACAAACATTGGAGTTTAAATGTATATCACTTACCCTAAAAAAGATGTATATCACTTTTGTAAAGTAATTAAATTTAATTTTCGCATCAAAGTTACAAGTAGAGAGGATGGGCCTATTAACAGAAAAGATCCAAATGGATGACAACTATTTTTCATCATTAATTTCCTCCGTAGATTTTCTTTCATTTAATTTATTGCATGCTTTCCACGCTGATTGAGCCGGATTGCCCGTTTCCAATCGGTATTTTGAGACTGAAATATTACATTATTGAGGAGAAATTTAGCCTTTTAGAATATCAAAGCTCAAAATAATTAAGAGTTGATTGTGTCATAGCCAAAATAAATAAGGTAGGTCGACTTTGAACAGCTGGAGTACTCTTATCGCTCCAAATTATTTTTGACAACTGATTGAGAGTTAAAGAAAAAACATAAACATAAACCAAACTTTGCTAGTTTTGCGGCTTAAAATACCTACCATTGAAATACAGAAACCTACTCCTTTTGGAATTTTCTACTTTAGTAGAAGAAAGTGAAACGGGGAAAACTTTTTTCGGTTTTATGAGTTCCTTGGTAGGACTCTACACTACTAAAATCTCATGGCCATTTGTTTTACTGGTTCAAACAACAATTTAAACCATTTTGTTACAATGTTTTCTCTTATACAAATCTGAATTTCTGTTTAAATTATGAACCAAACCGGCCGGTTAATTTTTTGAGTTAATTTTCACCAAGACCATAGCGCCATATAAAAGCTCTGAGCTCCCACTCGGATCACAACCAAAACAGTCACGATATCCAGGAAAAATATAAGCGGAAATCTAAAGAAAATAACCCACATACTATAAACGTGTCAAAATTAGAAGCCATACATGCAAACAAACAAATCCCTGTAATGGAGGTCCATGTTTTCAGCATTTTGTCTCCAACCCAATTGTAGCCCAAAAAAGAAAGAGAAATGAATGAAGATCAGAAAATTAAGTGGCACGTTACAACTTTATTGTATATTTTCACATTTATGCCACAATTTTTTTAGTTCAGATTTTTGTGATGTTTTGTTCACTTTTGACTAGTTTATTAATTTGTATGATGTAAATCAATCAAACGTTTCAGTATTCGTTACATAAATTCAAAGTTTCTCACAACTGAAAATACCTGTTCATTTCAAAGTTTCTCACAAATGAAAATACCTGTTCATTGGCTAGCCCAAAACAAAAATAATGGGCAACTCAATTTTTTCAAACAAATATATATATATATATATATATATATATATATATAAAAGACTCGCAAGCCCAATACTGAATGAACATGACAGAATATATATAAGGACATAAGATACAATTTTCAGTAATATACAGAAGCAAGTGCGGTGACCGTATATTATTCCAAACTATTTAACAGACAGACAACAAGAAGAAACTTGAAGAGTTTATTTTTCTGGCTTTAGATTATTTTTCCTGTATTGCAAAAATATAAAGGGCTACAAAAAGAAAAATGCACGAAGAAAAAACATGAAAGGAGTGGCATAGTTTTGATGTTGTAAGAGCAGCTAGGGCATTATGTTATAAATCAACTTCGTAAATATATATATATATAACTTTGCCCTTTATTTCCTTCTCTCTGGTAGGCCTATGAATAACTCAGTCTCCACTTCCATAGTTTGAATTCTATTATTGTATACTACCTCTGCTTGCTCACTCCATTGATGTAGTGGTGCCATCCCACACTGCATTAGCCAATGTTAGACATACAATAATTTTATATATATATATACATATATATATATATGAACCACAGTTTGTTCTCACAAATAATCCTCTTGTCAGTTGGACAAACAAGCTTTTCTTATCAGTTGTCGTTTTTCTCAATGATGATTATTATATTACTGGATCCCACCTTGGTTAAAAGCTGTCATGAAAAATTACTGTGACGGTTAAAACGTTTTCGTGGATTCCATTATCCATAAACAAAATAAACCATTGTGGAATCTTTATATTTCATGACAGTTTTAACAAAGCTAGTTTGTGCTATGTTATTTTGACAGATTTTAGACAACGATTTTTACAAAACTGTCATTTAAAATCTACCGTTTGTTCACAATTTTTTTAAAGTGTATAAAGGAGCACTTTACAGAGATTTTCGTAGCCACTCATGAGCTAGGTGATGGGAATAAACAATTAGGAGCATACTAATTCAATTATATAATCAAATTAAGCAAAAGTAAACAACGATTTGTCGTATAAAAATTATTTTTGAAAAAAAACTAGTACATATATGCTAGATATATATGAGAGAAAGGATGTGAAGAAAAGAAACTCACCTCCTCCCTGAGTTTAGCATTCTGTTCTAGTAGGCTTTTCTCCTGAATTATTATAAAATTAAAAAAAGGGTAGAGACATAAGCAATCAGAATCTTCAAGGAATGAACATATACAACAGCATAATATTTGTTTACCTCTTCCTTCAGACGTTCAATTTGTTCCTTGAATAGTTGGTTCTAAGTAAAGTCAAACACCAAAAAATGTTTATAAATGTCACTATATATATATATATATATATATTTTACAAATTTTCAAGAAATAATTCGAGTGCAGACCCTAAAGAACGTAAAAAAGGACAAGTAAATTAAATTAGATATATAAGGTGGTTTAAATAAACCTTTCGAGCCCTAATCTTGCCTAAGCTTCGATCCAATTGATTCTCAATCTGTTGTAGCTCGTTGAAAGAACATACTTCCACACCATCCCCTAAAAGCTTCCTACAAGGGTGTTGATTATAGAAGTTGATTATCACAACACATTATTAATAATTGAGAAATTAAGTTCATCATTCAAGTATAATATAATATTCTGGCAAGTTAATTATATATGGAACCTTTTAGAAAGTTCAATATGCTCTATTTTCCTTGTCATGCTAAAAATGTCTTCCTTAGCAACCAGCTGCAATGTACAGGAAAATCCTATGTTATTCTGAACTCAGCAAACGTATTAAAGGGAGAATAATTACATTGATTGGGAGAAAATATTTTATCAGTAGAGTAAATTTTGCACAGATATATATTACATTAGTCTTTTTCATGGAACAATCATCCATATATACACACACACACACAAAAACGTGTATATTTCTTAATCCATCTTGTTCTTTGGATACTTACCAGTTTGTGATGTCATGCAAATTATGAACATGATCAAAGTCAAAAGCTATGTTGTCGATGGGGGTCAGTCAACAATTCTACAATTTATGAAACGTATCTGCCGTTTAGTGCATAGATTCTAAACTTTGGAAACATTTCAGATTAGGGTTTGGTAGAATAATAATTAAAGCGGTTTTAAACCGGCCTAAACATCCAAAGTTCAAACTTTGTTTCCCCTCAAGTTCAAGTGGTATCGAACCATTTTCTACAGTAAAAGTATTCTCATTCTTGTTTTCCTTCATAAATCATAATTTTCTAAACATCAGTTTTTGTTTTAAACCATTATTCGTGCTTTAAACCTTTACATTCTAAAACATCAGTTGAAATCATTGTTTAAACTACACAATTTAGAACCAATAGTTGAAACCATACCGTTTTAAAACAAACTAATGCACATAATTTATATATAATTTATATACTTGCATGTGCACATAATTTATATACTTGGATGTCGACTTCATAAGAAGATATTGAAAATACAGCTTAATTAGCTCCTACTTACTGGCTGGATACACACGCGCGCACACACACACATACACACATATATATATAGACACACACACCTACATATTATATGCATGTCATGGGACTTCTAAATAACAAGGATCATAATGACATTTTCTAATTGTCAAATGCTCTTTGTGGCCAAGTCCCAGTACCAAAAAGGAGGATGAACGTATCAACGAGATGCAGTCTGATACGTGGTAGGAGATGATTACTCCTTTAGGATCATAGTTTAAACCAAGAATTTAATTAAAGTTCATTTGAAATTAAAATTTTGTTGGAAAAAACACTGTAAATAAAATTGGTTTGAACTACGTTTTTAAACGACTTAAATACACTTTCTCTTTCACAAATAGATTACAAAGAGAATTAATGTTATACAAAATAATGCTTGTTCCTTATATCTAATTTTCTATCTTCTTATTATAATAACCTTCTCCTAGAGCATTTTTCAAAACTTTTGATATAGGTATATCTTTTCTCTTTTTTATTTTTTTATCCCTCCTGTTCTTTAAGGAAAGTTTCTTGAAGGTTCCTTAACATATATAAAGCTACAAATTGAGTTTTGGCAATGGCAGACCACATAAAATTACTATATCTCAAAGATTGAAATTTCATTAATAGTTAAGTAGTGATCATATGAAAGACCTAAATCACTTTTCTTTCAATTGTAGTTATTCATAGCATGTTTAGTTCATAGGTTGAACCATAGTTTCAACTATTTTTTATAATATTTTCTCTAACAGAAATGTAAATTTTTGTTCAAATACAGGCACTAATTATATTTTACACTGATCAGATGAATGTTGTGGAAGGCTACCTGCTGATCATGCTCATCTGGAACTGCTCTGGCACTGTTGTGGGCTCCATCCTTTGCTTTCCTTTGATTGTAACGATCTATGGTCTTGTTTATACTGAGGCATCTCCAAGGCGCAGAGATGAAAACAAGTGAACATAGATCTTGGAATATGCGTTTGTCATATTATTGGAATCTATAACCTAAAACGTAGTATTTTTATGATTGCAGGCATAACTTTACAATAATACTATACTTGACTTTTATAAGATATAGAGTTCGAATCTTAAAAAAAAATATATTGTTGTGCTATATTTGGCATGTCCATAGATTTCTCTCCATTCGCATATAATAATATAGCTCCAAAAATATGCATATATATCACTCACACATGATATGTACAGAGATAAAACAAACTTGTAATTACTTCTCTAACTTGTGTGGCCTAATAAGAACCTTATTGTAGTTTCTTTATAAGTTAGGAAGTGCTATAATTACTTTTGTCCTCTTAAAAATCATGAAAATTGAGCAATCATCTTAAGAAATGTTTACTAATAAATTGTAAGAGATGCAATAGAAAAAGTAAGAGCTCTGAAAACCAAAGGGAAAAGAAAAGGAATAAGGAAGAGAATCATGGATTTCCTTTCTAATTTTTGTTTACTTATCAGGAAGTAGCATTCAAAATAATCCAATTTTCTTTATGGTATTAACTTACTTTAGCAATAACAAATTTAGTAGCTTAAGTACCAAAGCGTCATTGTGCATATAAGTGGTTTATTTTCAGTCAAAGGAAATTACAAAATCTAGCTAGAGCTAAGTTAGGATTGGTTTTTCCTTTTTTCTTTTCTCATGTTATGTAAGCCTCTCCAACTAAATGTCAAGTGAGCAAAGGAATATTTCCCCCTTTCCTTTCTTTACTCATGAAAAATAATGTATGTCCAGCTAAATGTCTTTATATTTATATTGCAAACTGATCGCTTCTTAAAAGCCTATTTAAAAACTTAGTTTGAACCCAAATAGTTTTGGTTTAACTAAATTTGTTATAATATTTTTTGTTACAAAGCTACAATGTTTTAGTTTAAACTGTTGGTTCGAACTCCCCAACACTCTATAAATATGTAATATGATCAAATACATGAATTTATATATCGATGCAGTACGTATCAGCTAAATGCATAAATTTATACTTTGTAGAGATACTAGCTTCTGAGACCTAATATTTTCCATATCCAGCTAATACTTAAGATAATACCTGGTAAGTTTATATAATAGTAATGCTACAAATAATACTTCAACTTTTGAAGTCTTTTTTCCCCGGGAGATAAAACAATCAAACAAAACTGTTAAAATAGCTTAAAATTGATTGATTAAATGGCTTAAGTTTGTCTCGCATAACACCAAATCTTGAATTGGACGTGGTTTTAGTAAATACATTAGCAATCTGATCTATAGAAGGTACATGTCAAGCTTCTATTTGTTTTTGCAATACTTTTTCTCTTATAAAATACAAATCTATTTCAATATGTTTTGTCCTGACATGTAGTACAGGATTAGCCGTTATAAGAACAACACTCAAATTGTCACACCAAATAACTGGTGTACTCGAGTTCTTGAAACCAATTTCAGTTAGCAACGTTTGAATCCAACTAATATTTTGTAACAAGTCCTACTAGACTTCGATATTCAACTTCAGTAGATGACCTGTTCACTATATGTTGCTTCTTAGAATGCCATGAAACAAGATTTGGACCTAAGTAAACACAAAAACAAAAAGTAGATTTTCGATCCTGCAAGTTTGAAGCCCAATCAGCATCACAATGGGCTACAATATTCAAATCAGCTCCTACAGTCTTTGTAAAAACAACCCATAGTCAATAGTGCCAGTAAAATATCTCAAAATTTGCTTAACAACTTTCCAATGGCTTTGTAAAGGTGTCTGCATGAATTGACACACTTTATTAACACTATAAGCAATCTCAAGTCTTGTGATAATCACATATTGTAAAGCGCCCATTATACTCCTATATAGCCGTGTACTTTCAACAGGATCACTTCCAAAGTTAACTAGTTTTTCAATCAACAGTCATTGGAGCAGCAACACTTCTAGCATTCTGTATTGTGGTTTTGCACAATAAATCTATAATATACTTCGACTGGGACAAGTGAATACCTCTATTAGCAGTATGCTTAACTTGAATTCCCAGAAAATAGTCAAGTTCTCCCATATCTTTGAGTGAAAACTGTGTTTTAAGAGCTGTAACTAAACCTTGAATCTCTCCCATATCACTTCCTGTGACTAAAATATCATCCACATAAACTAAAACAAATATGGAAGAGCGACTAGAGTTCTTAAAGAAGACAGACTGATCAGACTTCCTAAAACAGAAACCAAATTGCATAAGAGCAGTATACAATTTATCAACAAGGGTCAGGGTGCCTACTTAAGAGCATACAATGACTTATGAAGTCTACACACCTTAATAGAATTATCAGGATCCATAAAATTTACAGGCTGATCTATATAAACTTCCTCTTGCAGAATGTCATTTAAGAAAGCATTATTCACATCAAGTTGCCTAATTTTCCATCCTCTGCTTAAAGCAAGTGTCAAAATGACTGTAATAGTAGTAGGTTTAACTACTGGACTAAAAGTTTTAGTAAAGTCAAATCCTTTAACTTGTTTATAGTCCTTTGCAACCAACCTAGCCTTGTATTTATTTATTGTATCATCAATATTTTCTTTAACTTTAAACACCTATTTGCATCCCATTGCTCTCCTATTAGAAGGTAAATCAACTAAACTCCATGTGTCATTTCTAAGAGGGGCAAGACATCCATCTTGCATTACTTGCTTCCATTGTTCTTGCCCCAAATCTTCTGCAATAGTAGTTGGTTCTCGGCTAGCTACATAGACTTTAGGTTTAAAAATACCTTGTTTTGATCATATAGTCATAGGACGTTTTAATGGCCATTTAGGCTGCAGTGTTGATGAAGTGACAGGCAGAGAATTAGAAGGTAAAACGTGCTGAGAAAAGGCATTAGGCACAGCAGTCTAAGAACATAAATGATCAACTTGTGTAAGAGAAGCAGCTGCATCAATAGGATCAGGGGGAATTGAAAGGGAACAAGGAGAAGAAATAGAAGAACCACCATTAGAAGTTGGAGATGAACCAGATGAAGGCAAGACTAATAATTGTGAAGAAGACACAGGCAAAGAAGATGAGGTGCGGTTAGAAGGAGAACATAAGGCAACAAAAGGGAAGGCATACTCAACAAAAATCACATCCCTTGATATGAAAATTCATCCATTAGCATCCAAATACTTGTATCCTTTATGATTAAGACTATACCCTAGAAAAGTACAAGGCTTAGACTTAAAATTGAAGTTTGTATCTGTTATAAAGCTTGATGTTAGAATAACAAATACAGCCAAACACCTTTAACTGTGAATATATTGGTTTTTGACCAAAGAGAACTTCAAGTGGACTTTGAAATTAAGAACAGATGAAGGCAATATGTTGAAAAGAACGATAGAAGCACAAAATGCCTCATCCCAAAACTTAAATGGCATAGATGCTTGAGCTAACAAAGTTAAACCATTTTCTACTATATGCCGATGCTTCCTTTCAGCTACCCTATTTTTCTCATGAGTATGAGGACAAGAAGTCCTATGAATGATGCCATTTTGATTGAGGTAATCAGTAAAAACATGAAACTTACCACCCCAATCAGTTTGAATGGCCTTAAGTTGATGACCAAGTTGAAGCTCAACTGAGGACTTAAAGTTGAGAAAAATTTGAAACACTTCAGACTTAGATCTGAGCATGTAAATCCACGTGAATCGTGAGTAGGCATCAACAAAATGAACATATTATCAATAACCACTAGAAGATAAAGTATAAGCAGGACCCAGAGATCATAGTGAACAGGTTGCAATCGAGCATCATAAACAGTATCAGAGAGTGGAAAAAGAAATTTATGAATTTTACCGTGGCAACAGACAGAACAAACATGATGAATATCTTTATTAACATGAGAAAGATTACATTTTGACAGCACAAGTTTAACAGTTTTGTTAGAAGGATGACTAAGATGTCTATGCCATACAACAAACAAACTACTGGTTAAGGACAGATTACAAGACTTAGGAGGAGGAACATCAGAACATCTAGACTTAGACATAGTACAATAGGAAGTAAAAGATGTATTTACAATAGACTTAGGAGTAGAAGAAACGGTACAATCAGATTTAGATAGTGTATAACATGAAGGAGAAGACTTATTAACAACAAGCCGAGCGATAGAAAAGTTTTGTAGAGGAAATGAGTGAGTGAGAGCAATCTAGGACTACTCAAAGACATACAAGCCACATTTAAGTTTGCCTTGAGAAGGATTGCATGAGCGGTTTGGTCCTTCACAAGACAATAAAAGGGATGAAACTCAAAGAAAACACAATTATTTTGAGCAAACTTAGACATTAAAAGCAAATTCTTTGTGATTTCTGGGACATGTAACAAGTAAGACAATTTAAAACAATTTGAATGATCATATGGAGACTGAAACACTGACTGACTAACATGAGAAATAGATAGACCTGTACCATTTCCCATATGAACTTGATCTTGACCACTGAACTTAGTCTTTGTCAGCAAATTCCCTACATTAGCAGTCAAGTGAATAGTGGCCCTTAAATCAAGATATCAATTGGTGTCACAGCAAGTCTTTGGAGTGGCCAGCATGGCCATTATAGAGTGATTCATCCAAGGCAAGATTGAACTACTCAAACTGAGCATAATCACTAGAAGTGAAATCACCAACAAATTGATAAAGATAACTCTATGGAGAGGAAACCAATTGAGCAGGACCATTGAAAGACTTATCAAACCTATAATAATAATTCATAATAACATGGCCAATCTTGCCACGCAATTGACATTGAGGACAATTAGAAGACCAACCTCAACCACAACCTCTACTAGAAAAAGCACCTTGTGAGGGAGAAAAACTCCAAGGAACAAAATTAGACCTAGCTGATCTTCAAAAGAACAAGAATTGGAACTTGGTCATTTCTTGAATTTTCCATAAGAAGAAGATCCAATAGAAGTATGAGCAAGATTAACAAAATTGAAGCCTAAAGGTAAAGAATGAAGCAAATTGAGATTCTTCTCAATTTGAGCCTCTTGATTTAGCAAAAGAGATTCAATATCCTCAACAATATAAGGACCAGTATGAGAATTCACAGTAAGTACAAGAGTTTCATATTCAAGTAATGACCCTTAAGAATTACATCAATGTGATCTTTGACACTCAATCAATCACCAACAAGACTAAGCACATCAATAGGTCCACGAATCTTCAAAAGATAATCATTAATGGACAGAGAACCTTTCTTCGTAGTCTATAATTGAGTCTTGACCTGACTAATTTTAGCCCTAATCTGAGCAGCAAAATAAACTTCAAGAGTATGCCATACCTGAGCTGAAGTCTCACAGTTAACCGTATGAGTAAGAACTCCATTAGACATCGAGGAAAGAAGCCAAGAAAGGATCAATTGATCCTGTTGTTCCCAATAAAAAATTCAAGATTCACAATACCAAAAGCTTCCTCAGTAGTTGATTTGTACATCAATAGTGGACGATCACCGAGAGAAAGAATATGTGAAAGACGATGACCTTGAAGCCTAGAAAGAAATTGTTTTCTCCAAACCAAGAAGTTTTTAATCTCCAGTTTCATAGAAATAGGATGAGCAAAGGAAACAAGAACAAACCATGAAGAAGAAGAAGATGATGATCCATTAGCGGTAGCCATGGTGACTCTTTAATCTACAATTCTGATTCTGGCAAGACTCTTTGATGCCATGTGAAAAAATTAAAGAAAACTGGAAAGAGTTGAGAGCTATAACGAATTCACGTTTTTGGAATGAATTATATTTTTCTGTTATTGCTTGAATGAACATTACAACTCTGCTTAAATAGCTATTGTACACCTTTCATCCACTAATGAATACAAGCCACGTGTTCTAACTAAGTAACTAACTAACAAACTGATTGTTACAATATCTGTTAAAATATGTTACACTAACACTAGGATATGTTTTTCTTTCCAAAATTTAGCTTTGAATTTATGAGTACATCGATCAGTTCCTATATTTTAGGGTTTGGTTGAGTTTATCTTATTGTTATGCTTTATTTTATAAATTGCTTAGCAATTGAAATGAATATTAAGATTCCTAATTTTCTTCCTTAGAATAGTCACTTTGCTATACATTTTTGTCCTAATCTCTAGTGGTTTTATGTCTCCTACCTCCATTCTATCTTCTCCCTTGATCTTGTATCAGTTAATATCAGTCTCGAGCTTTATTTTTTCTTCCTCATAAAAAGAAAAGTCTTAATCTTTCAAGTTCTAAAAATTCTCGTTGTACATATCCACATGCCGCCCTTGTCTTATAATGTCATGGACCTTACTAGCAGACTCGCATGTTTTCTGATGTTTATTGCTCCTTCTCCTTGATCCTACTGCAAACACACCAAAGACCACTGCTGGACCTCTTTGCAAATTGCCAATCCCAATCTCATTGTCGGTCTAGGTTGAGTCTAGAATTATCAATCTACAAAACTCACAAGTAGTTCACAACTCACCGTTGCCAAAATTGATCTCCTATGCTCAAAAGTTGCTCTTCCATCTTGTACTATTGTCATTCTCGATGATCTAGACCTCAAATTGGACAACGACTCTTAATTTATTAATCAAATCATGACCCACCAATCTCCAATAGTGAGAATGACTAGAGGAAGTTGCACATGCTCCGCACTCTGGTTCCTCGAGTTGTCAATTTTCCACATTAGCTTTCTTATCCTTTTTAAACCTTATTTACACCTTCTTTTAGGATAATAATCATAGTTCATACTAAGTTAAATCACTTTTAGAATTCAATGGATTTTGAAGTGTCAAAATGACCTAGAACAATTAGGAACAAACCACTCAAAGAAATCATCACCAATTGTCCATTTAATTTACCGACCTTTAGAATACTGTGAGTTCAAGGAATGACCAAATTGCTCAACTTGTTGACCTTGTGACCGAGCTATAGAATGTGGCTATTAAGAATTTTGAGGGAATCATGAAAGTGGTAACGAAGCAATCCACGCATGTTAGAATCCACCTTCAAATAATGTTTCGCCCCATGCTTCTAAGTTTCCTCAAATAGTTTACTACTTACTACTGAATTATTCATGATCAAGAGATGTCTCGTGTTAACCTTTTAAGTAAATTTCATAAAAACACCTAGGAATGATGCCTTTGTCATAGATTTTTTTTTTTTTTTATAATCACCTTTATTATGGACTTCTTTTATATTAGAGTTGATCCAAATCATCAAAAGACGTTGTTTACATACCACGGTGATCCAAAGTCTCGAGTGTTTTCTATGCTTGTACCGCATATGAAATTTTTCTACCATCAAGTACCGTACTCAAATGGCTCCTCTCGTCATGTTGTGATTGAAGATTTTCAAACCGAAAACAATGATGAGGAACAAGATAAATATCAAAAATTCGAATTGCATATTCAGATATATTTATTTTTTAAAACTTGATGTTAAATTTAAAGCTATCTTTTTCTCTTAGAATTATATATTTACGAGTTGAATGACTATTGTACGTGGACATCAATTAGCAAGTACCTCATGGACATTTGCTTTCTAAAGTTAGAACTCAAAATCGAACAACATACAGCTATTTCTGTTCGTGTGTGAACGTATATGCAATACCATAATACTTATCCATATGCACATAACAGCGTAAATTGTCTGCATATATAACGTATATACAAATTTATGGTCATCTCGATATATAACAAGTGAAGATCAAAATTTTTCTTAAGAAGAGTTTATACCATGAAATTATTCTTTAATATCATGGTGTGAGTGCATAAGTACTTTTTCCACTCGGAAAAACTACCAAGTTTACCAACCGATCACTCTTTCAATATTATTAGGACAATCATCTATGCCTAAAAGTTCGTACGTATATGTGTAATTTAAGAAAATATTACTAGCCTTGATTTGCATGTTTAGAATGAAACAAAGATCCTAGATACAAAGATAAGTTTGAAAACAAATTTAAGAAACAAGTAGTCCAAAATTTTTGGTTTGATCATGGAATTATCAAAAGTAGAAGTTTGTATTTTCTCTTTGTTTATGTTACTTTGAGTATATGTTAGATTGCAAATACATTTGTGAACTTAATTGGAAAATATGAATGAGAAACCATGAAAACTGGCCTTGAGATTCCCCATGCTGTCGTTCCAATCTTATAAAGATAATGTCAATATCAATTTGAACAAAACAAAATTTTATATTTAATATTTTCACGTTGTTTCATCCAAACTTTTAACAACCTCCCAAGAATTAGTCATATACAATTAGCTTCATAAGAAATATATATAATATGTCCTTATAAGTCTAGACATTTAAGTTTATAACATGATAAAAACATATTAACCTACAAGGTTTCAACTTAACAAGTGTATGTTCTTAAAAGCAAATATCATAACTAGGGTTTGTTTTCTACTTATATACAAAAATAATCTCTTTTACTTCTCCTTTGAAAGGAAGCTGAGGGATAATTAATATTGAACAGAGTAAACATCCTAGATTTTGAAAGGAATCTAGCTATGTGCGTCTTAGTGGATTTATTTTATAATTCTTCTTTTTAGAGATAATAAAGATGAAGGCAAGGACAAGGACGTGGTATTTGCTTTTCTTTCTAAGGTCCATGATAAAACTTTGTTACCAAGCTTTGTCAATGTGGTGTAAGAAGAATGCTTTTTTATTTTCCTTTTACTCTATAAGGTGATGAAAGATAATTTAATTTAGCTGGTAGCAAAGTGGCTTTAGATACATAACATGTAATATATGTGATTTAATTTATTTGCTTGCTTTGATTTACAAACGAGCAATTAAACATTCAAAAACAAAAAAAAAAAAAGAAGGAAAACTTAAATAGCCTTAATTATAAGTATTGTATTCAAATAGCTTGCTAATCATATCTTGAATCTATCCTGGGTTTGAGAGCAAATTTACAAATACTAAAGCTTAAAAGATATGAGTTAATTAAGAGCATAAACGGGGTAGTTGAATAATATTCTTCGTTAAATTACCAGCAACACGGAAGAATCAGGCATTAAGAACATCTTACACAAACAACAAAGTCATTAAACTCCCTAATCTATATTAATTAATATTAGTTTAAAACTAAGGGAGGAGATCACCTTGGGAAAAATGCACACTTCTTTTCATAATAACCCAATTTTATATACAACAGGTGGAGGTCAGATATGGCGTTATTTATTTATATGGCATAGTAATAAGAACACAAGTACTTGAGCAGTGTCTTTCTCAGAGGCCCCCTCTTAAAACAGTCAACAAGATTCCAAGCTAATCGTGTCAGTTATAAATAGTACTTTTAACTTACTTATACTATGGTTAATTCACCATTTAACTTTCTCAGTCATTTGGTTAAGATTTAGTTAAGCTTAATCAATTAAAATCTCATAATTCATTTTTCTTTGAAATCCACTTTGATTTTTTCTATATACATATATAACAAAAGAACTGTTTTCCTCATATCGTGTAATTTAGTCATTACTATATACATACATACATATATATATAGTGTAGTTTCTCTGTCGATGTTTCTTAGTTTTCAACAAACCTAACCAAAGTCGTTGGTATTAATCTCTCTCTCTCTCTCTCTCTCTCTCTAAATATATAACCATAGCCCATCAACAGTGTGAACGAAAAATTATCAATGGAAACCCCTATTAAACCTAGCTTTTATAACAGGAGCAAGAGTACGTCGTACTGAAACAAGATCAGAAGTTTATATATGGATTAACTAAACGGGAAATAAATTAAAGAGTTAAACAGAAAAGGAAACCGGAAATATTACAAGAACCAGCCTGCTTAAAGCGTGGAGTTATAGTACCACTGGCCCTAGCCATTTATCTATATTGGGGTATACCCCAAAATATAGTACAAAACAAGAATCAGCTTTTATGATCATCAAATATCATTACCATTAATAATAAATAAAATTTATTATTATCACATTACCCAGTTCATAAAGACTGTCCAAAATGAGAAACAAAATCATGGGTTTTGCAAGAAATCTCCAAATTAATAATTATTCTTCAAGAAACAAAATTAAAAAAAAAAAGACAAAAGAAAAAAAGAAGAAGAAGAAGAAGAAAAAACATACCTAGAACTACTGGCGAACTCATAAAGCTTTCCTCTTGGAGAGAAAATTACAAGTGCAACTTCAGCATCACAGAGAACCGACAATTCAAAGGCTTTTTTCAGAAGCCCATTTCTTCGCTTTGAAAATGTCACTTGCCGACTAGCCGCATTTTCTATACGCTTCATCTGAGTTTTTCCTCGGACCATTTTTTTCCCCTAATTTTTCTCTATATATTTCTTAGGAAAAAAACAAGAAATGTATAACTAGATTATATGTAAATCCAGGGAAGGGAAAAAAAAAAACCCAGACATATGATTAAGGAAAGAAAGAAGAAAACCCCAAAAAAGGAAGAAAAAGAAAAGAAAAGTACTTGATCTAAATCAGAAGGTTGCAAAACAAGTAGGGAAATGAAGAGGAAGATCACCCAGTTGAAAGTTTCCAAAAATAGAAAAAAAGGTACAAAACGACACACAAAGAGAAAATTTTTTCAGGTTTTCCTAGGTATGTAAGATCTTAGGAAAAATCAGTACTAGGGAAAGAAATTTTCAGTGAGAGGAAATTATAAGATGAGGAAGAAGATTGGGTTCTGATTGAATATATATATTATTGATTATTGGCCTCTAGATTTGTGGGGTTTTTTTTTTTTTTTTTTTGGTATAAGGGAGGAATAAAAGGCTATATACACTAGTAACCCTAGATGGATACATAAGTGGTAAATTCTTATAGAAAAATGACAGAAGTCAAGCAAGTCAAGAACCTAATCTCTTTCTCTTTTTGGTAAATATAAAACTTGGGAAAAATTGACACCATTGACACCTCCCATAAAAAGAAATTCAGACGAATAAATGCTAAAACATGTGAAGCCATTATTGCTTCTTCCGAGGCTAGAAAAAGAGGGGAAAAAAATTTATGAAAAAAAATATTGGAAAAAAAAGTGATGTTTGATTTAGTTGCACGAGAAGTTCGATGCTATCACTCCACGTGATGACACGTGGTGGGGACAGACTGACGACCACTGAGGCCGGTGACATCGGGGGTGGCAGACAGGCGGGTGAGGTGAAAGACACCAACATCCCTGTCGGTTGCCAGTTAATTTTGGGGCCAAAGGTTGCAGGGAAATTTCGAGCATTCACTGGGTACCGGAAAAGAAATTCGACCTTTTTTTTTCTTTTGAAAAATTGTTTTTTAGGGAAAAAAAGAATTATTTGTCCGTACGAGGGATAGGAACATATCTGTCTGATTCGTACAATGGAGTCAGAGCTGGTCCAATCACCGTCATTCACGTCACTGTTCTGAGTTTTTCAATTGGACCCTGTCACGTGGCTCCGCCTTGTTAAAGATGTTAAAGGCAAAATCCTCGATTGTATATTAGAATTTGATCACTAAAAATGAGACCGGACGCTTATATAATTTAAAAGAAACAACTGAAGTTGTACTTAATTACATTGATAACTTGAGAAATTGAAGGGATTTAATCATTAAAAGACCTCTTTACCACACATATTCACGGATAAATTTGGCAATGCAATTAAAATAAAAAAATTAAATGAATTTATTGTCGTATATTAAAGCCTAATATTATAGTATATTTTTATTTTATATTGTAACATATGAAAGTTTTATATTATAATAGTTAAAGTTATACAGTTGAACGATATTGCCAACAAAGCTTAAGTTTTAGGGCATGTACTTTCTAAGGGTAAAGTGAGCTTACCCTTACAATATAGCCGAGGAAAACAAGTCATAACTTGACCTTTATTTTTTTTTTCTTTTTCTCTTTTTTTTTCTTTGATATTTCCCTACAAGAAATATAAACTTGGACGTTTCATTCACCATTGTTCATCAATGTTACGAGATTTACTTGTGGAAGTCCTTCACCATTGTCCACAGTGTTGTTTCTTTAAACACTTTTTAACCTTATATTTTAGTTGACTTCTATATTTTTATCACATCAATACTCAATATTAAGAGTACAAAATGTTAAGAAGTGTGGAGTTAAATTCAATGTCTTTTAGAATATCACCCCATATAAGAGATTTTGGGGATCGAATTTTACTATAAAGGTGAAGGAAAAGGGGAAAAAAAACACAAAGAAAATACATTTTTTGATCCCAGGTGCAAGCCTTAGCAGTAGAAGACCTCGTGTAGCAGTGAGAGAAGACAAAAGCTATGCGCCCCCGTGGAGAGGAAGGGACGCGGCCGTGCACGGAGAGAAGCCAATTCGTGTGTGAGATAAAATCTCATGCGGCCGTGCATGTCGTACATGTTGGAGTTTGCATTTTGTGTTTTTTGGTGGTTTGTTGTCTATTCTTTGTAAACATATAAATAGATAGGTTGAGTTCTTTTCTTTGTAGAGAGTGAAACTCAAAAAATTGAGTGAGAAAGACGCTTGAGAAAAATCTTGAAAGAGAGTATGCAATTTTCTCTTGCAAATTCTTCATCATCAAAATGAATTATTTTACAGTGGCTGAAAGTAGACGTAACTCTCACATAAAGAGTGAAATATTATAAATTTTATATGTTTTTATTTATTTTTGGTTGCATATTTTTCATTCTCAGTAGAGTTAGGATTTCTAATTTGCAACACAAAATATATACAGTACCACGCACTATTATGTTATTAAAAAAAATAAGAAGGAATAAATAAAAGAAAAAAAAGAAAACTGGTGGTGATTATAATTTTTATTTTAATTTGGTTTTATTTCTTCGAGCTGATAATTTTAATATTATTTATTTGTTTATTTATTTTTGCCTTTGGGATGTTTTGTACGTGAACATGGAGAGCCGAGTGAAAAGGATAGAAAGAAGGGACCACAAATGGTTTCTCTTTGCTCTCATCAAAAAGCTCTGGCGTGCTATGAAAAACACTTCTATTCTCCACTACTTGCTCTTTTGCTTTAGCCTTGTTCAAAAGAGATGAAAATCTTAATGAAAGCCCGTAATGAGTTTGTCTTAAAACCGTAAAGAATAGGTGAAAATTAAACCATCGTTTATTGGGAATAAAAATAAATAAATCAAAATATAATAATATTAAGTAAATAGCTCATTTAGATTAAAACGAAAATTTATTTTGACATAGAAAATAACATGAAACAATAATGAGATAATGAAAAACGAAAATAAAGAGAAAGACAAAAAGAAAAAAAAAAGAAAAATAAGGTGGTAAAATTAGAAATACAAGTATTTAAAAATAGCACGTGATTTCAAAAATACTACTTATTTTAATATTTTTAAAAGTGTACTAGTTTGCTTGTATTAAGAATTAAAAATGTTTTGTTTAGTGTAATTTTCCTTTCAACTTCATAGATTTTTTCAAGAAGGAAAAAATGGAAAATTTATTTCTTAGAACTACTTTTTCTTTCGTGTATTATTAGAACAAGGGGTTATAAATCTATATATCATCGTCAGTGGTGGCATAGCAGCGGAAGACAATCTATCAAGTTACTCTCACTAGTATTTGAGGATCAATTCTTTGTTGTCCATAAAGAAGCTGAAATTATGCCTTATACTGATCTATCAAATATAGTTTGAGTAGATTTAACTTTTTCGTTCGACTTGTGGTCTTAGTAAATTACAACGTGAGAATATCATTGGTCTCATTTTCGATTAGCGGAATAAATTAAGAGTTTAATATACATGTTTAATTACTTGCATACATTTATAACCCTAGGTACCATTATAGAATATATACAGTCATGATAGCATTATCACCATTAGCAATATCTCTTCTTGTTGCTTCAATGTATTTTATTCTAGCTATATATTAATAAAATTCACTAGATGGGAGAAAAAGTACACCTTTTCACTACTCCATAGGGCATCCAATAAGGATGGCATTGCCTTATTTGGTAGCTACCTTGTACACATGATGCAATGTGGCTTTCTCTATTTGAACCTAGCTAGCATTAATGGACCAATAAACAAGAAAAGAATATATGTCCTATATAAATATAATATTGAAGATTATATGTATGTATATATATAATCAAAACCTCCTTCAAGAATAATAAAAAGAAATTCTATTCTTTGATGGTCCTCTGTAACTAGAAATTTTTTCGTACAAGATACTCTCTTTTAAAAATTAGTGCATTATAAGGTGGAGTGACAGATGTATCCACCTAAATATCTTCTAGGTAAAAAGAAAAAAAAATAAAAAATCTAAAATCTAAAATTGAGAAATGTGAGATATATATACATATATGTGGCAACCAACTAACAAGACAGTAGTTGTGATTCAAATTTCACGTAATTTTTTAAGTGTTTGTTTCATGGTTCGAATTACGATTTAAATTATTTTACTATAGTATTTTTTTTCACAAAAATTTAAATCTTTATTCAAATACTTAAATCAAACTGTCTCTTTATGATTGTGTGATCCCTATTTTTGTTTGCCCTTTTGTGGTCCTCCGTTAAGATTAAAGCTCTTTTTAATATCTTTTGTTCACATCCAACCCAAATTCTTGTGAACCATTTAAATTTAATATTGGCGTATACCCAGCTTCTTTTTGTGGTCCCCTAATAACCACGCGTTCTTTGTTTATGTCTTTATTTATTCTGTTAATTTTTTTATTAGTGGATCACTGTGAAATTCATTTATTTATTTGTTTTTTAATGAATTATTTATTTGTTTTCCGATTGATTGATGTTGGACTTGTGAAATGTAATCGTTTTTATCAATTCCTTGGGGCTATCATTGCATTTTTATAATACACGATACTTCTGGAAGTATTATAAAAGATGCCTGGCATAAACTATACTGTAGCAATTTATTTATTTATTTTTTTAATATGTAAAAATTTTATACTGTTTATAACTGAGATAATAAGACAATGATTAGGACCATCTTTTACTAAACAGGATAAATTTGCACACATATTAATGAAGACCAACAAAAACATTAAAAAAAAAAAACACTATAGATAGAACATTTTATAGTAGAACAACTCTATAGACAGTATGATTTCGTCAACTATTTGCTAAACTTTCTAAGGTAATTAATTTAGTTGATATATAGACGAGTTACAAGAGCTCAAAAAGAGCAGCTCTATCCTGGGAATAAATTGAGCTCTTGCTACTAAAAGTATAAAATGAATGCTGATGGGGCCATTTCTGAGGACAAGCAACACTTAGGTGTTGGTGGGACTATTAGAGATTCTATGGGTCAAGCAAGTTATGGCAGCGTTATCTACCAGTTTTAAGGGTTGTTTGACCTCTAGGGATGTTGAGGGCTTGAGGCTATGGCACTATTGTTTAGCCTAAGGTGGGTTAGAGATATGGGATTTAATGTCCAAACTATAGACTCCGATGCATAAATGGTAGTTCAATAAAAGTTTACTTTAACAATGAGTTTGACAATATATTATCAGATGTATTTAGTTTTCTTTCGAGGGTTTAACAATGAGTTTGACAATATATTATCAGATGTATTTAGTTTTTTTTCTAGGGTTTTGTCTTCATTTGTAAATGTTGGAACCCTGAATTGGCCCACGTGTTAAGTTTATAATAAGACAAAAAAAAACTGTTTTCAACTGCAAAGTAACTGTTTCCAACTGCTTCCAACCGTGTAATGGTCACGGTTATAAAATAAGGGTCCCTGAGCACGCATTTTCATTATCACAAAAATCAGATTGTACACCATCTAGAGAATTTACGAGTGCTCATAAAATTGAAGAATTACCCGTGGGAAAAATTCACGTAAAAGGAAAACATAGCAATTGAAACAATGGCCGGAGGTATTTGTGATTCCTTTGCTTCCGCTTTTATGAATTCAATTGGTTGTTAAATGCATTAGACACTACCAACATTTGGTATCCGAGCAGTGTATGCCTCTGCCTTGTCGTTTCATGCTTCGTTATATGCAGCATGCATATTTCACGTTCAAAATTTTTGGTGATTTCGGGTTCTTCAATTTGGAGTTTTTTAATGAAAAATGAGATTAGAAATCATTAAGACATTCGATTTCTAAGATTTCTGCGATTTGAAACGTCAAAAACGGCGTCCGAAATGCTTAGAAACCGTTGGGTTTTATACTGGGTCGTAACCAGGTCAAGAAA
The DNA here is from genome assembly GCA_025403435.1 of Artocarpus heterophyllus. Lineage (NCBI taxonomy): Eukaryota > Viridiplantae > Streptophyta > Magnoliopsida > Rosales > Moraceae > Artocarpus > Artocarpus heterophyllus. The sequence continues at coordinate 1,857,244 of CM046344.1, forward strand.
ACCCAGATCAAGGTTGAAGACGACTGAAAACGACACGTCGTTTTCAATTTTGAGTTCAGCAACCACAAAAAACGACATGTCATTTTGCCTTTTACTGGGCGAAAACGACATGTCATTTACTTAAGGGACACGGCCGTTTCAGTGGTAAAACGACAAGTCGTTTTGGGTGTCCCAACCCCAAAACGACAAGTCGTTTAATGAAGGCAGAAAATCAAAAAAAAATCTGAAAAAAAATTAATTTTTGGTTTTTGGATATGCACATAATTTTTGCAATAATTTCATGGGAAATTCAATTTATACATTATGTGCCAAGTATTTGTTTTATGTGCATAATTTTATTGTTGTTGTATGTACATAATTTTGAAAATACATTTTTATGCATAAATTATGAAATTAATTATGCATATCATTTAGAAAATGTTTCATATTAATAAATGTTTTATTGGAAAATATATTGTGATAATTGTTGTGCTAATTATTGTTATATGCATAGTTTTAAGTTTTATTATGCATGTTATTAAGTTAATTAACCTATTTAGCACAAATTAAGATTTTGTTCATAATTATTATATTGCCTATAGAACATGCAATTTTCATGAATAATTTGTGAACAAAATTAAATGTCTAAGTGATCCATATAATTTTGAATAATTGGAGCTTAGCCACAGCAACTCTAATTATACAAAATTATATATTAATTGGTTTAGGATCACATTTGATTAAAGGACATTTATTGTAATTAGTTGTACTTAATATAATAAATTTTATCCCACAAGAATTTTTATTATATTGGTATGACTAATTGGGATAAAATATCAAATTATATTTTCTAATTTACTCACAGGGATTAGAAAAGGGAACATAATTTGATAGTTTTATCATACAATTAAATGGATCTAACTGAATTAGAACTTTAACCCACAGGCAAGTTTTATGTCATAGATTCATGATATTATGCATGATTTACATTGGTAAAGCATGATTTATGTTTATTAGCCTCAATATTTTGGATCATAAGCATGTTTATTTTAATTATGCAGTCATACAACCTGTGAATTTCTCTTATGTTCGATGTGATATCCCTGAGCTGAAAGGGGATAACTATAAAGTCTGGAAGGAAAGAATTCTCCTTCACTTGGGGTGGATGGACATTGATTATGCTATAAGGAAAGACAAGCCCGTAATTACTGAAACCAGCACTCAGGATGAGATTGCTCTTTATGAACGTTGGGAGCGATCTAATCGCCTTAGCATTATGTTCATAAAGACAAAAATCTCTGCTGGTATACGTGGTTCTGTCAAACAGTATGACAAAGTCTGGGCATTACTAAAGGCTATTGATGAGCAATTTGAAACTTTAGATAAGGCACTTGCTAGCACCCTAATTATGAGATTCTCATCCTTAAGGCTCACCAGTGTGAGAGGTGTGCGTGAGCACATCATGGAGATGAGGGACATAACGGCTCAACTAAAGAACCTTGAGGTGGATATGTCTGAATCTTTCTTAGTGCACTACATTCTGAACACCCTTCCAAAACAATATGGGCCCTTTAAGATTTCCTACAATACACATAAAGACAAATGGTCAATAAATGAGCTTCTGACCATGTGTACTCAAGAAGAGGGGCGACTTGTAATGGAAATGGGTGAAACTGCACTGACAACCACGAGAGGAAAGAATCAGAATCAAGACCAATATCAAGCCAAGGACAAAGGGAAGGGTAAAATACCTCCCAAAGCTGTCATTAAGAAGGAATCCAAGTGTTTCTTTTGTAAAAAGAAGGGACACATGAAGAAGGATTGCACGAAATTTCAAAGTTGGCTTGAGAAGAAAGGTAATCCAAGCTCATTGGTTTGTTATGAATCTAATATGATTGATGTTGTTTATAACACATGGTGGATTGATTCTGGATCTACAATCCATGTTTCGAATACCTTGCAGGGTATGCGAAAACTAAGGAAGCCAGTGGGAAGTGAGCTAAGCATCTCTTCAGGAAACAAGATGCGTTCACATGTGAAAGCCATCGGCAACATGCACCTTAGTTTTAAGTAGTGGTTTTACTTTGGAATTGGATAAGACATTTTATGTTCCAAACTTTTCTAGGAACTTAATTTCTGTTTCCAGACTTGTACCTTTGGGATATTCCTTTACTTTTTCAGACAAATGTTACAGTTTATTTTATAAATCTGATCTTGTTGGGAATGGTATTTTGTCTGATGGTCTTTTCTCAATTAATTTGCAAAATGAACCACATCATACTGCTATGCATGTTAAATATGGCATTAAACGTTGTGTTATAAATGAGGATTCCTCTATGTTGTGGCATCGAAGATTAGGACATATCTCCATTGAGAGAATCAAGAGGTTAGTGACTGACAGAGTACTTAGTACTTTGGATTTTACTGACTTCGAGACTTGTGTGGGTTGCATTAAGGGAAAGCTAACCAACAAGTCTAAGAAAGGTGCCAAGAGGAGTTCAGAAATATTAGAAATCATACATTCATATATTTGTAGTCCAGTAATGGACTCATATGGTTCGAGATACCTCATCTCTTTCATAGATGACTACTCACGGTACATGTATCTCTACTTGCTTCATACAAAGGACGAAATATTAGACGCCTTTAAAGTTTTCAAGGCTGAAGTAGAGAAACAATGCGGAAAGCAAATAAAGATCGTGAGGACAGATAGAGGTGGAGAATATTATGGTAGATACACTGAGGATGGACAAGCTCAAGGTCCATTTGCGAGTTTTCTTCAAGAGCATGGGATAGTTGCCCAAGACACTATGCCTGGTTCTCTTGATCAGAATGGTGTAGCAGAAAGAAGAAACCGAACATTAATGGACATGGTGATGAGCATGCAGAGTAACTCCAACCTGCCTAAGTCCTTGTGGACTGAAGCTCTTAAGACGACTGTGTATATATTAAACCGGGTTCCGACTAAGGCTGTCCTAAAGACGCCATTTGAGTTATGAAAAGGTTGGAAACCGAGTTTGCGACATATACGTGTTTGGGGATGTCGGTCTGAAGTAAGAGTATACAACCCACAAGAGAAGAAGCTAGATCCAAGGACCATTAGCGGGTATTTCGTTGGATATGCCGAAAGGTCCAAAGGATATAGATTCTATTGTCCAACTCACAGCACTAGATTTGTGGAATCAAGGAACGCCAAGTTTCTTGAGAATGACTTGATTAGTGGGAGCTATTAATTTCGAAACATAGTTTCTAAAAGAGATCATACTGAAGCTCAACCATCCATATCAAGTGATAGGTTGATCATAGTTTATAGCACTCCTATAGTTCAACCGAGTGTTGTGCAACCGATCATTGAGGTTCCACAAACTTCTGATAATAATCTAGAAGGTCAAGTTGCTCAAGAACCACTAGAAACAATCGAGCAACAAGTTGGACAACAGATTCCTCGAGAAAATGTTGAACCAACATTAAGGAGATCTACTAGAGAAAGGAAATCGGAAATTTCTAATGATTACGTTATGTATCTACAAGAATCAAACTACAACATTGGAGCCAAAAATGATCCCGAAACGTTTTCACAAGCCATGAGATGGATTCTATGGCATCCAATAGAGTCTAGGATCTTGTCGAGTTGCCTGATGGTGCAAAAACCATAGGGTGTAAATGGGTCTATAAAACGAAGAAAGACTCATTAGGCAATATCGAAAGATATAAGGCAAGACTTGTCGCCAAAGGATTCACTCAGAAAGAAGGAATCGACTACAAGGAGACCTTTTCTCCTGTATCCAAGAAAGATTCTCTCCGCATTATCTTGACACTTGTTGCTCATTTTGACTTAGAGTTGCAACAGATGGATGTGAAAACGGCATTTCTTAATGGTGAACTAGAGGAAGAGGTTTATATGAAACAACCAGAAGGATTCTCCTCTAGTAATGGTAAGCAGTTGGTATGTAAGCTTAAGAAATCCATATATGGGTTGAAATAAGTCTCCCGTCAGTAGTATTTAAAATTTCATGACATCATCTCTTCATTTGGATTCGTAGAGAACATCATGGATCAATGCATATACCAGAAGGTCAGTGGGAGTAAAATTTGTTTCCTGATTCTATATGTGGATGACATTCTACTTGCAACCAATGACAAGGGTATGCTATATGAGGTAAAACAATTCCTCTCTAAAAACTTTGACATGAAGGATATGGGTGATGCATCCTTCGTTATAGGCATTAAGATACACAAAGACAAATATAAAGGCACTTTGGGTCTATCTCAAGAGGCCTATATCAACAAAGTTTTGGAGAGATTTCGGATGAAAAATTGTTCACCGAGTATAGCTCCCATTGTGAAGGGTGACAGATTCAATCTAAATCAGTGCCCAAAAAATGACCTTGAAAGAGAACAGATGCACAACATTCCATATGCTTCAGCTGTTGGAAGTCTTATGTATGCTCAGGTTTGCACAAGACCTGACATTGCATTTGCTGTAGGAATATTGGGCAGATATCAGAGTGATCTAGGATCAGACCACTAGAAGGCTGCAAAGAAGGTGATGAGGTACCTATAAGGAACCAAAGACTACATGCTTATGTATAGACGAACTGACAATTTGGAAGTCATTGGCTACTCTGATTCTGACTTTGCTGGCTGCATTGATTCATGGAAATCAACTTCCGGATACATTTTCATGCTAGCTGGTGGAGCTATTTCATGGAGGAGCGCCAAACAAACCTTGACTGCTACTTCCACTATAGAGGCCGAGTTCGTATCCTGTTTTGAGGCTACCTCACATGGTGTATGGATCAAGAGTTTCATTTCTGGGCTTAGGATTGTGGATTCTATCTCTAGGCCATTGAAGATATTCTATGACAATTCAGCTGTTGTTTTTATGGCTAGAAACAACAAGAGTGGTAGTCGAAGCAAACACATCGACATTAAGTATCTAGCCATAAGAGAGCGTGTTAAGGATAAAGCAGTGGTCATTGAACACATAAGCACTGAATTGATGATTGCCGATCCCTTGACTAAAGGCATGCCACCAGTAAAATTTATGGATCATGTGGATAGAATGAGACTTGGTTCCCTTATGTAATTTTGTCGTACTTTGTTGTGAAACTGTATATTTATGATATTTTCTCATTTCAACTTCAATTAAGTGCGCAACTTTATTTTTGAGAAATATTACTAAAGTTTGGACTTAGAATAAACATAGGGTTTATTCATTAAGTTATGTGACAGTTATTGAGAGACAAAATATATTGTAATACTTGGAAGATAATACTCGTAATTTAGAGGACCTATTGCCATGATTCATGTGTTTTGTCTCTTATTGTAGCAGTTGATGCAATATATGGGCCAAGTGGGAGAATGTTGGAACTCTGAATTGGCCCACGTGTCAAGTTTATGTTAAGACAAAAAAAAAAAAACTGTTTTCAACTGCAAAGTAACTGTTTCCAACTGCTTCCAACCGTGTGATGGTCACGGTTATAAAATAAGGGTCCTTGAGCACGCATTTTTATTATCACAAAAATCAGATTGTACACCATCTAAAAAATTTGCGAGTGCTCAGAAAATTGAAGAATTACCCGTGGAAAAAATTCGCGCAAAAGGAAAACAGAGCAATTGAAACAATGGCCGGAGGTATTTGTGATTCCTTTGCTTTCGCTTTTATGAATTCAATTGGTTGTTAAATGCATTAGACACTCCCAACAGTAAAGACACTGATCAAGCAGCTTATGGCCTTGGAAAATTTTTCCACTGAATAGAGGATGAACTAATACAGTTAGAAGAAATTCTCCCCCCAATTGAATATGTTCTTGAGTTTTATTGGATAGTTTTAATTAATAATGTATTCTTTCGTTTTTCAAAAAAAAAAAAAATCTTTATTCCTTAATGGTATTGCTAGTTATGAATGGTAAGTTTTTTAATCAAAAGTTAATAAAATTTTGTACTTTTTGATTTTGATATAACATGATAGTATGAAATAATGCAATATCAATTAAGTTTTTTTGTCTTCTATGTTATATGGAATCCTCCTCATTCCCGCTCCTAAATTTTAGATAAGTTGTGACGTAGTCAAGTGTAGAATCCTTCTAATTCTTTAACTAATGATATTTCAGATAATGAACATAACTAATACAGATTTTTATATAGATTTTTTTGTTTTTGGAGAGCTTTTTAATTTCTTCACTATTTTTCTTTCCCATTGTTGGATATTGGAGTTCCCGAGGTGTGTTTTATGAAGAATTTATGGGCCGGATGAGTCTTCTCTGTGCCCGTCTTCTCAGATACCCCCAAAAAGGGCTCCAAACTGAAGGCGAGCCTATAGGGGACCATAAGGCCCAATAGTCCAAACTAGAGGCCCAGCTTACAAATCCAGCTCAAACGTAGCCCAGCCCATGATTGAAGCTTTCTTTAGGATGTTGTTGTTGGCGACATGGGATTCGCAAGTCTCCCATGAACACGGCGGTCAGCGTCTTCGGCCCAAATGGTCAGTGGATCGTCATTTTTTTTTTTTGTGGTCTTTCTACCGTCCTCAAACTGATGAGCTTTATTTAATAAGAAAAGGACCGTTTTGTTTTACAGCCGTTTAGGACATTGATTCAAAACATTTCAAGATAGTTTAAATCATAAAGGTAGTTTAAATTAATGTTTAATAGAGTATTAATTAAGGTCAATTTAAATCATAAAGGTGGTTTTAATACAGCTTAAACTTTCAAAATCTAAACTTTGCTCATCCTCAAGTTCATATTGTTTGAACCATTTTTAACGATGAAAACTATTCTTATTTTTGTTTTTCTTTCATAAATTATAGTTTTTCAAACACAATTCTCATTTTAAACATGATGTAATGTTTTATTTTTATTTTAAACATTTAATTTTTAAACTACTGTTTAAACCATACAGCTAAGAACTCAAAATTTAAACCATAAAATTTTAAACCACATCATTCTGAAACCATTAATTAGTCAATACATGAAACAATAATAACTCGGCTTTGATTGGAGGCTAATCCAAAGAACCCAACGTGTGTTTATTTTTAATGTGCCGAGTTGCTTTCCTATTTTTTTGGCCAAGCGATACGCTTTCACCCTTTAACATGAGCGTTATTTATTTGTACTAGTGTAACTAGTTTGTATGGAGGGTTACATATTGTATTATAGAGTCAGTCACATACGTATTTCGCTCCTGTTGGAAAGAAATATTCTTTTCAAAAATAACTTGGCTTTCTTGACTGAATTTATTTTCATTATATCTTAATAAATTGAATGTTACATAAACAAATATCATGTTACAAGCAGAAGAAAATGAAAAACCCAAAGAAAACAGAAAATATACTGCATTTTTTTGGGGGAATATACCACATTTTTTAAAAATAAAAGAAAAAGGTCAAAAAAAAAATGAGGGCAAACTACCACAACTTCCCCCATTATATCTCAATTCCATGCCAACTTTTGAGTCGTTGACATTGCCTTGCCAACTCAGTTCATTTTGCCAGCCTGCTAACAGAAAAACCAATCATTTAGTCTTTTCTTTTTTTTTGGTATTTTAAATTTAAACGACAAAGAAAGGCCTCGTTTCCTTATTTTATATCATAGTGTTGAAAATAGTATACTAACTACACCAAATATTCAATATTTGTCAACTAACTAAAAAAAATTACCTACTCGATCCAACATTAATGATTGAGATATAGTTTCAAATAGGACAATTAATAATATGGCCGTTTCTCTTTGTCATGAATATGTAAACAATCACTCTTCTTAAAGTTTAATTATCCATTGATTTGTTGGATTAGGCATTAATTACATTTGCAAATTTTTTGTTACGTTACTTAAGGGAAGGGGAAAAAAAAAACTACCCAATAGAGTAGCTCGAATTTTGAAATAATTGTTGCCTAATTTCTTTTTTTATATATGCAAATGAAATTAAAAATTGTAAATATTATAAGTTTATTGACATTACCAATTTCAACAAATTCGGGTTAAACAACACAGATGATTAAATTCCTTTTAAAAAAAGGATGAATTTGTTGGTTGGTTAGATTATATAATAGCAAAGAATATGCGTTTTATTTCTGAAAAATAATGTTTATGTTTTTTCTTTGAAAAATAAAAATAGTCTTTCTTTGTTGTTATTTTTTAAAACACTTTATGCTTCACGTGTTCAAACACGAGTCATTATCTAATAGATGATATTACATCAAACTATATAATAATAATAATAATAAACGAAACAAAAAGATGAAAGAGGAAAAAAAAAACTTCGAATTGTTTTTTCTTCTTTTGCTCATCATAATTCCACCTTGTAATAATAAATCTTTCTTTTAAAAAGAATAGAAAAAATACTTTCTAAAGTCATTATCCAATAGACAATCTTTCCCTAAACTTAAAAAATGAAACAAAAAGAAGAAAGAGATAGATAGAGAAAGCTTCCAATCCTTTTCTCTTCTCTTGCTCATCAAAATTCCACCTTGTAACTATAAATAAAGTACAAATTTCTCTTGCGAAAACCGAAAAAAATACCTATTAATTAAAATCTATCATTTAACCTTTATAAAAAAAATATTTTAGCCAAATATAACAATTTTAAAATATATAAAGTAATAGCAACCTCTACGAAAGAAACACCCTAATAAATAAATCTATTTTTAAAAAGAAGAAAAAAAAATATAGGTGTTGTTTTGTTTTGATTTTGAAAATGGTTTTGCCATTTTCAAAAACACAAAAAATGGGAATGGTTTCAAAAACGTGTTTGGTTAAAATTTTAACCCAAAATATTTCAAAAACACTCAATGAAACCCCAAAATTGAAAAAAAAAAAAAAAAAAAACTTGTTTTCACTTTTTTTCCTTTCAAACTCAGACCAAGGGTCCCCTCGTCGGTGAGACCACCATCCCTCCGACCACCCTTCGTCGCCATCCTTTTAACCACCCTTCGCTACCTTGACTTCTGACCCAGGCCCTCCACCCGACGATCTTGCTGCCTTCCTCGCAGCGAAGCTTGTCGCCCTTGACCTCCCATGTCGGCCGCCATGAGACACGGTGAGAGAGAGAGAGAGAGAGGGTGAAAGAGAAGGTGAGGGATTTGGGGTTGTCGAGGAAGGCCATCGAGGGTGGCTTGAGGAAGGCTGTCGAGGGTGGCTGTCCGTCGCGTGCGCAAGAGAGAGAGGAGACCATCAGCGTCGAGAGGGGGGACGCAAGGCTTGGTTGGTCGGCATCGGGGGTGGGACTCCGTCGGGGGTGGGGTTGGTCGACATGGGTGGGTCGGTCAACGGCGTCTCTCCTCACCAAAGGAGAGGAAAATGAAAGAGATTGTCTTGGTTGTTCATGTTAATAATTAGTTTTTTAAAAATTAATTTAGTTTCTATTTATATTAATAATATTTTTATTAAAAATAATTGTTTTTAAAAATATACTACTATATACAACTAAACACAGATTTAAAAAACAGTCCCAATATATTTTTTAAAATATTTTTATTTTTAATTTTTTTAAAACAAAAAATAAAATAAAAATACGGCTCCATAATTTTTCAATAAATCCTAAAAAGGACAAAGACCCAATATTCCAAAAAAAAAAAAGAAAAAAAGAGAAAATTTGCTCACACCAGCGTTTCCTTCGCACGAAATGAAGGGAAATTAACACACATATTAACGCTACAATACAACATCCCGCACTTTACCCCTCTCTCTTTCTTTCTCTCTCTAAATTTCCTCTCTTACTCTCTCTCTACAAATAAACAAAACAAAAAGAAAAGGTGGTGGTGGCGCTGATCAAATCCCATGGCGTCTTCGTCGGAAGAACAGAGGCACGACCAGCAACAGCAAGAACTGCTGTCTCCTCCGTCGCCGTCGCCGCCTCCGCCGGCGGTGAAGGAGTGCGTCCACAAAACCAAGCTCATCCAGTTCTTGGGCCGAACGACGCCTGTCGTTCTCCAAAACGACAATGGCCCTTGCCCGCTTCTTGCTATATGTAATCTTTCTCTCTCTCTGTATCTCCCTTTGTCGATGTTGTTAGGGTTTCGGTTTATTGTTTCTCGTTTATCGCTTGGTTCTTGTAGCTTTCCGTGTGAGTTGGAAATGGAGGAGACTGAGGAATTGGAATTTTCGCTATTGTTTTTTTAGGTTTCGGTTAGCGTCCAAGAAAGTGTGAGAAATGGTTGAATTTAGGAGTTGCTGTTGATTGAATTGGCGGTTTTTCATGTTTGAAATAATTGATTCGGAATCTTGTTTCTTTCTTGCCAAACGGAAAGTTTCGTATAGTGATTTCAACTCGTCGATTTCGCGACGAATTCTTTCGTTTCTCGGTTTTTTTTTGTTGCAATTCGATTAGCTTCAAATTGAATTTGTCGAATTCGGAAAACTCTGCTATTCGTTCTTGTTTCATGTTCTTGTTGGTGTTCTCTTTTGAACGTTGATTCCAAGGGAAAAAAAAAAGATTCATTTTCTTTTCACTAGGTCAAATGTGCTTTGTTTTCTTATGAACATGGTTTGAAAAGGCGTTCGAGGCGTACGCCTCGAGGCTCGCCTCAGTTTGAGGCGCTTGATCAGCGCTTCAAGGCTTAAGCCTTGAATGGCTTGAACGAGGCTTACGCCTTTTTTCATTGAGGCGTGCGCCTTGAAGCGTTTTTGCCTCAAGGCTTATGAGGCGTGAGCCTCAAATTGAAGGCTATTTTGAGTCGGTTTTCAATCCAATCTTTTTTTTTTTCTTTTCAAAGAAAGTTAACCTAATATCAAAATCGGGCTTTAATTAGTTGAAAATATGCAAATAGATTTTTAAACCCCAAGTCTACCATCTTCTTCGACACTTCTTCATCATCGACCCTTTCTTGATCATCAACCCCTGCAACTTTCAAGCCCACTGCCCTATAAGCAGTGACTAGAACGACGGCTCACCGACAGCAGCCACCTTCAGATTCTGACCTCCTCAGCCTCACTCCTTAGGTTTTTTTTTCCCCTTTTTCTTTTATTTTTGGGTTTTTTTTTTCTTTTTTCCCCTCTTATAGCTACTGTAGTAATGTATATTTTACAGAAGTAGGTGTTATACAAAAGTTATAATGTTATATAAAATAAAAGTTATATAAAGAGTGCAGTATGTGATTTTTATTCATTTAGATCTATAGTTATTTAATTTTCTCAAAAAAAAAAAAAGGTTATCTTATGTGCTATAAAAGCCATATAAGTATAATCATATTAGAAGAACAATAGCATATATATTATATTGTATGTGTTTTATGCACTTTCTTATTGTGTCTTATGGTTTTGTGATGAACTAAGTGTGTGTTTTATGGCATGTTTATGAATTTTATTCAACTTTCCGAATTTTTTTATTTTGCGTTCGAGGCTTACGCCTCAATCCGCCTTGAGGCTTACGCCTCGAGTCAATTAGACAAAACGCCTCGGTTCCGTTTTCGCCTTTTAAAACCTTGCTTATGAAAGAAGACTCCACTAGATATGGGAATTAGTTGTATATTTCTATACCATGGTGTGATGAATTGGGGGGTATTCTGTTTTAATATTGATGTAGTTTTAATATTAATTTGGTCTTTCTGGAAATTTGTTCTTGGGGCAAGCAATCATCTATTTTAATGCTTTGCATTTGCGTCCTACAGGTAATATTCTTCTGCTCAAGAACAACTTGAATTTGAGCCCAGATACAACTGAAGTTTCTCAGGAGAAATTACTTTCTCTTGTTGCCGAACGACTAATTGATTCAAATAGTAATTTCAATGTATTAACTTTATCTTTAAATCACCTTGGGGTGTCTATTATTTCTAGCTTTTTATTTAAGTTAATTATTTCCACTGTTACCTTGTTGCAGAATAAGGATGAAGGTTACGTTGAGAATCAACAGCAGAACATTGCCGATGCCATCGATCTTCTCCCCCGACTTGCAACTGGGATTGATGTAAATATAAAATTCAGGAGGTTATATGTGTGTCCATTCTTTAATTTATCACCACTTGTAATTGGCTATTGCCTGGTTTTAAATGAGATTTACACAATGGTTTGCAGAATAGATGATTTTGAGTTTACTCCAGAATGTGCTATTTTTGATTTGCTGGACATTCCTCTGTATCATGGTTGGATAGTTGATCCCCAGGTTTGCACTTTCATTTCTGAAAAGTTGGTCTAAGAGCCTACTTTATAACTGATAATTTATGTTTCTAGATAATAAACAACAAATGAATGGACGTCTATAATTTCTTCTTTTCAGTTGTATTTCTTTTGTATATTATGGTTTTATACTAACAAGAACGTCCGGTGGATATAATGTTTTCTAGTGCAAGTATATAGTATGTATAGGTTATCTTGTTATTAATTCAACTGTGTACTTTTTAAGAGTAATCATCAAACATTGAAAAAAACCCAGTACTTTTTGACTCGTTCTCCTCAGTTTTTTTTTTCCTCTCTTTCTCTCCCTTCTAAATCCTGCTTTGAGTGTATTGAATGCGCTGGTTTTTTTTATTTGTTATGAAAATGTGCTACTTTTTAACTTGTTCTCTGCAGTTTTTTTTTCCTCTCATTCTCTTCCTTATAAATCCTGCTTTGAGTGCATTGAATGCGCTGTTTTTTTTTTTTAATTTGTTTTGAAAATGTGCTATTTGGTACTCACTTCATGGTCTTTTGGTTCAATAATTTCACAATCTGCATCTTTTACTAGGACTATGAAACTGCCAATGCAATTGGATCAAAGTCATATAATGCTCTTGTGGAGGAGCTTGTTGCACTGGACACACAAGATGAGCGTGAATATAAGAATGCGTCCGAAGAAGATTATGTTGATTTTGCTGCGGCAACTACTGCAACTCTGGGAGTCCCTTCTCCAAACCTTTTAAAAGCTAGATCTTTTGATAATCCTCCACATTTGGACTTCAATCACCAAAGGGCAAGAAAAGGAGACCTTGAAGAAGAAGCAGAGTTGTTGAGAGCTTTGAAGTTGTCTGAGGCTGAATTGCCTTCTTTATTTGGTGATCCTCTTGTCGCTGATGTTGATAAAGGGCTGGAGCGTGTCAGTTCAGATGAAAGTTCATATCTCGAGAAGACTATGCCTGTAGGTCCTGTAGATACGTCAGAGAAGCATACTCTCGAAAACAATAATTTCCGTGAGCCAGAATTATCCAGATCAGATGATTGCAATGCCTCCAGGAATGGAAGTAATGTTGTAATGAATTTTCAAGATACTTCAGAAAGAGTAATATATTCTTTGCCAAAGGCTGGTGAAGGAAATAATCTTGTTCCACCAAATTATGGTGAATTAGATGGGCATGCTCCTGGCATTGATCTGGCTCAGAAAAGCAATGTTGATACACTGGTCCAGGTTGAAACTTCAGTTTCACTTTCTTCTGGAAGAAGCAATGCTTCTGTAGATGAGCCCCTCAAAGATATTTCACGAGGTGGTGAAAAAATTGATAGTCTGTCCAATTCTACGGTAGATGTTCAGGAGTTCGTAGATAAGAAAAATGGGTGTGACTCATCAGAATTATCATGTTCATTGGCACCAAATGCAGATTTGCTTTCAGATTCTTCCAGTGGCCGGCATGTTGATGCATCGGAAGCTTTGACTTCAAGTGTCGATGGAAGTGAGCCAATATATGAAGGGGAGGAATGCATTTTGGATTCAGGGACTACAGTTTTCGAAGACCGAGAACCAATATATGAAGGTGAAGTTGTTCTTGCTAACCAAGATGATAGAAGCACCTCAGATACAAGGCCTAAGGATGGAATTACTCCTCATGCAGGTCAGCAAAGCTTACTTTTGAATAAGAGGCTTTTGCAGACTGATTACCTAGTGCAATTGGCTGATGTTTTTTATTTGAATAGTTTTCTTCTGAACAAGCTTCTCTCATTGGCTTTAGGGGAATTGATCAGGAACTTTTTGAAGAACAATGCTAGTCAATTGACTTTCTCGGGGTATTTGGACTTGCAACTTTTCTTAATTTTTCTTGTTCTCTGCTAGTACCTGCTAGGAACCACAAGAAGTTGTGCATCTTATTAAATTTTAATGATTTTGCAGCCTTTTCTGCTTGCTAGAAGGTCTTAAAGAACGGGAGCTATGTGTTTTCTTCCGTAATAATCACTTCAGCACCATGTTTAAGGTCTCAGTTTATTGCACTTTTCTTATGCATAATTGTTGATGTTGCTTCTTATCCTTTTGTGAACAACCTGAAAAAGGTCCCTATGGTTCTTTTCAAAATCTTTTGTAAATTTGTTGTGTTTACGAACATCTATTGCAAAGTATCAAGTATTAACCATATTCTAACTCATTTACAGTTCAACCGCGAACTTTACCTTTTGGCTACGGACCAAGGTTATATAAATCAGCCTGATTTGGTATGGGAAAAGCTAAATGAGGTAAATTTTATCTGCTTCTGCCCTTGCTCGTATGAATTGTTGTCATCGATATCCTGGTCATCAATCCACTTTCTGTATGGAACCAGAGTGTCTAAACACGTACTTATTGTTTGGAAAAATGTTAAAACATAGAACTACTTGGTTTTTTCTTAAATTTTTTTTTATAGGCTATTCATGAAAATAACCAGCCTTAGGAGTTGATATTATTTAAAAGAGAGATTTGCTTGTTTGATGCATTTATTTGACTCGAGAGGAAAAGTCTCTGCTTTCTCATTTTTTGAGGGCATAAAAAGTTCTTGTACTGCTTGGGCTATGGTGATGATGGCCTTGGTGCTTAATATTATCTGAAAAGAGGGGGTGCTGCATTTATTTAATTCTTGAGGAAAATTCTTTGCTTTCTTATTTATCAAGAAACAAATGTTCTTGTACCGCTTGGGCCATGGCAAGGATGGCACAAAAAATTTGTTTATAATTTTTTTTTAAGACATTAGTCTGAGAAATTTACATTTGAAAGTTAATCTACAAGTGTCCACCATTTTTTACTGGAAAGCGTAGTGTTGTTGTTTCTTTCTTTCTTGTTTTTCTTCTTTGAAGACATCAACAAATGGTTTTAGTGGGGGGAAAGACGCACCAACAAATTTTAGTAACGTGGTCAAAGTTTTAAAGTTGTTATTCTGTTATTATCGCTATTCTTCTCTTTCTCATTTTGTAAATTAGTTTTCTAACTAAAATTTCTCATGTGTTCAGGTTAACGGGGACACATTGTTTATGACAGGCAGCTTCAAGGAATTTAAGGTAGAAAACAATGCCAATGAGACTTGGAATGAACACAATGCGATGACCAGCACTGCAGTATGTGTTCCTTTCGTGCCTAAAATATGTGTGTACAACGCAAATGCTTTAATTTTAACAACTTTGACATTACGTATTTCAGGACTACATTGCGAGCATTGATACTGCAGCACAAGCGGGCATGGATATAAAGTAATCTTCTAAATTTTTGCTTGTTTGTGTGAATTTTTGTTCTCTAGTTTGAAAATAGATATGCTTTACATGGCCACTAGGTCTTATTAGTGGAAAAAAAATTAAAAAAAGGGAAGCAGGAAGCGTTAAACATTATGTGTGCAGTGGCTTTTTTTGTCTTTTAGCATGAATGGGAGTCACCCCCCCCTAATCCAACCCGCTAGACACAAGTTTTTGGTTATTTTTTTCTCCTCCTCTATCTGAAATGATAAACAGATATTTGGAACGTGTTTTTGACATGGTTTGAATAGGATTATGTTGATCAAAATTTGAAGAATGAATTAAATTTCTAGTAATAGAAATTTTACACATATCTTGTAATTTTCACTGAAGTAAATCTTCTCCTTGACGTCTTGTTGGAGTCATGGACTTCTGTTTTGGCTCCCAAGTGTTCCTTAATTTAAGACTGCATTTCTGTTGACCTATTTTCGGATTGTTAAATGCTTATGTTTTCTGCAGTTCTGATCTTCAATTGGCAATCGCTCTTCAGCAGCAGGAGTTTGATCAAAATACGCAGCGTCAAAATACGCAGCAACAACCCACTATCGGCAATTCGAGGCTGGTCACTGGTCCACCGGTAGAATTTCTGAACCCATCATCTTTGTAACATATCTACCTTGTACTTATGGTTTATGGGGAAGCACCGAGCGTTGAAAACGTTATTTTTGCAGGGACCGAGAAGTGGCAGAAGTTCATCTACGTTAATCTCCAGGTCTGAACAAAAATCGAAAGACAAGTGCACCATAATGTGAATTCTTAGGTGTTTTCGTGAGACGCACTTTCAAAGTTTGTATTGTAAATGTTTTTAGTGATTCACTGCAATGGAACAGCCAGCATATACGTAATTTTTAGAGTTTTTGACTGTAAATAAAGTCATGAATTAAGTACAAGTCATTTTTTTTGCAGCCCCTCTTTAAAGAGGTATTTCTCACTTTTTTTTCCCCTCTTCCTGAGATTTATACGAAAATTCAGTTACTTGTGTCCTTTGTTCCAATTCATGGACAATTTTCGAGTATCAAAAATGTCGTTCAACCCACGGGGTTATGGCCCCATCGAACAAGCCGGTAGGGACTCATGTGGGCCTACGAGTGCGCCTATCTACCCACTAATGTGTGTCTGATGGGACCAGATCGAGCTAAATAATCTAGTTTGTAACGGGCATCCTGGTGATTATGGGCCTAATGTTTGGAACCATTTTTCGAACAGAAACCATCGACAGGCTAAGTCGTGGGCAGTGCAGTGTTTAATACGGAAAAGCTTTTCCAGAACCTCTAATAAATGCCTTTATGTATTGATAATCGCTTGTGGCGCTAAAAAGTCATGAATCATAACTATGAAATGTCAAATTGATCAATAAGTCCATGAAAGTAGTTGGGTTTCAATTTTGTGAAAAGAAGAAGGAAGAGAAATTATTTGGCGAATCATATGGCGAAAATGCTTTGGGCACTGTTCTTGGTCTCTGCGGATGTTTAGTGGTAACCATCAGTTTGATAAAGTTTTTTCAATGTCTCTTTCTTGTTTCTTAGGGAAGAGCACCCTATTGTATCGCGTAATTTTCAACCTCGAAATGCGGTTTCTGTCTCCGATCCTGTCCTTCAGTGGCAAGCTAACCCCCTGTTTGACATAACGATGAGAATTATAATTTTTACCATAGGCTTAGTTATAAACAGTATAAAATTCTCACATATTATGATAATAATAAAAAAAATTGTTACAGTGTAAAACTCTCACATGATACAATAAAAGTGGTTCTAACTAATAGTTCCCACCACCTTTCAAACACCACATAAAAATGTCGTTTTGTGGCCTTATATTTTAGTTGCACTTCTCGGTTGAGAACGCTTCGATAACAGTGTACGATTTAAACTATCAAATCTGATTAAAATTATTATTTTAAATAGATTCAGTGAGTTTTTTTTTATTCATACCAAAAATATTACCATATTTTACAGTTTGGTTTCCTTTTTTGGGGTCAAATTTTTTGGTGGGAATCGAAAAATACTTACCAATAGGCATTTTTTCACGCCCCGGAGTACGGGAGGTGACGTGGTGGATTATTTAAACTAATTAAATAAAAATTTTTATTAAAACCAATGGTTTAAGGGTCAAACCACGTGAAAAATAAGAAGATTTCTACCAAGTTTTTATAAAAGAATTTATAAATATTGAGCAAGTAATAAAAATTAATAAAGAACCGCGAGTATGGGTTCCACAACCCACAACTTGTGCACACACATGGTTTTGACAATATCATAAATACAATCACAGTCCAAGTACAAATAAAGTTAACTCTTACATGCCTTGATTAAATAATACAAAATATAAATCAATCCTCCTATTGCTCCTGAGTTCGGTCCGAAGAATCCTCTCCAAACCTAAATGGGAAACCACCTAGAGGGGGAAATTTAAAACAAATAAAATGTGAGCGAAAGGCTCAGTAGGACTATGTTTTATAAATAATTTAATTTAAAGAAACAATTCATTGTTAGGAGTATTCAAAAGAAAACTTAAATAAATAAATAAATAATTTGAGTAGAACCGTTCTGACCCAGAACAGTCTACTCGCATAATCAGAAATACCATTTTTCTTTTCCTAGGCAAACCATGATATCACCACCGTAGTGGCCCAGCTGGGTTTCGGGACCTGCCCCCAAGGTCGATCGCTACACGACCCGATCTCTGATATGACATCATGCCTATGTGTTTATTATCATTATCATTCAAAACCCAATTACCGAGTGTTGTCAATTACATTTGTTATGAAGTTCATTTCAGATCACGGTATATTAAAATATAACCGATAAATCCTATTTTCAAACAACCGTTGAAAACATTTTGATAGAAATCATTTTCAAAGCCAAACCATTTCAAAACCAGGCTACTAAAGAAATAGGATAGAAGTCCTACCTCAAGACTCGTGTCGGTGCCCCATACCGTAATCCCGGTCCGCTATACGTTAGCTCCGCGGAACCACGAACGATCCTAGATACAAACTAAGTCGATCAATATCTAGTTCGAGACATTCTATGTTACTAAACCATTTCATGATGTCCTAGTGTGTCATTTGTACCTTTAAAATCATCCTATAAGGTTGGAATTTAAATCAAGGTTCAAAACAATAAAAACGGGTAAAAATCACCAAAAATTTCCATGCCTCGGTCGGCCTGCCGGACTCCCTGCTTCAGCCGGCCGAACTGCACAGTTCGGCCTGCCGGAAGCAAAGTTCGGTTGGCCGAATAATTTCCAGGTTTGGCCTGCCGGACTGAAGAACACCGGCCTGCCGATCCCTGTTTCGGCCTGCCGAACTGGGAAAACCCAGAAATTTCAGCCACGGGTTTCGATTTCCCCAAAACCTAAATCTTGATTCTAACCTATTTTTCTCAAATCCCAGGCATAGAAAACATTCATAGATGATAGAAAAACATATTTAGACACTTTAAAACTCATTTAAACAAGATTCAAACACAAAAATCCCAAAAATCTGAAAATAGCAAAAATTGAGGAAAAATGAAAAATCTTGAATTCAATATGTTTTTCTTCAATCTAAGCTTAGATTCTAGTTGTTCTAAGTTCATTTAACTCAAATCCAAGGTTTTCTAGGCTTAAACAAACCTAGATTTCAAAAATGCACAAAATTGAAAATTTTGTAAAAAGTTTAGAAATTTCAAATATAACCTCGAATCGAAGCTTCAATCCGCGATCTCGGTTGAGAAATCACGTCCCCGAGCCTCCTCCTTGCTATCCCGAAGCTTGGATTCGAAATGGGGTTTAAAAATTTGAGAGAGATGTAGAGAGAGAGAGAGTGCCGAGAGAGATCAAGAGGAAGAGAGAGAGAGATGACCGTGAGAGTGAGGAGAGAGAGAGAGAGAAGAAGGAAATAAATAGAGAAAATCGGTGGGCGGTTTTACTGTGCGAAAACCATGTGCTGCCCACGGTTTTGTAAAATGGAGTATTTTTTTAACATTTTACAAATTGTTGTGTTTTAAAACTCAAAACATCACTTTAAAACAATAAGAAATTATTTGAACGCATCAATTTAACAAAACAACCAAAAATTTAAAAATCCAACCAAATAATCTAATTAATGTTAAAACGTTAATTATGACACACTAATTCATCATTTATATTACATTAACTCTAAATAAATTTCGGGGCGTTACACATCTGTTTTTCAGTCATCAAATTTTTTTTAAAAATGATTTCAACCAAATCTAAAATTTTAAAATGTGTGCCATTGGTGGGGATTTTTGCCAAAAAAGTTCCTTTTTTTTTAATTAGTCATTGAACTCATATTTAGCAGTTTGCACCAGAATTGGCCATAGATTTTCAAAATAGATGGGGGTAGTCACGCATTAACTACAAAAATATTTGAAATTTTAGCAAAACACTAATAACACATGATATAGAATATTTTCTGAGTTTCAAGAGTTTTCCTACGGGGCTTAAGTTAAAATAAAATTTTGCAGCTTGTGTATTTATTTTTATAAAATTGCAAATCATTAAGTTATCACGTGATAGAAATGTGATTATTCCTACTAGATTCTAAAAATCAAACTACTATATGAATTGATACTAAACTGCTAAAAACAAAATTAAGCTCAAATATTAATCGGTAAAAAAAAGTTTATAAATCAAATTCTCACAGTCGAAACCGTTTAGGAACTAAAACACCAGATACCTGGAAAAAAAAAAAAGAATTTGTATTTAAGCAATCCTCTATTATCTGTCACGTAACCTTCAAGTTATAACAAATACAATTGGATATTTTCCCAATGAGAGCCCCACCATTTACATTTTACCGATTAAGGACCACGTACGCTTTGTTTTTGTTTTCTATTATCATTATTATTTGGGAACCTCATGAGCGGAAAACAATCTTTTAAGCCAAAAGCTTTCATTAAATCAGGTTGACGAAAACACTACCTTAAGTCCTTAACTTAACATCATGAATTGTCACAATCTCTTGCGAATTTTCTATGCAATAAGTTTGTCGTTGAAGCCTTATTCACTCACTCACTGGACTAAAAAATAATTCCTTAAATTTCGTCATCAAATTTTTCTTTAAAAAAAAAAAAATCTGAATGCTAGTGAAGTTTTAAAAAAACCCCATCAATCTCTGTAATGATAAAACCCTACTACTTATAAAAAATAAGTCTTAATATAATAATGTATGTTTTAGATTGTTATTTAATATTTTATGAGTAACAAGGCTTAAACTACACACGGTTAAATAAGAGATTTCTTGAAGTTTTAACTTGTTCATGATGGACCCACCCTAAAGATTTAGGCACGTCCGATTTGACTCAGCACCTGTAATGAACCTGCCTCACACCATAGTTAGGCAAGAAGTTAATATTTGTTTTTTATTTTTTAAATAAATAAATGTTGATATAGTAATTAATAAACCATGATTAGCCAATGGATTGACTTTGGTGTACTTTGGAAAAAAAAAAAAAAGGGAAAAGAAAAGAAGATAAAGGAGGAAAGAGAATATTAGAGAAGAAAATGATGAAAATGGAAAAGAAAGGTTGGCATGTATGGGGCCTAGTGAAAACGACAACACCATATCATCTCTCCCAATTGCTCCCTAAGGTTTATTTTTTATTTTTGCATTTTTACAATTTTTTTCCTTTTCGAAAATATTTTGTTTTCTTCCTCCGGGTAGGAGGATATTATATAGGACCACTCTTTCCAACACTTTATTTTTCTTTTTTTTTTCCCCTTAATTTTATTAAAAAGTGTGGGGACCACTTTAAGGGGCCACAATCATACAGGATAGAGAAAAAAAAAAGGGCAAAAAAAGAAAACGACAAAGTTACAGCTGTGAAGGTAACCCCACTACTACTTCCCACCTTTCCAACGACGAGGATGCTTATTTTTCCTTGGGATTCACGGTCCTCCAATGTTTTCCAAGATTAACATTTTCCACGTGTTTCTTAATGTTCCAAAAAACAAGCTCTCATTTGTATTTGGGCGTTTGGTACATCTATCCTTTAAATTTTAGGGCTTTTTATAATGTGGTCTTTAATTTTATTTTTTTGCCTTAATTGAGTCTCTAAACTTAATTATGTGTGACAATTGAGTCCATAAACTTAACTAAATATGACAGTTAAGTCCTTAATTATTAAGGTTTCTTAAAATTAAGATGAAAATAATCACGTGAGGTGCACATGATCCATTAAAAAGGAAAGAACGCAATTTCAAGTATTACAATGATTAAAATATACATAGAAACCGACAAAAGTATTAAAAATATCATTAATAATATAATTTCTTTTTTTCCCCTAATTTTGCACATACAATTGAATAATTTGACTCTTATTATAATTAAATGAGGTGTATAGGTGTTTTAAATGGGTCACGTGTATCTCAAATGATTTTTTCCATCATAATTTTGAAGGAAGTTTATGATTAAGACTCAATTGTCACATTTTGTTAAGTTTAAGGGTTTAGTTACTACAAAAAAGTTAAATGACCACATTGTAAATATACGAAAAATTTAAGGAGAAATGTGTCAAAAATCCATTGTATTTTATGTAAAAATTTGAACAGAATAGCTACAAACGACAATGAAAAAAAAAAACCCATTTATTTTGTACAGTCAGTCCATTCAAGGGGGAAAAAAATAACAATGAATAGACAATATTGCTGTCTAAATCATTACCCTCTATCATTCATATGTCCATGCGAATTTAGTTACGTGAAAAGTTTTGGTAAGATCACGAGGAATAGAATCAATTTCTTTTCTTTTCTTTTAATAGTTTGTATATTATAAACATGTCAACAAAACACACCAATATTTTTCAAAAGAAATAAATATATTTACATGTTTTACCTAATTGTTTTGAGAAATTATATTTATTGTAATAGTATCTTAGATGGTGGACATTTTGTGGGTCTCACTCGAGTAATTTTTCTTGTTTGGTAACTCTATAATGGTGATGTGATCTTGAAAGTAATTTTTCTTGTTTGGTAACTCTATAATAGCGATGTGATTTTTGTATTTTTTTTTAAATACAATACTAGCTCTTTCCAAAATTGGAAATTTTTGTAATTTCCTAGCAAGCAAAGAATCAAATAGAACTAAAATATTATATGTAATTTGATGACTGTGATTATAGTTTGTTCACAACCCTAAAAGGCTAGAATTATCTCAAAAGAAAAAAAAAAAAAGCACTAACCATTTAGCAAACTATATTGCAGCCATCCCATAATCAAAGTAGACAATAAGAACATTCATTAAAAGGCTTTTTGTCCCTTTGTAATATTATAAAGGTATGCTAACTATAATAAAGAGAAATGGTTGTGATATCATTTTGTGGTTCACTATCTGAAATTTGTTCCCAAGCCATACTAATAATACGTTAACCTTGAAAATGAAAGGGTAAATTGCACTTGTGTATGCTGAGTTTATCATCCTTTGCATGTTACATACTAAATGGGTGTTTAGAAGGGTGGTGGAAACCGTTGGTTAGAACCACTTTTACTGTAGTATGTGAAAGCTTTACACTGTAGCAATTTTTTTTATTGTTACTATAGCATGTGAAAGCTTTATACTGTTCTTAACTGAGTTTGTGGTGGGAACCGGTTCCCACTACTTAGCCAAATAGCCACTAAATTTTTTTAATTTAATATTTAGGACCTTAAAGTTTACAATTCTTAACCATTTAATGCAATCAATAATTGACATCAATTAATAGATGATTAGGGTTTGAATTTCTAAAATTTGAAAAGTTTAAGGATCCAATTTGCTAAGCAATAAAAAATTTAGGATCTATTTGTTAAAAAATCTTAGATTATTTTCGTCTATTAATTGATGCTCATGAATTATTACCACATTTGTGACAAATTTTAAAAATTATGACGTTATTTGTCAAAATTGAAACTTTAAGATCCAAGTTGTCAAACACTTATAATAATTCAAGGTATAATAATGTGATTAAACCAAATTAAAAAATTGAAGGCTTGCAATGAACCTCTCAATAGGCTTGTATATGATTAACAAATATTTCCAAATGTATACTTTCCATTATTTTTATCTAAATAGCTAAAAATGAGTGATTACTTTAAAGTCTCAACAAGAATATTAAAACAAAGGATAAAATACTTCCTTGCTCCCAACGCAACAATTCACAAGTAAAAACAAAAGGGCACCTAAGAAAGAACTTTTCTTCTATAGACAATGCATCTAATTGGTTGAATTTTTCTTTCCTCCTTTCCTCCTCTGTTCTTTTGGCAGAAAATATATTGGTTAAAATATTCCAATTGATATACATGTCAACATCTCCATTCTCCAAGAGTTGTTTTTTTCTCTCCTTAGGTGGGACCAACTGATGCAAAACTTTGTTCCTCAAAATGGGACCCTCCACCACTACAACCTAACAACTTTTTTCTTTGTTTTTGTTTTTTTGTTTTCCTTGTGCTTGAATTAACTGACAAATATAGTCCTAACATACCCTAATATAGGCCACAAAATCAAATTATGTATTAAAGACACAGAATACTCACGTAGTCACTTGAAACCTCACGCATCTGTGTTTGAAAGATCTAACGGCATGGATTAATCCATCTCAACAACTTGGTGGTTGATTAGTGGGGCCAAGAAAGCCACAAGTAATATCCTCGAGGACAAGTTGGCGATGACTCATGTTGCATCCTAACAAACGGGTTCCTAACGTATATACATAAATATATATATATATATATATATTAATGTTAATTACAACAATATTTTATATTTTTGTAAAATACAATAATATTTAGAACTAATATCATGATCATACAAATATTTGCCTTTATTTTTCAAAAAATAGATATTGTCCAATGAAAAAAAAAAAGAAAATGGAAAAATTGATATCATAAACGAGAAAAGGACTGAAAGCTGAAAAGCATAATACACCGGCCAAGGAGGCGGAACAGTGATAGCTCAACCCTCAGCCGACTTTTCTTAAATCACAAACAAAACATAGAGATAATTTGTAGATAAAGGTTGGTGATCAAATTGGTGGTTCATAAATGCACATGTATACGTATATATATATATATGTATTTAGGTACATCTACATATATATATATGCAATATTATATTATATTGTTTAATTAGAGGATCAACTTAATTATTAATTGGAAAGCTAAACGATTTTGTAAGTGTTTGATTGGCCTTCTGGATGATTTTAGCATGATTATATTAGTTGGTTAGATTGAGATTGAAATAAACTAAACTTGACATGACTAATTTTTTATATGGATTTTTTTGGGGTAAAAAATGGATAAAAAAGAAGGAATCGTTTTAGTTTTTTCCCCAACACATATTCATCTTATAGACATCGCACAAAAATATATTTCTTTTTTTTTTTATATATACTTAATGCTTACTGGGTATAAATATATGATCATTATATTTATGCTTAGGAAATATATTCTTATACAATTTAGGTGGTAAAATTGGTTTAGGTCTCTTTCTAGGTATGCATATTAATTAATGGTTAAAATTTCTGGATGTATATTCGATAACCTTTTTTTATAACATTTTGATAGACATTGAATGCTAAATTATAATAATCTTAACCTCGTTGGCCGTTGTAACAATCAAGTGGCAAAAATATTGAATAAACAAACAATTTTTTTTTGAAGGAAAACATAATTATTAAGAAATATTTAACCCCTAAAAATGCATCATAATTTGTCAAACAAAATCTCTTGGCGTGACATTTTAAATGTTAAAAGATTTTTTTTTTGGCGTTTCTTAAACATTTTTTCGTTGGATTACATACGCAACCTCAGTTTTATATTCTCAAACACTTGATCGTCGGTTTTAAATAAATGTATTTAGGCATATATCTCTATATATGTGAATATATAAATTGGCTTTGCAAGCTCCTTCGTGTGGACTCTTTCTAATTTTAATAAAAAAATAGAAAAATATTGAAAAGATAGTGATACGTCTTTATCAAGATGTTATTAAATCTTCAACCATACATATTTGTTAGACAACTACTTAACAAGGAAGGTCTGAAAGGACCTGCAAACAATATCAAAATTATTTTTTAATGTAACTTTAAATAACCTATACATATTCTCAGCAAAAAAGAAAAAAAAATGAGAAAAGTCTAAAAATAAAAGTTTTGAAGCTGTACAATAATCATATGTTCGCACCAGAGGACTCAAGAGTAAATCTTTTTGTTTATCAATCAGCATAAGCTTTAACAGTAACCGTAATTGAAAACTATGTGTTCTCAACACAAAAAAAATAAAAAATAAATAAATAATAAAAATAATATAAGGCATAACTATTAATAGCACACGTGTTTTGATCATATTGATAGGTCTATATATTTTAACTGATAGATTAATTTTTTAACGGTTTATTCATTGCTTCCAAAGCAATTTTACACCATGCATTGTGAAATTTTAACGTGAATACTCACAAATCATATTATTAAATTGTTAATCCAACAATTAAATAATAATACATACAAGTAAGATTAAAATATACGTTCTACCATAAAAACTCCACCAAAAAAGTGAAACCTATATATATATTTTTTTGGGTGATAATGTAAAAGCTATATATTGTTATCGCCGACAATCATCTCATTAAAGCAAGTGCTCCGTTTATGAACACACAAAACTGTGGTCTGTCCCAATCTGTTCCTTAATTAGTAGTTGGTTGGAATTATATAAAAAATAATAATTATAAATAAAATAAATAAATAAAACCCACAATTATTTTTGTCTCCCTTTCTGATAATTGATCCTATAACCGAAGAAATTTCTGTACCTAATCAGGATTAGACATGACCTCTAATCAAAAAAGGTCCCACTTTTTGATCTGGACACCCCTATGCTTAACTTAATTAAGCTGAATTAAGACAAAAAAAATAATATCCCAAAAAAATATAAAAAATAAAAACTCATATAGGAGAAAAAAAAGAACAAAAAGCAATCAAACTTGTCAGTGAAAGGCCACAGAAACAGCTTTATCTTCTTTCTTTTTCTGACCTCGCTTGCAAACCCTCCTCCTTTAATTGTAATGATTCTATAGCCTCTCTCTCTCTTTCTCTCTCTCTCTAACCCTGAACTCAGTTCTCAACAACACCACAATAGATCAAACGAAAAACCAAAGCTCGGAAAACCCTTTTTTTCTCTCTCTCTTACCTCTTTAAGGCTTTTGCCCTTACTATTTTTTCTCTCTCTTTCTCTGTGTATGTAAAATCCTTGTATCCCGTCAGAAACGGTGCAGAAAGTTTAGCGTCTCAGATCCCAATAAAAATATTTATTATTATAATAATATTAAGGGTTGGTCTGTCAAGTACTGCATGATTCTTCTCTTACGCCATTAACGATTCAAAACTGTCCAATAACACAACCCTCCTTTTTCCCTCTCTTTCTCTCTCTTAACTCAAATACAAATTATAGTACTAGCATAATACTTCTTGTGAATAATACCAAGTGCCCTTTTGAAGATTTCACGTATATATCAATATATATAAACATATATATACATCGACACAATATGCAAGAAGCTGGGGGTTTGGGAATGATAGGGAGTGGTAGTGCTGGTGGTGAATTGTCAGTCTCCGGCGGCGGCGGAGGAGGAGTTGACGGCGGAGACAGGCAGCTGAAGGCGGAGATCGCCACCCACCCACTGTACGAGCAGCTCTTGGCTGCCCACGTGTCTTGTCTCCGTGTCGCCACGCCGATCGATCAGCTGCAGCTCATCGACGCGCAGCTTTCGCAGTCCCATCACCTCCTGCGCTCCTACGCCTCCCTCCAACATCAGCACGGCCACTCCCTCCCTCCGCACGACCGCCAAGAGCTCGATAATTTCTTGGTACGATTAAGAAATAATAATAAAATATTCTTATCGGTGGTAATATAAGCGTTTTATTTTATTTTATTTTTTATGCGATTGGATTATTTTGTCACGCTTATGATGCAATCATTCACATCATAGGCACTATCTTTTTTGTTTAAAAAAAAAGAAGAAATTTTATATGAGTAGATTAATATTAATGATTTTTTTTCCCAATTTTCAGGCGCAATACTTGATAGTATTGTGTACTTTCAAAGAACAACTTCAGCAACATGTCCGAATCCATGCGGTTGAAGCAGTCATGGCTTGCCGGGAAATAGAGAATACTTTACAGGCCCTTACCGGTAAGAAATATATACATATATATATATATATATTGCTTATATTTTTATATGCACTTAATTCCGAACTTAATTTCTTGTTAACATGGAAATTAAATGTCCTTAAGACCTTCATAATTATGCTATCATTGATTTTACTTTTTATTACGTTGATTTCTTCCTTAGGTAGTTAGGTTTTGATTTGTGATATATGCGTGATGTACCACAATAATATTCCTTAATTACAGAACTAGATAGACAAAAGAAAAACAATTCCCCAATGTTACTTGTGCAAGAAATCTTAATTTACAATTAGTTGTAGTTGACCTCAATTTCTTCATTTTTTGATTTTTGGTGAGTTGGGTATTTGGGGAAGATGATAAATTCTGTGTATTTGGGGTTAATATGTTAGTTTGGGTGTCCTTGCTAGAGGGTGGGTGTGGTAGGGTCTAACGAAAATAATCAAAGATTATAGTTGGGAAATATATAGGTTAGTTAGTTCGGTGATATAGAATAGGGTTATCAACCAATATTGCACTATACCAACCCATAATTTGCTCTTCTTTATTTATTTATTTTTTCATCTTTTGGACCACCAACCGATAAGGTTTTGCAATGGAATATTTGGGGTTCTAGAAGATTGCTTAAATTAGCTCGTATGATTGCAATTATAATTATTACTTTAGCTTTTCTTTTTCAAACTAATACATGTACTTTGGTTGTTGGCGTATATATCCATATCTTGGAAGGTTATTTGCTTCATTTTGTGTGTGTATACACACACACACACACACATATATAATAGATACGTGACGCCAGTCATCTAAATTCTAAGATGTTGCATGGAGATTTTAGTGCATGAAACTTTATTATGACGTCAATCTTTATGAAGGGTGTCGGTTGAAGATAAGAAATTAACTAACAAAAGGTGAGTTTTAGGAGGAAAAAGGGTGTTGTTTTGGTTTTGTCATTTAGTGGATTAGCTAGATAAATTATGAAAGAAAATAACAAAATATATGCAATTTAATTGGATTCTTATCCATTATTTTATAATAATCACCTTGTGAGAGAGCATTAAATTAGTTGAACCTTTTCCTCTAGAATACCGAGCAGCATTATATGTAGACTTTTTTAAAAAACGGACCCTAGAAGCTACTATAATATTGTTCATGTGTTTTATATCTTGCAAGTTGGATCCATGGATATTGACGTTTTGTACTATGGAAGGACTCAAATTTTTTGTCCAAATTTTATTTTTTAGTCTGAGTTTAAAAAACTTTTTATCTTTGAGCATGCTCTTTAGTCCGAGTTTTAAGACGAAAATTAGGATCCTTATTCTTAACAAGTCAGGCAAGAGAGATAAACAGACTATGACCACTCCTCCTTAAAAAAAAAAAAAAAATGGATTGAGAGGGGAAAAATGGCTAAAAATCCTGCTGTTTTTTTCTAAAGCAGAACTCATTTATTTGCAATGTTTGACCATAGAAATAAACACCAATCTATAAGGATATTGGGTCACTTCACCTAATAGTTTGAAAAAGGATGGACACCAAATCATTAAAAAGTTTAATTTCTATCATGTTTAGCAGTATTTATTTATATGGTCTAGGTGTTGTGGTATTAACCTGCTTAATTTGTTACTATGTACTTTAATTTACAATATTTATGTACTGATATGGCCATGCATCCACGACATAGATGTATGTATGTATGTATGTATGTATGTTAATATGTGTGTTTTACGCATAATATGGCCAAAGAATTATACGGAGTATCGTCATTTTTTAAATGAGTTGAGTAATATCTTTTAGAATTTTAATAGGATATGAACTGACCCATATATGTATATATATAGTTATAAAATAAAGGAAAATAGGCAATAAGAAAATGAAGAATAAGAACACACAAATTAACGTAGAAAATCCTAGAAGAGAAAAATCATAGGCAGAGGAAAAATAAATCCACTATATTAAAATATTGATACAAAAAGAGAAAAGGTAATCATACATATATGTTGCACCACATGCTCCTAAAAAATTCTCATAATTATAGCTCCACTATATATGTTGTACTATTGGGTTTTTTAGGTCAAACTAAATAAAATTTAAGTCATTGTACTCTAATATATGTGTGTGTATATATATATATATATATGAATATGATCGTCAAATATACCCATCCATAGGCTGCCCTACTTAAACTAATTAGCATCTCTTTCAAGTGGGAATTTTTGAGAAAAATTATATTATATATAGTTGATGAGTATATTTTTCCTAGCTAGAATAAATGGTCAAAGAATTACACAACAAAAAGACATGAAATGACTAACTAGTGATCAATTAGCTTTTGATGCAAACACACATGATACTTTTTCAGGAGTAAGTCTGGGAGAAGGTACGGGGGCAACAATGTCAGACGATGAGGATGACCTACCGATGGATTTCTCTTTGGATCAGTCCGGCGCCGACGGGCACGACATGATGGGATTCGGTCCGCTACTTCCAACAGAATCGGAAAGGTCGCTAATGGAAAGAGTTCGGCATGAATTAAAGATTGAACTCAAGCAGGTAACCCTATCTTTTAATAATCTTGATCATTAATTAATAAGTTCTTACGTTTTGTACACTAAAAAAAAAAAAAAAGAAAGAAAGAAACTTACATTAATTGAGTAGCATAATCAAAAACTTCGAACTCTATTAACGAAGCAATGTTTTCTTGTACTTGAAAGAAAAAACTATGCTAATTCTGCTTGGTTTCATAAAAAGAGTTCGTATAGTAGGTGTATTTATTTTTTTTAGAAATACTTGTTATATTCATTAAATAATGCTTGGAAATTCATTGGAGTTGCAATATTGTTAATCTAGGGTTTCAAGTCAAGAATTGAAGATGTGAGGGAGGAAATATTAAGAAAAAGAAGAGCAGGGAAATTGCCTGGGGACACAACTACGGTCTTAAAGAATTGGTGGCAGCAACATTCAAAGTGGCCCTATCCTACTGTAAGCTTGCAAATCAAAAACTTCATACACACACACACACACACACATACATATGACATATTGTGCAACTTCTATTCTTAATTCTCAACAAGCAAGTTTTTGGTTTTGAATGAGAAATTTGAATACATTTTGAACTGTTATTACATGATTAGCTTTTACCTTAAAAGTAAGAGTTCATTATTTATAAATTATCATAAGCTGTTAGTTTTTTTTTTTTATGAATTTTTTTCCCTTTCAAATAATTGTATATATATTGATGCTATATGTGTCATAGGACAATGTTAGGCATTTCAAGTTATTTATTAACCTTTTTGATACTAAATGACATGATAACTTTATAAAAAAAAAACAATTCAGTGCTAATAGCTGTACAAAAAAAATATATTAGTTAACTTGGACATTATTTTATACCAATGTGTTTATTTTCTGGTTATTTTTATTTATCTTATCTGTATAGTTATTGCTTTCTGTATTTTTTATTTTTCAATAAATTAAAGTGAGGCTTGTTTGAGTTGCTTAGCGTGGCCAATCTAGTTGAAATGTGCTACATCTCTCAGATCTTGGTTCTTATTACTCTATGAGAGTTTTTTTTTTTTAAAAAAAAGGACGCGGGCATTATCCATATCTATATGCACACATATATGTAGATATGCACTCATAAAAACCACGAAAATATAGATCAGAATTTGCAAAAACTTACTTGAAACCTACAGGAAGATGACAAGGCAAAGCTTGTGGAGGAGACAGGACTGCAGCTGAAGCAAATCAACAACTGGTTTATCAACCAAAGAAAGCGCAACTGGCACAGCAACTCTCAATCAGTCACTTCTCTCAAGTCTAAGCGCAAAAGATAAAATCAATATATGTATATATATACACATATATATACATATATAGCTCACCACCATCCTCATCACCATCAACCTATAACTTTGTTCCAGATTATCAGGAACACCAAACACAATGAACTAATTACTTTTTTATAATGATCTTGTCATATATGCCTTGCGTTTATAATATATTTGTGAAAATCCATGCAGCATGGAAGAAACTACACTTTACCAGCATGCCTTTGAAAGTTAGATATCATGATCATGAGTACTCAAAACGAACGATGATCATCAGCTACTTATATAAATGTTGTAACATATATTGGTCAACTAATTGCTTACCTTTTTGTGATTGTAAATTCTTATAATTGGTTTCCCCCCAAGGACAAGCTTCTCTCTTGTTTGATATTTGATTTCAACAGCATGGATATTTGCTTTCACATATTATTCTTCTTTCAGGCACTTTTCAAGAATTCTTTCGTTAATTTTTTCTTAGTTATATATAATGCCACAATATTTTATGATAATAATTATATTGTGAATAAAGTATTATATAGAGATTGCTAATGTTCATTTATCAAACTGTTTGTACTTGAGAGATGTGACAAATGAATTATTAATTTTAAATTAGTAAAACAATCTTTCTTTGATGAGGACCTCCATTGGTAGCGTTTGATTTTTAATCGTTAGACCTAGTTATAATAATTTTTAAGATATAACGGTTCAAAAACATACCAATCAATAGATTATTTTTTTTAGGACCGACCGAAGAAATCTTCTTAGTAAAATAGATTCACTAATTGAGTCTTCACATGACTTGCTACTTTAATTGATGTACAAAATTTCGTAAAAACAAAAGTTGATTCTGATATCATTGTTATAATGCGTCCGTGTGTAGAAAAAAACAAGTTTATAACGCGTCTTTTAATGCCTTAAAAAAAAGCAAATTCTTCAAAAGAGATTATCAAAAAAGAGGAACTAATGTTAATGCTCCACTTGAGTGCTACATGTAGATAGATACTAATGGATTCCCCTACGTATATAAAAACAAAATTATTCATAAAACTAACGAATTAAGTATCAAAGATGCACTTAGGATATTTTCAACATATATGGAAAATAATTTAGGAATTATGCCGGCTAATTAATTATGTTTCCATACCATAAGGAACGATCAACAAGTTATTCAAGTTAAATAATATAGTTTATGTTTAATGGCCCAAAAATTCCAATATAATATGTGTGAAATAAGCAATTATTTATAATGCTCGACAATTGGTGGTGGCGGCGATGGGGAAGCAATGTTGCTGCCACTATGGCATTTGTTATCTTCCCGCCGGTGAGCTACTTAAAACCAAATCCCTAAATGTAAACAAAGGTTTACAATTTTTATGATTTTTTTACACAATATTAGTATTAGTTAGAGGTTAATCTGTAGATTAATTAGTATTAGTTATAGAGTTATTTGTGAGTTGCAAAGAGTAAATTCATCATTTCTTTAAGAAAGTAATGCAGCGTTTGATTCATAAGTTTGAACACATTACAAACTATTTTATTATAGTGTTTTTAAACTTTACACCAACTAAACTAGCCATACATGTTATTAAATGTACATATAAATATATATTTATATCCCTGTGATTTAATTATGATATGATCATATTGTCATTAGGTGTTGTTGCTCGATTTTGAGGATAGGTTTTATAATTTTTTGTTTGGTCAACGTATGTGATGCTGAGTAATACTACATCCATGCTACTAAAATGTACCCACATAGAATTAAGAAGAGAGTGAGAATTCACTAATAAAAAACACAATAAATAGGCTCATATAACTACAAATTACAATCATAAAATTAGATGAATTACTTAATATTAATAAATAAACATAAAATCAAATCAATAACTGTAAAATGTATTGACATTTGCTTATAATATGCCTCGTGGAGCTAATAAAAGTGATTCATATTCAAACGAGGACCTAATGCTCCTTAGTCGTTGTCTATTTTCTCTCTCCACGAACTCTTGCTATGCCTCTTCTTCTTTTTATTTTCTTCACCTAAGTTATTCACTTCAACGAGCAACACCCTAATACCTTCTGATTTTTTTGGCTACTTGATTCAACTTACATTTTTTGGCTATTTGATTTAGCTTACCTTACACATGCCCTTGTTCTTGTACATGTACATAAAGGTGGAAAACATAACTAATCTTCATATTTGATCTCTCCTCATCTTTCCCCACAACAAGTATATTTTTTTCCTCTTATTTTCCTGCCATCACTTGGAGTCTTCCATACGCCAGCACATGTAAGTTTATCCTTTAA
The DNA here is from genome assembly GCA_025403435.1 of Artocarpus heterophyllus. Lineage (NCBI taxonomy): Eukaryota > Viridiplantae > Streptophyta > Magnoliopsida > Rosales > Moraceae > Artocarpus > Artocarpus heterophyllus. Next base: position 1,890,883 of record CM046344.1, read on the forward strand.
GATTTCAGTCCTGTCCTTGTTCTTATCAATTTTTAACCTAATTCCTTCGAGGATTTATACAACATTTTTTTTTATAATAATAACCATAAATATTATCTTTTTTTTGTTTTTAAAATTTATTCTTTCATTAATTAGTTTAACCAGATTCAACTTCTAGTTTGTGGATGTTGTTAGATAATCCACTATGGTCAGATTAATCATGGTCCTTGCTGGGCCGGTAGGGCCCAACATACATACATTAGTTTAATTTGGTACCCTCTTTTCTTGAGCCAGCTTACGGGGATGAGTTCTATTAAGTCCATTTATCTTAAGGGTGTTTAAGATAGTAGTTTAAACTATCACTTTGGCTTTAAAAATTGTAAAATGTGAAAATTTTATACTATTCATAGTTTAAACTATTGATTTGGATTACTCTTCTACACACCCTATAAGTGTCAGAACAAGACTTAGCATTGTGATGGTGGGTTTGGACCAGACCCATTTGCATGAGACAGGGTGCTAGAAGTTAAATTTTTTTTCACGTCGTCAAGTTACTAGGCCGTTAAGGTGTTTATGATGTGGATTGAGCACCTCGTCCCATTCAGTTTACACATATACATTGATCGCACACGCACACACACATCAATCTAGAACCTTAATTATCACATTGATTATAGCCAAAACCTCGATCTAGGGGTGTTAGCAGACAGGTTGGGCGATGTTTTCCTCCAACCCATCAACCAAACCAAAAATAAATTTTATTTTTTGGCAATTTGGGCATATTGATATTTTTACACAAACCAAATCCAACCAAACCAAACCACTCATAAACAATTTGGGCGGTTTGGTGTAGATAATTTGTTAAGATTCATAACATATCTTGCAACTTGTCACAACTTGAAAATGAGGCCGCGATTGTTGAAAATAACCTAAAAATTAAATCAAATTAAATTAAACTGTTAAGGTGGAATCGCCTCGTAAATAATAATACCAATGAAAACTATTGGCTCGCGAGGATTTTGAACTCCACATTGTGGTCTTAGAATGTGGTTAGAGAAGTCCATATGTTGATGATACTGTTTTGCAATCTTCTATTGTTTTTGAACTGTGGTTTATAATTAGATTATGAATATTGCTGGAGAAACATCTTTTTATCACAATCCCAACTAAAATAAATTAAAACATAAATAATAATAATAATAATAATAATAATAATAATAATAATAGAATAACAACACAAATATTTATTCTAAAACACACACATTAAAATAATACATAGAGAGTTTAGAAGGAACTTGAAGTTATAGACAAGCTTCTATTCTCTCTCAAAATATAATTTTTCCCCCTACAAAGCATTCCCACAAAGCATTAATATAAATGCAATATGTTACATATATGGTGTGGATATGTTTTGAGAGTACAAAATACTTCGTATAACTAGTTATCCTAATTATGCATGTATGCAAAATACATGGGCATCGATAAACAAAAGATTGGGCCTTTAACGGGATGCATTTCGAGAGTACTAATTACTCCATTATATCAGTCATCCCAACATTACAGTCAATGAATCTAAAGGTTTTAACAATAAGATGTCATAAAAAATACAGGATGTAGAGGAAAGCGGTTATTCATGACATAAGAAATACAAACGAACATGCTATAGGTAAAACCAAAAGATTACAGGTGGAGGTTCAAATCCAATGGCTGCTTCCTGCTTTTTTTCTTCTAATCAAGCTTAGATGTTGCAGTGTCAGATTCTAAATAAAGGACTTGCATTTTATTAAGCAACTCTTCAGCTGTTAAAGTAGTTATAAAGATTTGTCTGCCTGATTCTACAATGAGTTTTTGTTCTATAGTGTAATCTAAAAACTTTAAAAGACTATCCTAAAATCATTTATATTCAAAAAAGCTACGAGTTTAAAGTGAATACCCAACAGATTCATACTAGTAACTACAAATAACTCTTCAAGGGTGCCTAAAGATCATGTTTTCAAGATGCTTAGGGATGTCTAAAAGTCTCTCTTCTTTACCTATAGTTTCCCCATAGAAGTTCTTCTTAGCTAGGAGATGAGAGATACTCCCTATGACTTGGCTACCCCTAGAACGAGCTGCTACTGCTATATTCCCCATTAATCCTAAGCTACCTCTCCTATAAATCAGGTTAATCTTTCTACATGCCAAGACTTGTCCTAAGTGTTCTGCGGTTTCTAAATAGATTCTATCTTTATCAGGAATCGAACCATAGAAGGCACAGATAGTTTTGATTTTTTTAGTTGAATGAAAGGAAGACATGTTTAGTTTCTAAGATAGACTGACTCTTTTCTTTAACTATTTGATTTTTTTTGGTTTTTTTTTTTCGTTTTAAGTCCGCTCTTCCTAAACACTTAGTCTCGAACGAGATCTTAAAGTAGATGAAAATGCTAAAGGACTAAAGAGTTATGACAGGTGGGCGCTGGTAGGTTAGTTTATAATCTAAACAAAATATGTGCAAGTAAGAAAAGAAGATTAGATATGATACTATATAGATGAAAAGTCAGAAAATAATATATGGACTTGTTAGAAAAAGTCAGACCAAATCTGAACGACTTTGAAAAAGTAAACACACAATCAGATCGACTTTTGAAAAATATGACTTGGATTGCACAAGTTTTGATAATTGAAAAAAAAAACAACAAAAGATAGTCTAACACAATTGTAGACTTTTTGATAAACGTGCACCAAATCTAGAAAACTGACAAAAATGACAAATTATTGTAGAACTTTTGAAAAATGAGACAAAAATCTTGAAACGTTGAGATAAGATTCAAAAATTTCAAATATGTTATAGTACAACACGTCATACATCTAACAAGATAATAATGAAAAAGCAATAAAATAAAACACACTAATCATTTATCATTTTCTGTGACAATTTTAAAACAATCAAATACTGAAAACATAACAATATATTTTTTTTACTGGAAGTGGACAAATTATTAAATACCTATTGTAACGATTTCAATACAAAACAATTCTCAAACGACATATATGGATCGAGGATTTACTCTCCATCCAATTTTTTTATAATCTAGCAAATGGGGTCTTTAAATGTCATGTTCTTGAGGCATTGTCTTTCTACATAGAATTTAGGCCAAAGTTTAGGAATTGCACCTTGGATATATCCACTTGGATTGTTCTGAAGAAAAGTATGAAGATCTTCCAAGTTCTCTTTACAAAGTCCATCCTTATAAAACTTGATTTTATTTTCTCTATTTACGAACATAAATCTTGGCAAAGTATATTTACCATTACAATTTTGTTGTCCACATTTGTTACATGTGACTACGATAACACGGGTCCTTCTTTTTGTCACACTACGACAAATACACATATTTGATAAGCCGACATCTTGATTGAAGTCACCCAGTCGAAACTTTCCTTTTATTAGCATCCTCATCATTGGGGATTTCAAAACGTATGGGAATTCATAGTCGAGTGATCCTAGACGTATATTTCTTCCTCAGGACTTCCTAAGAAAGTGATAGGAAGTATTTTCTCAGGTGTTTTTAGGTCCATGGTAAAAACAAAGAATAGAAAGAAGAATAAAGATAACATAAAAATCGAGGTAGAAAATTGAAGGATTCTGGAAAAGTTTTAGAGGGAGAGAAGAAGATCTAGAGAAAAGGGAGAGGATTTGAGAAACTAGAGAGAGAACGAAAATTTTAGAGAGAGTATGAGCTCGGTAAAATGAGCTATGATGCATAGTGATATGATATATAGACATGAAATAGGCACTGTGTTGGACACGTGTTGAGGACATATGTGAGAGGCTGAGTATGATCTGAGATAGTCGGACTGAATTGAATTGAACTAGACTCAATTCGTGTGATCTGAGATGGTTGGGCTTGGTTGGGCTAGACTAGCCCAATTGTTCTTTAAAAAAAAGTTGGCCCAAAATAAAAGGCCCATTTATATTTTTTAGCCCTAATTGAATCCATCTAAATACTATGAAGTGGTGATCAACAAGTTCTATTTTGCTCTATTTTTTTTTTTTTCATTTTGGCTTTGAGTTAATCGTATATGTTTTTTTTAATACATCACAAGCAAGTAACATTTAGAGAAAAGTGAAAAAAGTGAAATTTTGACTAAAAAAAAGAGGGAAAAGTGAAATTATAGAATGCATATAGGTGAATTCTATACCTATATAGAACTTTTCTCATTTCCAATTAAAAATAATTTATATGAAAAATAATAAAGATTCTCTTATAAAAAGTATTTTATGAAACATATATATATGGGGTGCATTAGTAGGCGGTTTGACAGAGGGTTTAAGTAGGCGGTTTAGGCGGGTTGAGAATGCCAAATCATTAACCAAATCATCCAAAATTATTTTTGTAAAAACCACCTAAACCATTCAAAATAAAATAAAAACCATCGAATTAGTTCGATTTGGGCAGTTTATCAAATTTTTGGGAAATCCCTACCTCAATCTAGAACTTTAATATATATATATATATATATATATTTCATTCAAGAACCTCAATTATCACATTGACAACATCCAAAAGTATAATGAATCTCTGTGTGAAATTTATTAGCCTGCCCTGCCTGCACGTGTCTGCACTAGAGAAATTAATTTTCTATGACAAGATAGCGAAGAAAGCAAGGGAAATTTTTGGATTTGGAGAATTTTTACTAAAATGAGAAAATAAATTGTCTTATTTTATTTGATTGATACGATCCTTATTCGATTTTACCATTAAAAAATAGAATTTAAATCTCTTATTAATTATAACTTGCCACTAAATTTCCCTAAACATTATCTTATCATAGACTTGACTTCTGTGGTCCAATGGAACTTTCCAAGTGGCCAAATAAAATATCTCTCATTTTCCTCCTCATTGGCCAGCACATGGTACCACACCCACTTTAATGGACTTTGTCTCCTCATTGGTTGTTCTTTGATAGTTTCTCGAGACCTTGGCGTTGACCATGTCATTAAATTTGACTTGCAATTGTTTAGAAATGACTTATTCCACTATTCCTCTTCTAGAATTCTATTTATTCACATTACTGTACGAACTATTTATTTTGTTAACGTTTTGGTCCCATTCATTTTCTGCCAAATTTCCATATAACGGTCAACCAAAACCAACTCCTTATTCTTGAGCGCACATTATTTTACACGTTGAAAGTATTCAATTTGCTCATTTCAGATGATATATGAAATGGGGTTTTGCTAAATCATGTTTTTGGAGCTTCAAATTTGCCAAAAAAAAAAAAAAAAACCTAAGAACTCATCATATTTTTGATGTGTTAGTGTAGGAGGTTGACTTTTTTAATATCACAGTTCAAAATATCATCAATTCCTTATCTTTTTTCCTTTTCTTGTTTTTTTTTTTTTTTTCCTTAAACTCTATTGCCATGGCTCATTCAATGTTCGCCGGATCATTGTCGTTTGGAGGCTCGCACCATGGCCAGGCTCAACAAAGTTTGCCCTTCAAGACCAGCAAGGAGTCCCTGAAAGTCCTGCTTCTACATGGCAACTTAGAAATATGGATAGTTGAGGCCAAAAACCTTCCCAACATGGACATGTTCCACAAGACTCTAGGTGAAGTGGTTGAAAAATTGGGAAAGTTGAGCACCAAAATCGGAGGGCACATGACGAACAAGGTGACGAGCGATCCCTATGTAACAGTATCAGTGTCAGGCGCCGTGGTTGCGAGAACTTTCGTGATCACCAACAACGAAAACCCGGTTTGGCAGCAGCATTTTGATGTTCCTGTTGCACATCATGCCTCGGAAATTCACTTTGTGGTGAAAGATAATGATGTTGTGGGGTCTCAACTAATGGGAGCTGTTGGAATTCCGGTTGAGAAGTTGTGTTCTGGGACAAGAATTGAAGGGACTTTTCCGATTTTAAGTGATAGTGGAAAGCCTTGTAAGCCAGGAGCTGTTTTGAGCCTCTCAATTCAGTTCACCCCAATGGAAAAAGTGCCTCTTTATCACCCCAAATCATCAAATTCAGATTTCCTTGGTGTTCCTGGGACATACTTTCCTTTAAGGAAAGGAGGGAAAATTACCCTTTATCAAGATGCTCATGTTCATGGCGCCGGCCTTCCTAATTTGGAGCTCGACAATGGCATTCGGTACGAGCACTCGAGTTGTTGGCGCGACATCTTTGAGGCGATTAGTCAGGCGCGCCGGTTGATTTACATTGTTGGATGGTCTGTTTACCACAAAGTTAGGCTGCTTAGGGATGGGGAAAATGCAACAGAAAGCATGTTGGGAGAACTTCTCAAGTCCAAGTCTCAGGAAGGTGTTAGAGTGCTTCTTCTTGTTTGGGATGATCCAACTTCTAATAGCTTCTTGGGAATTAAAAAGGTAAAAGGAGATTAATGTTTTTTTTTTTTTCTTTTGCAGTTAGAAGTTTTTCTTTTTTGATTTCTGTCTATACAAAATGCAATTCCAGTATAAATTTGTTAGGGTCATATATGAGTTGTCAAGTCATATTAGTAATGGTTGGTGAAGCCACTTGTGGACAAGTGTAGGCGACCACCCATGAGGTTTTTTTCCTTTTAATTTTGAATATGAAAGTTTATTAAAGTTGTGTTTTAGCACCTCTAAAATTGTATTTCACCTCTTTTTAAATTCTACATCTTTTCTATTTGCTCCATCTCATTAGTTTAGTTACGCCCTTACAAACAATCTACCACTTTACGAGCTGTTTATTGGTTTGTATGACATGATGTAGGATGGAATAATGGGGACCTTTGATGAAGACACTCGTCGTTTCTTCAAACACTCTTCTGTCCAAGTCCTACTTTGTTCTCGATCTGCAGGAAAGAGACAAAGCAGGGCCCAAAAGCAGGTATGATACAGAAACAAGTACCATATTTATGCTATTCAGCAATGAAACAAAGTTACCATATTTATGTTGATAAAAAACCATATTTTAATTATTTGTTTCTTTTTTCTTTCTTTTCTTTTCTAATTTTTCTTTTCAATTGAGACAACTTATAAGCCGGATTGGTCGAAAAGCATGGGGTCTCCTAAGTCGTGCCTCTATTTGACAAGAAAAATAAAATGTTGCTTACACTAAATAATTGAAATATGTTGTTGTGTTCTGAACATGTGTTCTTGCTTTGATTTCTCATTGTTTATCTCAGGAAGTAGGGACAATCTACACCCACCATCAGAAAACAGTAATTGTGGATGCTGATGCAGGCAACTACAAGAGAAAGATCATAGCTTTTGTTGGAGGTCTTGACTTATGCAAGGGCCGTTATGACACTCCGCACCATAACCTTTTCCGCGGTGTGGAAACAGTGCACCAAGATGACTTTCATAACCCAAATTTAGCGGTAATCGACGAAAATAATCTACATTATGGTTTAGGATACTTTGTGTTCTTCTGCATCTTAAACGTTTTTTGCTTTGTGATGTTTATAAAAACAGAAGCCTTGTGATGGTTGTCCAAGGGAACCGTGGCACGATTTGCACAGCCGAATTGAAGGTCCTGCAGCATATGACGTCTTAACCAATTTTGAAGAGCGTTGGTTGAAGGCTTCAAGGCAAGGAAAGCTCAAAAAACTAAAATCATCGTACGACGACGCGCTGCTCAGCATTGAAAGGATTTCGGACATCATTCCTATGGCTGAAGTTCCTTGCCTAAGTGAGAACAATCCAGAAACTTGGAATGTTCAGGTATGAAAATCTTCCTTCTGTACTTAACTCATTCAGCTACTTAATTTCCTAATTTGTAATTTCTGGTTATTACTTTTCCCAACATGAAGGTTTTTCGTTCGATTGATTCGGGTTCCGTCAAGGGATTTCCAAAAGATCCAAAAGAAGGTACAAACAAGGTGAGGCATGAACTTGGTGTTTCTATAGCTAGATACTTGATGCTATAAAGATTATAGCTTCATGATTGAGTAATAATATGCTTTTATTTCATTTTGAACAGAACTTGATGTGTGGGAAGAATGTACTTATAGACACGAGTATACATACAGCATATGTCAAGGCAATTCGTTCTGCCCAACACTTCATTTATATGGAGAATCAGTACTTCCTTGGTTCATCATATAATTGGAGTTCCAACAGAGACTTGGGTAAGAAAATAGTCATTCAAACATTTAAGAGCGTCTCTGATGCAGTGTTAAATTAGTGTGTCATTGCCAAATTCAAGTATTCGAATAGAAAAATCATTCTCTAATTCAACACTATTATTAGTGCTAAATTTGACATGTACTATTCTAATTGGCTAATATGATGCCACGTATAGCATATGCCAAATTTTGACATATGAAATAGCATTGTGCATCGAAGCAAAAGTAAAACAAGAATGTATCATTGACATTGGCATTTATATCACAAACAGTCTTAGTACATGCATTGTGTTCACCCTACTCAACTATGTGTTGTTTCACCAGTCTTGAAGTAATAAGAGATACTAAAACTTGATTGAAAGCATGCAGGTGCAAACAATTTGATACCAATGGAAATCGCTCTCAAGATTGCAAACAAGATCAAAGCGAACGAGAGATTCTGCGCGTACATTGTGATCCCAATGTGGCCAGAAGGCGCTCCTACTAGCATTACCACCCAAAGAATTCTCTTTTGGCAGGTAAAAAGAAAAAAAAAAAAACCCCACCACCCCCCTTGTCTTATGTTATTTTACTAAGTTTTCATTAAACCCGAAACATATTAAAGACTCAGAGCTGTTAGGAGACTGGACTAACATTAGTTTAATTCTAACATTTGATATTGTGTTGTTCTTGCTTGATGCAGAATAAAACAATGCAAATGATGTATGAAGTGGTCTACAATGCTTTAAAAGAAGCAGGGCTTGAGAACAAGTATGAGCCACAAGACTATTTGAATTTCTTTTGTCTTGGAAACCGAGAAGCCCCAGATGGTCAAACTCCAAGCGGTGCAGGAGCTTCGAGCGCAGAAAAGACTCCCCAGGTACATATTACTTGTCTTTAATAAATTTTGCACCCCTTTCTCTTCGTATTTAGATGTAGGGTCCATTTGATTCGTTGGTTCAAAATGTATAATTTGAAAAGTGTGGTTTGAAAAATGGGCTCAAAATGTTGGAAAAAAAGCGAGGGTGTTTCTATATTTGAAGCCATTTTTTGCTCAGACTATCCAAGGGTTCAAAACAGGATTCACTTTGCTTTCTCAAATACTAGTTCATAAAAAAATTTGAACCATTGAACCAAAAAACCCCTAATTTTTGTGTTTCCAAGTTACTCACAACTGTTTTTGGTGGCTAAAATTTCAGGCACTCACTAGAAAGAATAGGCGGTTTATGGTTTATGTGCATTCAAAAGGAATGATAGTTGATGATGAGTATGTGATAATTGGATCGGCAAATATAAACCAAAGATCTTTGGATGGAACAAGAGACACTGAAATAGCAATGGGTGCATATCAACCTCACCATACTTGGGCAACAAATTGTTCAGCCCCACGTGGACAGGTAAATGAAGTCTTTTTGATAGTTACTTTTTCAGTAGCCGTCGGAAAAATCCACATATTTAATATTTTCAAACCATTAAACCTAGTTAAAATCATATTTTCCTAAAATCATATTTTCCTATAAATATAACTGAAAATAAATATTTTCTTACAAGTTATCTTTGAGTAACCACCAAAAAAAATCTCCTTTTTTCATAGGCCAAAAATCTTTACCTTTTTACTTTGTTTTGCACGTGGGATTTGTCTATTTAAACAAGCCTTATCCGACAATAAATATGTCATAATTAAGAGTTCCAACATAGAGCCTCCTATAATCGTTTCCATCGGTTTCTCTTTTATTTTCTTGTCGTTTCTCTTGCTGTTGTCATTTTATAGATCTTTGTCGTTTTTAGTTCATTTCGTTTTCTTTATCGTCGCCGTTGTTGTTATCTCCATTTTTTTGTTTCAATTTCGTCGTTTCACACTATTCTTGTCGTTTCTCATAGTCCTGGCTTCTTTTTCCGTCGTTTTGACATTCTGAACACACAAAATATAACTTGTTTTAAAAATTTGCTTCTGGGTTTGTTTCTTCTTCAGGTGTATGGATATAGGATGTCATTATGGGCAGAGCACATAGGAGGTTTGGAGGAGAGTTTCAAGAGACCAGAGAGCCTTGAATGTGTGAGAAGAGTAAGGTCACTTGGTGAGCAGAATTGGAGACAATACATAGCTGAGGAGGTCACAGAAATGAAGGGCCATCTTCTAAAATATCCAGTTGAAGTTGATAAAGATGGTAAAGTGAAGAGTATACCTGGCTGTGAGCAATTTCCAGATGTTGGAGGCAACATTGTTGGTACATTTGCAGGACCTCAAGAAAATCTCACCATTTAAATCTGCATTTTTTTAGAATATATATTTAAAAAAACCCATTAAATAAATAAATAAATAAGCCTTTCCTACAGTCATAAATCATTCTTTAGAACATTACTTGCGCTTTTTTTTTTTTTTTTTTGCATCAGAAAGTTTAGCCAGTGAGTTGTTGTATCTTTTTTTTTTTCTTCTCATTTTTTTCCTTGTTTTACAATAATAAATAAACAATAGAAGTGGTTTTTTTTTTTTTTTTCAGACTGTAAATCTTGTTATGATGAGCTATTAAATGACTCTCTTTAAGTGACGTTAATAGAGAGATACTGAGTAATTCTTTTAGTGGAACTAACTTAAAATGAAATGGTGCCCTCTATCTCTTCTTATTGTTATTATTATTGGGGCAGGATAATTACTTGCTTCATGTGAATAATTTGCAACAATTCATCTTTTCAAAAGGTGTTTGAAGCATTAGGTTTGAACCAATTGGTTTGAAGTTAAACAGTGCAAAGCTCTCGCATACACATTGTAAAGTAAGAGTAAACTATAGTATGAAGCTTTTATATATTACAGTGTTCAGAACTAACTGGTTCAAACTAATACTCCTAAACATCCTATTAGTATACTGATGGCAATTTGGATAAGCAAATTTGATCGAAGCAATTTTGTGACACCCGTTATTCTCCTAAGGGTATTAAGGTAATTAGATTAATTACCTAGTATATATATTAAAAAAATCATAAATTTCTCTCATAATTCGAAACTCTCTCTCTCTACTTTCTCTCTCTAAAAATTCTCTCTCTCTCTCCTCAAAGATCGTCTGAGATTTCGGCATCCGTTTTCGACACCTCCCGCACCAATGGAAAGCTCTCGACGAGCTGAGTCCAACGAGCTGCCGCGCCGCCCAAAACGCCGCCGGAGGAGACCACACGCGCCGCCCAAAGTGGCGGCAAAACCCATTTCTTTCCGACGAGATATCTTCGCCGTCCGACGTCCGATCGACGTGATTCTTGTTCCTACACGACCACCGTGATGAGAGGAACAAAACCCACCCTTGGTGGCAGCTCAACAACCGCCGGATTGCTCCGCCCGTCTATTGCCGCCGTGCACCGCCGCCCCCATGGTGGAACTCCGCCTTGCAGGAGGAGGTGACTGACACCACCCCTCCCAATGAGTTCAGAGGATCAAGGGGAGTAAAACCCCTCGATCAATTGCACGGAAGGAGCCGGTTTCGCCGGAGAACGGCCAACGCCGCCGTCAACCGCCGCGGGAGTCTCCGTTTTGGCTCTTCCCAGCCACGTTTCTTCAAATTGGATGAGGGAAAATGCTCATAGGAGGATGGGTAGCAAAAGCCCTCAGCCAATTTCAGGTTTCCATCGTCGGAGAATCAAGATCGGAGCTCATCCATTTCTACCGATGTTGTACTTCACGACCCGCTATGTTAGAGGCAGAATTGGGTGAAATTGACCCCGCCATTGGACTCAGAAGGGTCGATTTAGGGGGGGTAGGCCCGAGCCCAGCTGCCAACGGACCCCGATTGACGCCGGTCAACGCCGGTCAAAGTCGGTCAACGCCGGTCAACGGTGGTCAACGCCGGTCAACGGCCGGTCAAAGGCCAAAATGGGATTTTGTGATCCGGACCTCCGATCGAAGATCCGAGACCGCCTCCTGACTCGTTTCGATGCTCTGGATGCAATGGTGACCTCCGTTTGAGCAAATTCCACTCCGATGAAAATCATCCGGTATCGACTGCACGCGACTCGAGGCGATTCAAACAGCAGTATCGGAGTCCAGAATGACGTTTTCAAGAATGTATGATCTCCAGGAAGCATTCCTAGCCATTCATAGTCGCTCGAGGAGCACTACAGAGGATGCTTCGTAGATACAGCGAGATACAACTGGATCTGTTTTGCTTGGAGTTCAAGATCAAGGGAGTATGGAGCTAACGTTAATTGATTCCAGGATTAAGAGACTGTTGATAAGCTTGAAAGGTAGGGATTCTATTACTCATCTTTTGTGAGGTTTTTATAGAATTAAAATTGATTGTTTTGCCGCAATATATATATATCTATGTTGAACTGATATTATATGTGTATCACATATGAAACTATGACATGGACTCGTCTTGTATTGTACGACGAGGAACATAATGAATTGACACATGTTATAAATTGAGAAGCATGGTTAGGAAAATTAACTCTATTAATAATGATTTAATATAGAGAAATTGTGAGACATGAAAAGGGTGACGGTTACGTCCTTGGGCATGAATACCCTAAAAGGTAAAATAGGGGGAAGGTGATGACGCTTCCTTGGGTTGAAAGTCCCAGAACACACTGTACAGGAATCGACTTGGTGAGGACTCGGGGCTTGATGTCCCCTCACCGGAACACCCTTGGAATGTTTATAGGGTGATCAAGTGCGCCCATTTGGGTCTCGATGAGTTGAGTGATACTCAATTTAACATGGATACCTAGGAACAATGATGATTGGTAATATTTGTATAAATGTGTAATTATGACACTTGGTAATGATTAACTACGGTATCCATAAGATGTGATCATAATAAACCTCATAATCTGAAATATGATGTGACTTACTGACCATGCAGGTTTTAATGTGGTAATGATAAAAACCTAAAGGTGAGTAATGGCTTTCTCTACTGAGCATAGTGTTGCTCATTCCCTTATGTTTATATATTTTCAGGACTCACTAAGTGTGAGGTGGCTACGAGAAATATAGTTGAGGAAGTGATGTAACTATATTACATTGGGACTGCTTCAATTGTTGAGAATGTTCTTCATGATAATGTAAGCATCAATTGTTACTTTCTGTGACTGTATTATAATGTGTTGAGGGTTAAAATGATGATGACAACAGTTTATATTATTAAATTTAAGGTGCTACATTAAAACTGTGGTTTATTTATCGTTTATATTTTTATTTTTGAGTTGAGAGTTTTCATTTAAGTCCCGGGCAAATTTTATTTTTAAGGTTTTACTTTTATTATTTATTTTTATTTTATCTCATTAAAAACTGTTAACCCCCATATAGGGGCGTTACAGAATTTTTGGTATCAGAGCCTAGGTTCGGTTAACCTAGGGAGTGTAGCACCACTTTAAAAAAATATATTTTTGAGATGGTTTTGAAGCTGAATTTTTATTGTCATCATCAAAATGAACCTTCACATTGATTTATACAGTCTAGAAGGATGTAACATGGAAAGGCCATAGAATGAAAATATCAATAGTTATATGAGTACAATAATTATATAGAAGGAAAGTATTAATAGTTATGAGGGAATGATAATTATATGGAATGAGTTTATAAGTAGATTGCTTATGAGAGATTCGTATAATATTTGGATCTATAAGCATATCTAATTCGTATAAACGATGAGAAATTCGTATAGATACGAGGATTTAAAAGCCTTTTGTCTCGTGAAAAACAATAAGAAATATAAGGCTTGATTTATTGATTTTAAAGTTTGACATAGATATGCCAAATTTTTCGTAATTGATTCAAACCTAAGTAATGATTATGTGTGGATTCGATGGAGCACATAAGTGTCAATGTCTTTTCTTAAAAGTTCTATATATTTGAGGAATATGATATAAGTTGGGAATCATGGTGTTGAATTTTGAGAGAGATAAATGTTAGACTTTTGGTCTGTTGAGACTGTGTAAAGTCTAGAATGCATGAATCTCAAAATTGGAATATTTTGTTACGTACATTGTATTTAAGTGTATCAGTGAATCCTTTGGTTACCTAAGGTTTTGTTATATGAGGAAATTATATATTGTATAAGTAGAATTGTGGGGATTGTAGATGTTCTTAAGTAGTAACATCAAGTGTCTTTGTTCATTGATATGGTCTATGTTGAAAGACGTAAATCGTATTGATTTCAAGGTTAGTCGCATTCTAAACCCTTGGTAGTAATGATGATGAATCCATTGATAGATGTTAAGTATTATGAATAACATATGGGTGTATGTATTGTTCAATAAAGTTTTGATTAAAACAAAATTATTTGAGTTGCTGGATCATTCAGGAAGATCCTTGTTGTCGTTAAATTAGATTTGTTGTTTATAGTTAACTTTATCTATAGTGGACTTTGAATTGGGTTTAAGATTTATACAAATTGGTTTTCAATTTTATGTTTGTTATTTAACTCGTTCTAAATGTGTTAAGGCCCGAAACAACCTGACCATTTTCAACTAAGAACATTTGGGCCTAGTTTAAATCTTAAATCAGTTTGATTCACACTGTCTCTCCCACGTGGTTTCTATACGTGTCATATACAGTGGTTTAATCATTGTTTACAAATACGTTTACTGTGCATAGGAGCTTATTTCTCTGAGTTCACTTTTTCTCTCTTAATTTGTTATTTTCTCTCTAAATCGCAAATCCTCTTCTTTCTCATTAAAAATTCTTCTTTTCCTCCAAAAGAAGAAGGAATTCTAGGATTCTGCAATTTACTATCTTAATTTTTCCTTTCTATTTACTCTTCTTTCATCTCATCATGGACCCAAAATACCAACACCTGAGAAAGTATTTCCCATCACTCTCCCAAAAGATTCTCAGAAAGAAATACAAGGCTAGAATTACTCGGTTGTGGATTCTTATGCGTTTTGGTATCCCTTGTGATGTGAGAATGTTAATAGAGGGGAAAATCCGTCCGAGTGACTTTAGTCAAGATGTCGGTTTACCAGGAACAGGTACCAGTCGTAGTGCAATAAAAAGAAGAGCTCGTGCCATCGTGGTCACTTGTAACAAATGTGGAAGACAAAATTGTAACGGTAAATGTACTTCACCTGGTTATATGTCTACGAATAGAGAGGATAAAATAAGGTTTTGTAGGGATGGACTTTCAAAGGAGAACTTGGATAGCATCCATCCTCCTCTCCACGGTCACCCTAGTGGATATGTTCAAGGAGCTATTTTTAAACTCTGGCCTAAATTTTATACAGAAAGACAACGCCTCAGGAATATGGTATTTCTAGATCCTGTTTGCCAAGCCATAAGAAAACTGGATGGGGAATAAGTCATCGCTCTATAAAGGTTATTCAGTCTTTACTTATTTGAAGCAGTTTTAGCTGATGTTCAACAGTTTGTGTTTTTCTTTTACTCAGAATATTTGCTTTTGTGTTTGAAATAATTGTGATTATTAGATTGATACAGTAAGTGTTAATATCTTATTTAATTTATGATTTTCTTAAATATATATATAATAAAATATATTATCTTATCAGACACGTCACATACGGTACAGTAATATGTTTGAATTTTGAAAAGCTTATCCAGATATTTCAAGATTTGTGTCTCAAATTTCAAAAGTTCTTCAGTATTTGTCGTTTATATTAAATTTCTAGACTTGGTGTATATTTGTCAAAAAGTCTACAGTTGTGTCAAGAGGGTCTTCTGTCAAATTGTTCTCAATTGTCAAAAGTTATACAATTAGAGTCTAATCTTTTTCAAAAAGTGAATCAGATTTTCTGTAAACTATCAATCACCTTATCTTACTTTCTTATCCGCACAAGATTTTGTTTAAATCTTTGGATTACCTTTTCATTACTTACTCGTCTATCTCTTTAGCCCTTTTTGTATATTTCTCATCTTTAAAATCTCATGTAGAACCCGAAGTCTAAGTGGAGCAGACATTAAGCAACCACTTCTATAAACCAAATATGTCTACCTCCCAGTCCACGAAGAAAATAAAGAATGTCTGTGTCTTTTGTGGTTCCAGCCTTGGAAAAGATAAAGCTTATTTAGAAGCTGCAAATCATTTAGGGCAAGTCCTAGCACGCAAGAAGATTAACATAATCTATGGGGGTGGTAGTATAAAAATGATGGTAAATATGGCACTAGCAGCTAGGTCTAGCGACGCTACTGATGTAAGAATTTGGCCTCATATTCCAGTTGAAGGAAACCTTTGTAAGGAAGCCATAGGTAAGGGAGAAGGAGTCAGGAGTATCCCTAAAAATTTTAAAGACATAATCTATAATTCTGATGCTTTTATAGCATTACCTGGTGGTCTAGGTACTCTTGAGGAAATATTTATAGTTGCTTGTGGGCAATTGTTGGGCTTTTATTCCAAACCTTTGGGACTGCTGAACGTAAAGGGTTTTTATGACGGTCTTTTGAAATTTCTAGATTACGCTGTGGAAGAAAACATCACTACAGAATCGGAGAGACAAATCTTTGTCACTGCTTCAACAGCTGAGGAATTGATAGATAAAATGCAAATCATACATCCAGAATCCGACACTGCAACATCCAAGCTTGAATGGGAAAGGGAAAGCCGGGAGCGGCCAATTGATTTGAATCTCCATCTGTAATCTTTTTGTTTTATCTTTGGCATGTAGGCATGTGTGTCTGTATTTCGTGTGTTACGAATAACCGTTTGCCTTGTATTCTGTGTTTCTTGTGGTACGTCGTTGTTAAATCTTTTAGATTCATTAAGCCTAATGCCGGGATGGCTGGATACGGAGTACTTGATGCTCTCGAAACGCATCCTTCTTAAGGTCCGATCTTTTGTTTATCGATGTTTTTGTATCCTCTAAGCATGCATGATATGGATAGCTGGTATACGGAGTGCCTTGTACTCTCGAAACGTATCCGTATTATGTTTGTAATGTGTAATATTCTGTTAATATTATGTGGAAGTACCAGAGTCAGTTATGGGGATATTCCATATGAAATATGAGTATATTATTTGGATTGAATGTTTGTGTCATGAGGATAGCTGTTTAATGAAAAAATGTCGGGTATGTTTGCAACCAGAGATTCCGTTTAATATCTCTATGAATAAGTTTAATGTATGGTTTTGAATATAAGTGTTTGTGATATATGTTTTATGATTATGTTTTAGTTTATTAGTTGAGGTATGAAATCAAATATATTTGACTTTTCCTTACTCAAAAAGGAAAAGGAACCTAAAGATGAAGTATATAAAATTTCTCTAGCAATCTCCTTAAATGTGATTGTAAATCACAGTCCATGGACAATGAAGGACTGGAATCATGATATGGTCAATATGTATGCCTGATCAGATTCTTAGACTATTATACAGTGTTATAAGTTGAAACTTGTCAGAAATACTCTCATTGAGGGATTTAGGAGTAAGATTTATTATGCAAGTAAATAAGTGGAGATATGATAACTTAAATTTGGAGGACAAACAACATTAACGGTTTAGACTCAGAATTGGAATCATATTGGAATCATAATTTTTACTAGTATTACTAGAATTGAAATTTCGAGGACGAAATTTCTTTAAGGGGGGTAGAGCTGTGACACCCGTTATTCTCCTAAGGGTATTAAGGTAATTAGATTAATTACCTAGTATATATATTAAAAAAATCATAAATTTCTCTCATAATTCGAAACTCTCTCTCTCTACTTTCTCTCTCTAAAAATTCTCTCTCTCTCTCCTCAAAGATCGTCTGAGATTTCGGCATCCGTTTTCGACACCTCCCGCACCAATGGAAAGCTCTCGACGAGCTGAGTCCAACGAGCTGCCGCGCCGCCCAAAACGCCGCCGGAGGAGACCACACGCGCCGCCCAAAGTGGCGGCAAAACCCATTTCTTTCCGACGAGATATCTTCGCCGTCCGACGTCCGATCGACGTGATTCTTGTTCCTACACGACCACCGTGATGAGAGGAACAAAACCCACCCTTGGTGGCAGCTCAACAACCGCCGGATTGCTCCGCCCGTCTATTGCCGCCGTGCACCGCCGCCCCCATGGTGGAACTCCGCCTTGCAGGAGGAGGTGACTGACACCACCCCTCCCAATGAGTTCAGAGGATCAAGGGGAGTAAAACCCCTCGATCAATTGCACGGAAGGAGCCGGTTTCGCCGGAGAACGGCCAACGCCGCCGTCAACCGCCGCGGGAGTCTCCGTTTTGGCTCTTCCCAGCCACGTTTCTTCAAATTGGATGAGGGAAAATGCTCATAGGAGGATGGGTAGCAAAAGCCCTCAGCCAATTTCAGGTTTCCATCGTCGGAGAATCAAGATCGGAGCTCATCCATTTCTACCGATGTTGTACTTCACGACCCGCTATGTTAGAGGCAGAATTGGGTGAAATTGACCCCGCCATTGGACTCAGAAGGGTCGATTTAGGGGGGGTAGGCCCGAGCCCAGCTGCCAACGGACCCCGATTGACGCCGGTCAACGCCGGTCAAAGTCGGTCAACGCCGGTCAACGGTGGTCAACGCCGGTCAACGGCCGGTCAAAGGCCAAAATGGGATTTTGTGATCCGGACCTCCGATCGAAGATCCGAGACCGCCTCCTGACTCGTTTCGATGCTCTGGATGCAATGGTGACCTCCGTTTGAGCAAATTCCACTCCGATGAAAATCATCCGGTATCGACTGCACGCGACTCGAGGCGATTCAAACAGCAGTATCGGAGTCCAGAATGACGTTTTCAAGAATGTATGATCTCCAGGAAGCATTCCTAGCCATTCATAGTCGCTCGAGGAGCACTACAGAGGATGCTTCGTAGATACAGCGAGATACAACTGGATCTGTTTTGCTTGGAGTTCAAGATCAAGGGAGTATGGAGCTAACGTTAATTGATTCCAGGATTAAGAGACTGTTGATAAGCTTGAAAGGTAGGGATTCTATTACTCATCTTTTGTGAGGTTTTTATAGAATTAAAATTGATTGTTTTGCCGCAATATATATATATCTATGTTGAACTGATATTATATGTGTATCACATATGAAACTATGACATGGACTCGTCTTGTATTGTACGACGAGGAACATAATGAATTGACACATGTTATAAATTGAGAAGCATGGTTAGGAAAATTAACTCTATTAATAATGATTTAATATAGAGAAATTGTGAGACATGAAAAGGGTGACGGTTACGTCCTTGGGCATGAATACCCTAAAAGGTAAAATAGGGGGAAGGTGATGACGCTTCCTTGGGTTGAAAGTCCCAGAACACACTGTACAGGAATCGACTTGGTGAGGACTCGGGGCTTGATGTCCCCTCACCGGAACACCCTTGGAATGTTTATAGGGTGATCAAGTGCGCCCATTTGGGTCTCGATGAGTTGAGTGATACTCAATTTAACATGGATACCTAGGAACAATGATGATTGGTAATATTTGTATAAATGTGTAATTATGACACTTGGTAATGATTAACTACGGTATCCATAAGATGTGATCATAATAAACCTCATAATCTGAAATATGATGTGACTTACTGACCATGCAGGTTTTAATGTGGTAATGATAAAAACCTAAAGGTGAGTAATGGCTTTCTCTACTGAGCATAGTGTTGCTCATTCCCTTATGTTTATATATTTTCAGGACTCACTAAGTGTGAGGTGGCTACGAGAAATATAGTTGAGGAAGTGATGTAACTATATTACATTGGGACTGCTTCAATTGTTGAGAATGTTCTTCATGATAATGTAAGCATCAATTGTTACTTTCTGTGACTGTATTATAATGTGTTGAGGGTTAAAATGATGATGACAACAGTTTATATTATTAAATTTAAGGTGCTACATTAAAACTGTGGTTTATTTATCGTTTATATTTTTATTTTTGAGTTGAGAGTTTTCATTTAAGTCCCGGGCAAATTTTATTTTTAAGGTTTTACTTTTATTATTTATTTTTATTTTATCTCATTAAAAACTGTTAACCCCCATATAGGGGCGTTACAAATTTCTAAGTTCTAAGGAAACACTTGAGTTCAAATTCATAAGTTAGCTTAGCTGATTATTAATGTGACAAAAACTATAGTCCCTTTTATAATTTTTTTCTCCACGTATTCTTATCGTTAACATATTTGGTCAGATTAGGTGTACGCTTCTTGTTGAAAAATAGTGTCCGATCATAAAACCTTGAGCAAACATTCATGTTAGCTTCTCTTGAGCTCCAATAATAACGCCCATAGAACGTGCCAATGTCAATCGCCTTCATCCTAAACTTTTATTTTAGCATAGTAAAGAAATTCCATAGAGTATAACGTCATTGGGTAGGTGTTAGTGGGACCCATTTTATAATTTATTGATTTATTTTGTTTTTTATTTTACTTTTTGTGGGTAAGAAAGTATCAACTGTGGTGCTTTGTTTTGAAGTAGTGAAGTGTGAAGTGTGTTCTACTCAAGTTGAGACCACCCATTCTTCTGGAAAGGTAGATATTGGTGTCAAAGTCGGCCATGATTAAGACAACGAAATCTCTGCAGTTTTGTGGCACCACAGTTCTATTGGATCATTATAATTATCTACATTTCTACACACAGTTAATATTGTATTTCCTCTTTTTGAAACCACATTTCGACCACAAAAATATTTATCTATTAAAAAAAAAGAAAGAAAAAGAGTGAACAGGTTATGGAACTTTGAAGCATGGAAATTAATTTTTCTAAATTTTATTTTGTTGGGCAGTGTTTTGGGATCACCTGTACATCTTTTTTTCTTATGTTTAAAATAGTAAAGATAAAAAAAAGGTAAAGTGCGTGAGAGAGAGAGTAAGATTGGAGGTAAGGATAATGCTTTAGTTTGATTAGAATATTTACTTGCGAAGCTTGTTTCCATAAAGCCACAAGCAAAGTTCTCAAAATAGATGCCCTTTATGTAGAAACTCTGTGAAACAAAGCTAGTGTCGTATTAAAATTAAGAGAGGTTACGAAAATAATACAATAGGAACAAAGAACAAGAACATACATAGATTTACATGGAAACACAAGACGTGAAAAACCTACGAGCAGAGGAGAAGAAAAATTCCATAGTTGTTCTTCCACTACAATTGTTGCACCGCGAGCTTTCTGGTCAGGCCAAACTGAATTCGAGTTACTATACTCTAACAAAAGATAATAAAAAAAATAATGTTGTAATGCACAAAAAACATGCAAAATATAGTTCAAAGAACTCTATCGATTCATAAGTTTAGAATTTCCTCAAAACATGATAATTTTTTTAACGCAAAAAAGCGAGACAATTTTTTCTTTAAGAACCAAAAAAATTAATCTATCATTGTTATATATATATATATATATATATTATAAATGTAATTTTTATTAGATCTAACAGTCAAAAATATTCCCTAAGAGGAAGATTATGTATATAAGAAGAAAATGTCATATGCTAGCAACCTCCACCCCCCTTCCCCCTGGTGGGGCGAGCTAGAAAAAAGCGCCACATATATCATGCCAAAAAGGAAAAGTTGACATCTCACCTTGTTGCAACTAGTACACCCGAATGCTGGCCACAAGCCTAATTTGCTGAGACATTTCACCTTCACTTCTTTACAAAATGATAGGAAAATCTAGTGAAGATAACAATCCATATCTTATGTTTTAAATTACAGAATTGCCTTTAACATAGTCCAACCATTGAAGGCATTTGTATATCTAATTGGATTTACAACTAACTAAAATTATAGTCAAAACAATTAAACATAAAATATCTCGTTACCAAACTCTTAATTTTAACTACATTCTAAAACAACGTACAAATCTATCAAAAAAAAAGAAAGAAGTATTAAGAGGCAATAACAGACGTGACACATGACCGTTCCATATTCCCCATTGAATCACTCCAAACTTAAATACACGTAACATATTCAACATCTATATTACAAATAGGGTAATAGAGCATATATATAAATATATATTTGGCTCAAATCTAGCACTTTCACGGGTTTGACACTTAAATATTTTTTTTTATTTATGAATGTAACTTTGTACGCTCTTGAAATACTCAATTTGTTGAAATATAACATTTAATGTTATATGTATTGGACTATATATATTAAGTATTACATCATGCAAATAAACCAAATATAATATGAACAAATGAATAAAGTTACATTTACGAACGAAAAAATTACAAGTGCTGAACTGTGATCCGACGTATGAACCATCGTCCATTGAGGACCAATCCCATGTATATTCCTAAAATAACATGTGCATATGCCTTAGGAATACATAAAAGTGATAGCTCAGTCAATCAAAAACAGGAGGCAATAATGGACAATGGACAGTAGCAAACAAAGATTGAGAGAGTGGTGAGAGAGACGTGGGTGATTATGGATCCCAAGACCTACCAAATTCCTTATCCCCTTTTTTTTGGAAAAAGACGATTCGGGGATCTCAATGTAATGAATTTTAAACAAATAATAGGCTTCTTCACACAGAGACAGAAGCAAAAAGAATCCCCTCCCTTATTTATTACTAATAACTCCCACTTGTACCAAAAAAAATTACGAAAAGTTTCCTGTAGTTGCGAAATTTATTTCAAATCCTCTTCCTGATTAGAGTCATGAAAAAATAATTTTGTGATATATATAATCTGGGACCCTTATAGTTTATTCTATTAAAATGCTTGTCCTTTGATCAACAACACCTTTGGATGACCGCCAACTAAAGTACAAAAATCAGTACTTTTTTTTTTTTTCATGAATCAATTTTTAGATATGTTTGAAGTTCGTGTGATAAACAAGTGATCACGTAATGTTCCTCAATTCAACCACTCAAACAAAGAAATTTGAAGTTAAGCTCAAATCCAAAGGGATTTTTAAGAATCAGAAAAACAACAAAAGCACTTTGGAGTAGCAAAGTTTTTTATAATTGAAATTTCTACAATAGAACTTGAAAAAATACATTATTATAAGGTTATTTTTCATTTATTATATCTGTTATCGTGAACATAAGAGTTTGAACTGCAAAATCTAAAATATAAGAGTTTTATATTGTTTATAGTTGTAATTTTAAAATCAACGGTTCTATATATAAATATATAAATATATTTATTTGACATAAGGTTAACTAAATTCAACAGTGTAAATGTCAAAAGTATGGAATAATTTTAAATTAGAGAAAATTACATATTATGTTATATTTTTACAAATTATGCATATTTATGTCATCACATGTTAAGCCGTGGAATGTTAATTAATTAAAAACGCTCAACTGACATGGCAATTAGCAAGAAGCACAGTGGCAGTCCTGTAACTAAATGCAAAACAAGTGTTAATTTTCTTCAGCGGAAATCCCCAGCTGCTTTCTAATCGTCAACGTGGCACCAACTTTAATGCATTGTTCCCTCGTACTCTGAGTCTACATGTACCTTATTTTTCCCCTCTACAACACACATCTATATATACCCACACACACATACACATAAACGCGCTACACATGTAAGGAGAAGAACAAAATCAGATTCAGATCCAAATCTGAAATCTCGCTCACACTTTCTCCTCACTCTCTCTCTCTCGTGAGTTTCTCTCTCCTCTGCTTAGCAGTCAGCAGTAGCCATGGGGTTGGCGGCCAACGGAGCGGACAAGAAGCCTCTGAAGTTCCTGATCTACGGCCGCACTGGCTGGATTGGCGGCCTCCTCGGCAAGCTCTGCGAGTCTCAGGGCCTCGACTTCGTCTACGGGTCCGGCCGCCTCGAGGACCGCGCATCCCTCCTGGCCGACATCGTTGCCGTCAAGCCGACTCACGTCTTCAACGCCGCCGGCGTCACCGGTCGCCCTAACGTCGACTGGTGTGAGTCGCACAAGGTCGAGACCATCCGCACCAACGTTGTCGG
Source organism: Artocarpus heterophyllus (assembly GCA_025403435.1). NCBI lineage: Eukaryota > Viridiplantae > Streptophyta > Magnoliopsida > Rosales > Moraceae > Artocarpus > Artocarpus heterophyllus. Next base: position 1,914,737 of record CM046344.1, read on the forward strand.
AACCCTAAACCTCGCTGACGTCTGCAGGGAGCGAGGCCTCGTTCTCATCAACTATGCCACTGGATGCATCTTCGAGTACGATTCGGATCATCCGGTCGGGTCCGGAGTCGGATTCAAGGAGGAAGATACGCCGAATTTCATCGGATCGTTCTACTCCAAGACCAAGGCCATGGTGAGAATTACTTACGCTTGGATTTTCTGTTTTTTGTCTTGAATTTTGTGGTTTCCAGGCGTTTGAGTGTGTGGTTTTAGCTTGAATTTGGTTTGCTGATAGAGGTAGTTGTTAGATCTGGCATTTTTCTTTTAGGGTCTGAAACGATGTGTATTTGCATTGTTCATCTTCTAGATTGAATTCCGTGCTTCAGTTTTAAACAATTGATGTGACTCTAATACGCATAACACTCTGATTAGGGAGATTTTCATTAGTCTTGCTTGAATCTGTTAAGCTAGATCATTGACTATGTAAATGCTGTTTTGAGAGAGTAATTGACTTAGGAAGGACATAGGCTACAAAGTTTCCGTTTTCTCCAATGCCGGAAAAAGGTTTTTTTTATGTTAAGTTTCCGTTTTCTTGGCTTGAATCTGTTAAGCTGGTATTTAGTGTAATATGCTATGTAAATGCTGGTTTAAGGGGTGTAACTGACTTCAAAATGTCACAAGGGATCTCAAGTTTCCTTTTTTTTTTCCCCCTCCCATTCAGAAAGGTAATTTGAGTGCTTTCAGTTGTCTTAGCTCGGATCTGTTAAGCTGGCATTTTGTATGTTAAAGTTGTTTTAGAGAGTAGATTGTCTTCAAAAGATCATAGTGGCAACAAAATTTACGCTTTTCAATTGCTACAATGTAAAGCTCTCATATGAGACAGTGTTTTAAATCAAAAGGTTGGTTATAGCCATGCTTGCCAAACACCCTAGTAATGTTTTCATGGGTGAATGCGTTTGGTTTTACAATTTAGAGCTGTAAAATATGTTTCTGTATGTTTTTTGGTGTTCATGAATTCGTAAAAGATTTAAAGATGCTGATTTCCGTTTTGGGTTTTTCCTGGTTCTTGTCAAGGTTGAGGATCTGCTCAAGAACTATGAAAATGTGTGTACTTTGCGTGTTAGAATGCCCATTTCATCAGATCTATTGAACCCTCGCAACTTTATCACTAAGATCACTCGGTATGAAAAGGTTGTCAACATTCCAAACTCCATGACAATCTTGGACGAACTCCTGCCGATTTCCATTGAAATGGCGAAGAGAAATCTCACCGGAATTTGGAACTTCACAAACCCTGGAGTGGTCAGCCACAATGAGATCTTGGAGATGTACCGCGACTACATTGACCCCAACTTCACATGGAAAAACTTCACTCTTGAGGAGCAGGCTAAGGTGATCGTTGCTCCTCGGAGCAACAATGAGCTTGACGCCACAAAATTGAACCAAGAATTCCCGGAACTCTTGCCCATCAAGGAGTCCCTCATTAAGTACGTGTTCAAGCCAAATCAGAAGACTGCCAAAGCTTGAAACTTTGTTAGGTTCGAACTCTTCGGTTTCCTATTGCTGTTTATTCCATTCAAGTTCAAGAGCTCCATATGATTTCTCGACTATACCACCTATATTTCCCATGTGGCGTATGTGCAACTACCCCTACTTGTATTTGAATGTTGTAACTTCAATCAAACGAATAAACTAGTTGGAAGTGATTCATCAATTTGGAATTTTGTAAGTTTTGGTGATGTTATAACTTGTACGGGAATGGCATATATTGTGTTCTCTGGCCTCTTATCAATTGACTTGCTTTATGTGCTATTATTTTTGGTCATTGGCCTTGTATCAAGACAGATCAATAAATGCGCCCTTTCTCATAGAATAACTTGTATTGATTGATAAACAATTTATTAAGGATGTAATGCGAGTTCTATTTTATTTGTGTTCATGTTTTTTTTTCAACAGTTGACTTTTTTACAGTATATAGATCATGTACTCCTCTAAAGCCTTGATCTTGTGCACTTTATCTATAGAACCTGCTCTTATGTCTCTGCTGGAAAAGAAACTTAAAAACCACCCAATAGTATCTATCAACAATGGTTCAAAGCTCTATGAGAACTTCAATTCAACGGTGAGTCTGGTATGTGGTCTGCATGAAAAAACCGAGGAACAAGTTTCTTTCTGAGACCTCACGGACCAAGATGATATCCATGTAAGTAGAAGTTTAAGATTAATGAATAAATAACGGCTGAGCATTTGGCAGAACCCAAGATCTTAGGGACAATCAGTACAAAAAATCCATTATTCTGCTTTCAGAAAGTCATCACTTTGTCACCAACAGCTTCATTTTGCTCTTGTTCTGTTGTTTTAATACATTACTTACCAGAGATAAATATGCTTTTGATAGTAGTAGCGACTTCATTATCATTGTTATTATTTTCTATAAAAGCAAAGATACATTGAGCTATTCCAACGATGGAGAAAGTGCAAGATTGGCATGTCGCCACAAAGGCATAGAAATTAGGCTTATAAAACGACTAGTCTTGGACGGAAATTAGTTGTACTTATTTTAAACTTTAAAGCAGCTTTATTTTAGTCTTGCAGGCAGTACAGAATACAATGGATTCACGACACATTAAACGCAGGAAAACCTTGGAGAGAATCTAGTAGCGTCCCCGGATTCCATTTCTGGGATACGAGGAAGAACCTTTGAAACTTAGTTTCTTTTCAGGCGCATCAGATAAGTAGGAGGCAAGAATACCAGGGATGTAGTTGTAGATCACAATTGGGCTTCGCACCTGATGGTTCCCTTCTCTCCAGATGATTGCACCGGACACGATATTCTGCTGTGATCTTGCGGAACCAGTGACCTTCACTGTGAAGTTTTTCTTCTCTCCAATGGAAGAGAATGACAAGACAGGTGGTTTCACGGAAATAAGAACATCGGCAGGCATGAAAATGCTGATGTTATAGATGGAGTTTGGTGAACCAACATTGGTGACCGTCCTAGTGAAAACAGCATCGATAAGCTCACCATCTTCTATAGCAACTGAGAATGATGGATAGTTTAGATCCCAACCTCTCCCTGGCTTCGTGCTGTTACTACGGAAAGTGCTATTGTCGCCAGTGAGAAGCCTTAAAGTGGTGGTGTTGTAACCCTGTTTGCGGAGGAAAATTATGTAATCTGCTTCAGATGCATCATAGACGAGACCAGGGTCTGCTGCAAATACTGGGTTGATCTGTCCTGCACCGTAGGCGAACTCACGATCATTATGCTTTCTTGGGTCCACAACAGTAGCTGTTTACATGGAGAACTGATGGAGTTAACAGACCTCCTATTCGCATCACCTATGTGAGGAGGAGGCAGAGGAAGAAGTTTGAAGCTGAGGATAAATCGCCTAAGTTGGCTGAGGTGAAAATATGTCAAAATGCTGAGGGGGATAAGTCCAGGAGAGCTGATGTGGAGAGAGAGGTGGATGAGGAGGCTCAGGTGCTGTCAAAAGAGTGGGATCACGTTATGGGTATGTCCTCCAAAGAATGTGGAAGCAGTGGCGTCTAGCAATTGGAGGTTGGTTGGTTAGTTAGCATGGGGAATTAGGAAAATTCTGTTAGAGGAAAATGAATAAAAGCAAGGCAGGGGATGTGAGAGGGTCATTGAGAAATTTCTGAAGAATTAGAGTGAGTCTAGGAGTGCAGAAGGTCACTTGAAAACCTTCCTATCCCTAGTCCTAGTTTGCTCATAATTAGCGCTGTTATCATATTGCTCTAATAAAATTGACTATTTCCCTACTGCAATTTGCCTGAGAGTTCCAATTGAAATAACATATACGTGTCAATTACTACTGTTCTTATCAATCAATTACTGTTGTTCTTATCGAGAACAAAAATAGTGAGCGTTTTGTAGACATTTAAATATAAGACGATGCTAGGTCAATTCTATTAAAAGACAGTTGAGCAACATTAAGGTTTTCATCTAATTTTCCCAAGTAGGTTCTCCTGAAGTTATGAGATTAATGCAGTGTTTAGGAACGTAGTTCAAGCCACAATTTTGTAGTTTAATCCAACTTTGCTACAATGTTCTCTCTCACAAAATTTGAATTTCAAGCCAACTTTAATTCAATTTTTTTGTTTGAATTACATTCCCAAACGCTACATAAGCAGATTCTTTATTGTCATCTCATATTTTTGATAATGTTTGTTAGGGCACGACAGACGCCAAAGAAAAGGTTCTCCCTATAATACATTATACAGGGGCATTTGTTCACCTGTGGTCATGAGGGCAGACTTGATTGCAGCAGGAGACCAGTCTGGATGGGCAGCCTTGACATAGGCAGCAGCGCCACCGGCATGAGGGCAAGACATGGAAGTGCCTGAAATTATATTATAGTCTACACTCCTCTTGTCGTCATAATAGATGGAAGGCGGTGACACAGGAGACCAAGCAGCAAGAAGGTCGACACCAGGAGCAGTGATATCGGGCTGCATCCATTTCATCCAGCAAGATTTCAACAAATGAAAACTTGCGAGTTAGAAGAAACAAAGCTTAAAAAGGAAAAATGATTCAACACTTTGGATCACCTAGAGAATGTCTCCTGTGACGGAGTTGGGTCCTCTTGAGGAGAATGACACCACAGAAGGTGCCATAGTCATCCCAAGCCTCACCATACTCAATGGTCGCATTTGGGTTCCTGCGATGGTATGATTCAGTTCATTTCGTTCAAACAATGAGTTGATAAATTCTTGTTTGTAGAGGATACTAACTCCGTTGATTTGATGTATTCCAAAACTTTTTTGCCATCCTCCACAGGTAGAATTGTAGATGGCAAGGGGAAACTGACTGCAACATCAGTAGGGGCAAAAGGATCGGCCATGATGGTTCTAACACCATTAGCTATCAAAATCCTAGAGCCATCCCTGAAAACTTCGCAGAAGACAATTTTCCCTGTCACTTGGAATGAATTCAAGGTACCAGGATAACAATATTTTGCGATTTCTTCGTTTATCCCGGCCAAGTAGATTGTGGCATCTCCTCCCCAGATGAAGGGATATGACTTCCCATTTAGATTGAAACTGTAATTGTGTGTCCCTTTTCTAGCATCACCAAATGCAAATCAAATGGAATTAGAAAGTTCATAACCATATACTATACTTGGGGATTTTCTAGTCATTCCTAATATTGTCATTCTCGGTACTCAAATTTTAACAGAAATATCATTTTAGTCTAGACAATATGATCAGAAGCTGCTTACCTCTAAAACTTGTCCATTCCCCAGCACTGCTTTGGATATGAACTTTCTGTCAATAGTATTGGCAGCAACAGTTAGTATCCACGGTGCATAATTACAATAATTAACGGTTCAGGTCCAGCATTCCCAGCGGAGCAGGAGGTCAAAATGCCATGTATCATGGCGTAATAAGAGCCAATAGCAATGGGGTCCTCAAAGTACGGAATTGGCCCAAAGCACCAAGGGACGCAGAAATGATGTCAACCCCATCTGCTATTGCATCATCAAAGCCCGCTAGGATGTCTGCAAGGAAGCATCCTCCTTCCCAGCAAACTTTGTACACGGTGATCCTTCCATTGGGCACTCCACCTCTAGCAGTTCCATTGGCCAGGCCGAAGTAGCTCGTTCCAGGCACTTCGCGGCCTGCAGCTGTTGAGGCAGTGTGGCTTCCATGCCCGATGGAGTCTCTCGGGGATTTAAAGTCCGTGGGTAAGTAGAACCCATCGGAATTGTAGTACCGAGCGCCAATGATTTTGCTGTGCATTTACAGTTTGCGCATTTCATTATTAGATGCTATATGCTTGGATATAGTAAAGATAATGGTATATATATTTTGCAGCCACGAGAAAAAGAGTATTAAATGTCAATGTCACACGGTAGAGTTACTTATGTTCTGAAATTGAAACAAAAATAATATGGAATGGGCAATTGACACCATATTATACAAATCTAGGTGCTGTTTTTATTGTTGTGTTTTTTGCTTTATCCTCTTGCCCCTCTATTTCCCCCAAGCATTTTTTAACCTCAGATCATTTCAAAATCATATTAACGTTGCAGAATTCTAACATGCTTATGTATACATGAGTAAGTTTTGCATTAAATTTCCTTTTGTAGCAAGTGAGCTTACTTGTTGCAGGTGAAGTTACCTTCACCTTGGCATATACCCTTCCATTTGGCAGGTATTGGCCCTAAACCGTTGTCGTTGAAGCTCTTGGATTCTGGCCAGACTCCTGAAAAACAATTGCGTAAAAGAAAAGGTCACGTCACCATTTCTTGGCATTTTTCAAATAAGGATGTTTTTTCCTTTTTGGTCAGTTCTTTTGAGTAATGACCAGTGTCTAGGAGCCCTATAATGACATCTTCTTCTTGAGCTGGTGGAAGTTTGGCACTGGTGATGTTGACAAAGTCCCATGGTCTTGTTGTGTGAAGCTCGAATTTTTGGTTTGGAATAACTGCAACCACGCCTTCCATTTCTGCAAACCATTTCAATAAAATGATTTTTTTATCTCTTTTCTTCTCAATAAAACTATTCCTTTATTAGTCAAACAATGTTTGTTCTTGAGAATTTAGCAACTTCTTCATCTGATAATTTGGCAGCAAATCCATTGAAGCTCCTTCCATAGCTATAGATTAGTGATTCTTTGGCTTGTGAGGTGCTGCAATCGTGAAAAATTTTCTACGGTTGAGATTATTAGCGGGAGTAATTAATTTATCAAGTGCATGCAAGCCTTTAGGGTGTTGAAGCATTTTAAGATAGTACAAGTTAAAAGACAAAATTCTTGTAATTAATATTCTTTTATTATATACTCCTTTTTTAAGGGGGAAACAATCATGTATTAGTAATTATCGAAAAAATTCAATGGATTTCAAACTTAATTTTCATTTCTGTTTTTCGCACAATTCCCTTGGACCTTCTCTCTTTCCTTGTCACAATATGACACTGACATCAATAGAACGTATATACATGCTAAGTTCTAAAATAATTGCATAGCTTAAAAAAAAATAAAAAATCCTTAGCAACTGGTTTGGACCAATTTTTAATTTGTGTGTATACTTTAGTGCAACTGGTTTGGACCAATTTTTAATTTGTGTGTATGCTTTAGTGCAACGGCCATGTTAATTCTCTTTGTATCACTTCAGTTCAGAGAGTATTTGGCAACGTTATTCAGAAAATATCGTTTCAATTGCTAAAGCGTAAAGCTTTCACATGTTATAATATAAAGTATAAGTAGGTTACAATATAAAACTCTCATATAACACAGTAAAATCGTTTAAACTTTTAGTTCTAACTGCGTTATCAAACATGCTCTTTAAGTGGTTATCCCTAAACGTACACATGGCTTATACAAACAAGAAATAAGACTAAATACGAGCCACATATTTGCCAAGAGTGTAATTATTTCCAAATTTCGATAACCGGGAGAATGCTTGTACTAATTATATGTCTCATATTATCTCATGTCATGAAAAAATAACTTACTTTTTAATACTTGAAAATATTAAGACATAACCTACCACTAATGTAGTGATATGTGGATATTGAGAGAATAATTTACTAGTACTAGTATAGTATTAATGTTGGTAATAAATATAACCTTCCAAGAACAGTTTTTAGCATGGAATGGTGTGTGGCTGCAACCGGAAAATCCCCTTGAGGCCGATGTCCCATGTACACAACATGAACCTGTGCCAAACATAATATATATATATATATATATATAACCATTAGAATATATAATTTTCATAGTATTAATATATACACTTATAGAACATTTAAGAACGTTGTTCAAACCAAAAGTTTGAATTAACTTGGTTTAAAATTCAAGTTTTTTTTTTAAGAAAACATAATAATAAAGTAATTTAAATCACAGCTTTATAGTTTCAACCATCAAAAAAGATACATATACTCTCTTATACCTTCTTTTCATCACCATGACAATACAACACAAATGCTGCAACCAATAATGTATGCATAAGAAAAGCTAGCTTTGCCTTAGCCATATTTGGAAAGAATGTTAACTAGTGTACTTGATGTGTAGAAAGTAAATGTAACTTTGAAGTATATATATACCATGCTTTAATTTGGAGCCTTTCTAAGCCAATTTTATATCATTCATTCATACATACATATATATATATATATATATTTAATGTCCAGGCTGGAGTAGGCCATGAATATGACTCCTAGGTTGCTAATGGTTTTGGTATTGTCGTCCATTAATTAAATTAAACTTTCAAGGGACATTAATTTTACTTTTGTATAACAATTAAGGCTCAACACGAAACCAATCATGTTAAGGACTTGGAAGAGAATAGTGTTTTGTATAGAAGAAATTTTCTATGCTAGTTTCTAAATAACAAATCCTAATAAAATATTGAAAAAAAAATCCAATATTGTTTATGTCGTCAATTAATTTATTATGTCACCATTAACCCTTTGTTGTCCCTTAATGTTGCAAAATTATGAGACAAATCGGTTATATTAACGGTATCATGGAATTGTCTTCAATGTATAAGCCGTTACATATATTTTGATACATGGAATTCCTTGTTAACATTATTTCATGGAAAATCATATTTTTACCCTAAAAAAATCGTATTTTGTCTTGTTTTCTTTGTTGTTTTTCTTGTGATGATGACTTATTGGCCCTTTTTTTTTGGCAGTTTTTACGATTTTCTGGCTAAATTTCCCATCCCAAATGTGTCCTACAAAGCCATGAAGACCAAAAGATGATGCAACTATATTATCAATACGGATGGTCACTACCTAGGATGAAAATATAAATATTGATGTAAATATCAATACTCCCATTTAAATTAAAGAAATATTGGTAGTGAAAAAAAAAAACTTAATATAGTGGCACTGTTGGTCCTTGAAATTTAGTGGGATTTTGGTCCATAAACCTTAAATTTTAACAAATTAGATCTAAAATTTTGGTTTTTGGTAGTTTTGGTCTTTGATACCAAAATTTTGACTATCAATTTTTTGAAATTTAATGTAAATAATCACATCTTTATCACATAATGATTTAAAATTTTTACCCAAAAAAACCTACTTTACATGTAGAGATTTTTCTTTTTGTTATTAACTGTCATATTTTACACTTAACGTAACTATTTATGTAAAATTTTTAGCTTTATACTATTAGGATACAATTATCTATGTTAAATTTCAAAAATCGACTGTCAATTTTAGTGTTAAGGATCAAAACTACGAAAAAATTAAAAGTTCGTGGACTAATTTGTCAAAATTAAAAGTTCAGGAACCAATATGTCATTATGCTCAAAGTACATGGACTAACAACATCAATTACCTTGTTATTTTAAGATATAATAAACATTAAAAAATGATAGGGGTATCAACTCAATCCTAACTTCTATACCAACTTATGAGTTATGTTTTTATTGGTAAGTATTTAAAAGATTGTCATATCATTAGGCTATATCCACCAATGAGTTAATAACAACTCAATAGTTGATATCACATTTGGAATTAGAGTTGGTATTCTCATCATTATTCTTAAAAAAAAATGCATAAATAAACAAGTTTTACACAATATATTTGGTATTAAAAAAAAGTCCTAAACTCAAACATGATTAGAAATCTATCATAATTCAACAACATTGGTATCATAACATGCTACTCTACAAAGTGTTGAAGCCAAACTTGCTACGTGATAAATTTAGCCGATAAAGCATTGATAAATAAAAAAACATTAACTGCCTATAGCTTCAATTGTTTTCCAAAAGTTTCATATGTTTTTTTTTTTTATATTTCCCCAATATTTCTGGAAATTCTATAAAATTTGCACTAAAATCTAGTAAATTCAATATTTTAACCGCAACTTTCTAACACTTACAGACATTTGTCTGAAATTCATTAGAATTTTTTTTTACACCTAAAATACATTTGGGAATTTTAAAAATCCTGAAATTTGGATGAAAATTTTATAAATATCAAACATAATGTTGTCCATGATCTAGTATGTGAGTTTTTTTTTTTTTTTTGGTAATTTGAACCAGTGTGAGTTCTAATATAAAACTCACACTTTTGATAATATGTGATAATCGTTATAATTAGTGATGAACAACAATGGTTAATGTATATATGCTAAGATCGTTTTTAACCTACCAAAAAAAATCCTTATGATAAAAAGAGGAAGGAGACATCTCAACTTTGGTTGGATAAATCATAATGATAAAAACTAGAGTTCAAAAAATTTTCTAAAAAATAAATATATAAAGGCAATTTTTATAGTAAAAAAGGCAATTGTGTTATATTGATAAAGAATGAAACTACGGAAGGTGTCATGATGGTCGCATTTGGGTTCCTGCAACAGTATGGTTCAGTTTATTTCATTCAAACAATGATTGAGAAATGACTTTTTTGTAGAGAATACTAACTCCGTTGATTTGATGTATTCCAAAACTTTCTTGCCATCCTCTACAGATAAGTCGTAGATGGCAATGGGAAGCTGAACGTGTAATCAGTGGGGGCTTAAGAATCAGCCATGATGATTCCAACACCATTAGCTAGCAGAATTCCAGAACCATCCCAAAAAGCTTCGCAGAAGAAAATTTTCCCGGTTACTTGGTATGCATTCAAGGTACCAGGATAACAGTATTTTGCCATTTTTATTGTTTATCCTGGCTGAGTAATTCGCGCCATCTCCTCCCCAGATCCAGGGATTGTCCTCCCGTGTAGATCGAAACTGTTAATTGTGAGTCCCTTTTGTTGTCACATCACTAAAAACAAATCAATATGGCATTAGGAAGTTCATAACCATTAAAAGATCTAACACAATACAATGATCCTTTCGATTCTTTTGCTGCTTACTCGAACATTTGATAGTCTTTCATGTAAATTCATTCTTGGTACTCAAAGTTTGACAGAAGTCGTGGTTTAGTCCGTTAAAATCTTGAAGAGAAAATTGTTAAAAGGAATAAGATCGGAATTTTTTTCCTTTTTGGCATGAACAAGGACTTCTTGTCTTGGTTTTGGTGTTTATGGACTAAAACAATACTTGTGTAATAGCCTAAGTACCAACCGTAGAATCCAATTTTGTAATAAGCCGTTAGTGTTGGTGTTAGTTTAAACAATATGATCAGAAGCTACTCACATCCAAAACTTGTCCATTCCCTAGCACTGCTTTGGATATGAACTTTCTGTCAATAGTATTGGCAGCAACAGTCAATATCCACGATGCATAGTTGCTAATTAGTAATGGTACAGGCCCGTCATTCCCAGCAGAGCATGAGGTCAAAATGCCATGTCTCATGGCGAGATAAGATCCAATAGCAATGGTCCTTGAAATATGGAATTGGACCACCACCATGTTGAATAATTAAAAGAAGATTGATAAGATATTGGAGATAAGAGGCATTTATCTTTTGATGGAGTGAGTACAAATGGGAAAGAACATCTCTATATATAGCACACTATAGAGAGTTCTGGACACAATAATAAATGAACTTCTCAACTACTAACATTAAATACAAACTCTCATCTAACATAGATAATTCTAGACATAACATTAACTCTAGATAGTGCAAGAAAATTCTAGAGACTCAACAACCAACAAACACCCAATAAATCAAGTTTATTATTTTTTTCAACACCCTCCCTTAAACTTGATTTGTGACTCCAAGAATGCTTCGTAACTTTAAAAAAGTCTCTAGCTTGAGTGGCTTGGTAAAGATATCTGCCGCTTGGTCATGAGACTTTACGTACTTCAACTCCACTTTTTTTCTTCCAATGCATTCTCGTATGTAATGATAACGAGTGTCGATGTGCTTGCTTCTTTCATGAAAAACTGGATTCTTTGCTAGTGCGAGTGCTGATTTGTTGTCAACACGAATTTCCGTGGGCCCTTGTTGTGGCAAATTCAACTCTTTCAATAGGTTCCTTAGCCAAATAGCATGACAGACACATGAAGTTGCAGCGACATATTCGGCTTCACAAGTTGAAAGTGTGACGATAGGCTGCTTCTTTGACATCCAAGTAAAAGCAGTGTTTCCCATGAAAAACACAAATCCAGTGGTGCTCTTTCTATCATCCAAGTCTCCACTCCAATCGCTATCACTATATCCAACGATCTCATAACTATTGGAAGATGAATAAAACAAGCCATAGTTGATCGTACCTTTGATGTACCGAAGTATTCTCTTTGCACTCTTGAAATGGGTTGTTGTTGGAGCTTCCATGTAGCGGCTAATGACTCCAATAGCATAGAGAAGATCCGGCCTTGTACAAGTTAAGTAGCGTAAGCTTCCAACAAGGCTTTTGTAGAGAGTTGGATCCACCTTTTTTCCTTCATCATGCTTTGACAACTTGATTCCGCATTCCATTGGTGTGCCAACCGGATTAGAATCATCCATCTTGAACTTCTTGAGAACTTCTTTAGCATAGCCTTCTTGAGTTATGAAAATACCTTTGTCTTCTTGCTTCACTTCAATACCGAGGTAATAAGACATGATCCCAATGTCCGTCATCTCGAATTCTTTCGTCATTTCCTTCTTGAATTCCTCGAACAAGCTTGGATTGCTTCCTGTGAAAATCAAGTCATCTACATACAAGCATACAATCAATATATCTCCTTTTTGAACTTTAGTATAAAGTGCATGCTCATATGGACACTTGGTGAAATTCTTGTCTTGGAAGTACTTGTCAATTCGGGCATTCCAAGCTCTCGGTGCTTGCCTTAGACCGTATAAGGCCTTTTTTAATTTTAAAACTTTATCTTCATGTCCTTTCACCTCATATCCCAATGGTTGCTCGATGTAGACTTCTTCTTCAAGGAAACCATTTAAGAAAGCAGACTTTACATCCATTTGGTAGATCTTCCATCTGTTCTGGGCTGCCAAAGAAATAATTAGTCTAATGGTTTCAAGACGAGCAACAGGAGCAAATATCTCATCATAGTCAATGCCTTGTCTTTGACTATAGCCTTTTGCCACCAATCTCGCTTTGTATCTCTCGATTTCTCCTTTAGCATTCTTCTTCCCCTTGTACACCCATTTGACTCCAATCGACTTGTGTCCATGTGGCAATGTAGTAAGCTCCCATGTATCATTCTTCATGATTGACTCGATTTCCTCATCCATGGCATCTTTCCACTTCTTGTTTTCTGCCGCTTCTTGATAACTTAAAGGTTCACAATCACTAAGAAGACAAAAAAGAGTAATATCATCTTGGTTTTCGGTTACCTCATAAAGATCTTGTAAGCTTCTAAAGCGTGGCGTCTTTTCATTTGAACTATCGCTTGATGGCAAATCTTGTTGTGTGTTTCCGGTTGGTGAGATCAGTGGAGTATTCGGCTCTTGAGATTCTTCTCTTGTCTCTTCTTCTTCTTCTTCAAAGTAAGGAAGAAAGTCATACTTGTCTTCTTGTGTGTTCCAATCCCAAGCATCTTCTTCATCAAACTCCACGTCACGGCTAATGAGAGTTTTGCCGCTAATTGGATTATACAACTTGTAGCCTTTGGAATTTGAGTCATAGCCAATGAATATGTACTTCTCACTTTTGTTGTCAAGCTTGGTTCTCTTTTCATCGGGCACATGAACATAGGCAACACTTCCAAAGACTTTCAGGTGAGAGATTCCTGGCTTCCTCCCACTCCATGCTTCTTGAGGTGTCTTCCCTTGAACGCTTCTTGTTGGGGAGCGATTTGCTAGGTAGATTGCACAAGCCACTGCTTCGGCCCAAAACTCCTTCGGTATCTTCTTGCTTTTGAGCATGCTTCGAGCCATGTTGAGAATAGTTCGATTCTTCCTTTCTGCCACTCCATTTTGTTGAGGAGATCTTGGCACCGTTAAGGAACGACGAATCCCTTGATCTTCACAATACTTTTGGAACTCATTTGATGTGAACTCTCCTCCTCGGTTTGATCTCATGGCCTTAATAACAAGACCACTTTCTTTCTCAACAAGGGCTTTGAACTTCTTGAAATTTTCGAACACCTCCGATTTCTCCTTCAAAAAATACACCCATGTTTTTCTTGAAAAATCATCAATAAAAAGGAGAAAGTATTTACTCTTACCAAAAGAATGTGGTTTGATGGGTCCACAGACATCGGTGTGTATAAGCTCAAGAGGTTTTGTGGCCCTTGAAATTGACTCCTTTGGAAAGCATTTGCGAGATTGCTTTCCGAGTAAGCATCCTTCACATAGCTGATCCGGTTGGTTGATGATAGGAAGGCCTCTCACCATCTCCTTCTTTGATAAAAGTTCAAGACCGCCAAAGTTGAGATGCCCAAATCGTAAATGCCATAGCCATGATGAATTACTATAACAAGCCTTTAGACACTTTGCAACATCACATTGAATATTTAAGAGGAACATTCTATTCTTTGACATAGGCACCTTGGCAATCAAATTATTTCTATCATCTCTTAAGAAAAGATTATTTTCTTTTAAGTGAATGTCATAGCCTTTCTCTAGCAATTGACCCAAACTCAAAATATTGTTCTTCATGTTGGGCACAAAGTAAACGTTTGAGATGAATTGATGATCTCCGTTCTTCAAGCGTATGAGAATTTTACCTTTGCCTTCCACGGATATCTTTGATTCATCTCCAAATGAGACGTTTCCTCTTACCGCTTCATCGAGCTCCACGAACATGCTTCTTTGTCCACACATGTGATTGCTTGCGCCGGTGTCAAGATACCATCTATTTTCTTGGCCTCCATCTTTGTCTTTGTAAGCTAGCAGCAACGTTCCTTCTTCTTCACCTTTATCTTCTATGAAGTTGGTCTTCTCCTCCACTCTTCTTGGGCATCTACACTCCGAAGCATAATGACCGAACTTATGGCAATTATGACATTTAATGTGAGACTTGTCATACCTTGACCATGAGTTAGTTCTTCCACGTCCTCTCGTTGTTTGTGGATTTCGACTCCTTTCTCCATTGTTGAAGTCCTTGGAAGAGTTGTAGTTGTTGGAATAATTATTGTTGGAATGTTTGTTATAGCCGCCTCTTCCTCGTCCTCGATCACGTCCTTGGCCTCGTCCTCCTCTTCTTTGGCTTCTATCATTGCTAAAGTTTTCCTCCTTCAAGTTGAGTTGTAGTAGCTGCTCCATTGTCTCCTTTCAATTTTTCTTCTTCTTTTGTTTTTCCTCATAGGCTTGCAAAGAGCCCATTAGTTGCTCAATGGATATAGATTCTAAATCTTTCGTTTCCTCAATGGTGGTAGCAATGAACTCAAAATTTGGACTCAAAGTTCGAAGAATTTTCTCCACAACTTTTACATCACTAACATCTTCTCCATTTCTCTTCAACTGATTCACAATGGCCAATACTCTTGAAAAATAATCGGAAATAGACTCGGATTCCTCCATAAATAAAAGTTCAAACTCACCTCTAAGAGTTTGAAGACGAATCTTTTTAACTTGCTCGGCACCTTTGTTGCAAGTTTGAAGTTTCTCCCATGCTTCTTTGGCCGTAGTTGCACTTGAAATCTTCTCAAATCCATCTTCATCCACTGCTTGAAAAATGAGATAGAGAGCTTTCTTGTCTCTCTTTCTTGAATCCCTTATGGCATCCCTTTGCGCTTGGGATAGAGCAACATCGTCTTGCTCTCTATGACCTCGCTCAACGACCTCCCACACATCTTGAGCTCCTAGTAGCGCCTTCATCTTGATACTCCAATTGTCATAGTTGCTCTTAGTGAGCATTGGAACTTGGAAGGGAACCATTCCTCCATTTGCCATTTTTTTTTTTCAGAATCTTGTGGCTCGGATACCACTTTGTTGAATAATTAAAAGAAGATTGATAAGATATTGGAGATAAGAGGCATTTATCTTTTGATGGAGTGAGTACAAATGGGAAAGAACATCTCTATATATAGCACACTATAGAGAGTTCTAGACACAATAATAAATGAACTTCTCAACTACTAACATTAAATACAAACTCTCATCTAACATAGATAATTCTAGACATAACATTAACTCTAGATAGTGCAAGAAAATTCTAGAGACTCAACAACCAACAAACACCCAATAAATCAAGTTTATTATTATTTTTTCAACACACCACCAATGGACACGGAAACGATGTCAACCCCATCTGCAATTGCATCGTCAAAGCCCGCGAGGATGTCTGCAAGGGAGCAAAATCCTTCTCCCAGCAAACTTTATACATGGCGATCCTTCCATTGGCCACTCCACCTCTAGCAGTTCCATTGGCCAGGCCAAAGTGGCTCGTTCCGGGCACTTTCTGGCCTGCAGCAGTCGAGGCAGTGCGGCTTCCATGCCCGTTGGAGTCTCTTGGGACTTGAAGTCCATGGGTTCGTAGAACCCATCGGCATTGTAGTACCGAGCGCCAATGATCTTGCTGTGATTTTCAGTTTGCATATTTGATCATTAGCTGCACTATATTGTCAATGTCACATGCTAGAATTTCAATTGACAACATGATATATAAATCTACGTGCTGGTTTTATCGTTGTATTTCTTTTTTCTTTATGCTCTGGCTCCTCTGTTTTCCCGAAGCATTTTTTTTTTCAAAATCATATTGGCACTGCATAACCTTGGCTTAAAACATGACGATTTAAAAACCCAGAATTTCCTTTTGTAGCAAGAAAGCTTAATTGTTGCAGGGGAAGTTACTTTCACCTTGGCATTTGCCCTTCCATTGAGCAGGTGGTGGGCCTAAACCGATGTCGTTGAAGCTCTTGGATTCTGGTCAGACTCCTGTAAGACAGCTCCATAAAGAAGAAGACGTTAACTCACGGCCATTTCTTGGCATTTTTAAGAAAAGGGTCAGTTGTTCTAAGTAATAACCAGTGTTTAGGAGCCCAATAATGACATCTTCTTCTTGAGCCGGTGGAAGTTCGGCTCTGGGGATGCCCACAAAGTTCCATGATTTCGTCGTGTGAAGCTTAAATTTTCGATTCGAAATAACTGCAACCACGCCTTCCATTTCTGCAAACCACTTCAAGAAAATGAGTTTCTATCTCTTTTCTTCATAATAAAGCTATTCCTTTACTAGTCAAACAATGTTTGTTCTTGAGAATTTCATCACCTGAGAATTTAGCAACTTCTTCATCTGATAATTTGGCAGCAAATCCATTGAAGCTCTTTCCATAGCTATAGATTAGTGACTCTTTGGCTTGTGAAGGACTACAACCGTAAAAAAATTTTATATGATTGAGATTTTTCGAGGTAGTAACTGTTTTATTAAGTGCATGCATGCACCTCTTCAGGGTGTTGAATAATTTAAAAAAATGGTTAAAATTACTTTTTTTTCTCTATGTAGATCTAACGGTTAAAAAAAGACACCTACTAATAAGTTACCTTTTTAATACGGTAAAAAATCCCCTAAAATATAAACTAGACCATTTCTTTATTCCTAAACGATTAATTGGACTTTTTTTTTTTATTGTGCGAGTTAAGACTATGTTACTATTCTCTATATCATTTATTTTATCAGAAATCCTTCAAGAACACATAGCTTATACAAGCCAAATTTGCTAAAAATTTAATTATTTCTTGATATGTAAAACATAGTCAATTAAAACCAACTACAGTTTTAAAATGTAAAACATTGTTTTTAAAACATCATTATTTTTCTTTGCTCTAACCTTTGATTTTGCCTCCTCCCTCATTTGCAATGCCTAAACCATCGTTGTATTTCTATGTTGTCTTTTTACCAAATAGTCACATGAATCAGATATTATTAAAACCATTAAAAAAATGGTGTTTCAATGATGATAAAACATTAAAGTTGTTATTTATGATAAGTTTGAGGAGTTTTGAGCCATTTGAATTGTTGTAGACCCCCTTTATTTTTTAGCGAACAAATTTAAAATTAACCTAAACTTAAACTATAATACATGACATTCAAACAACTTTAACATTATATTTTTCAAATCATTTTGTTGAGGAATACCTATTCTTATTACATAAAAAATTATTTCGCGTGAGTAATATAGAGAGAGGGCTTGAATAGTTCTAACTAAAAATAATTCTGTATTCTAATAAAATTGATTATTTTTCCGATTCTAATAGATAAAAGAAACATCACAACACACAAGGGAAGCAGATACCACTCCCGTCCTCCTTGTAAGTGTCTTAATTACACGTGGCAGGAGGAGAATGTGATTAAGTCGGGCCCACAACCCACAATCTTTTCTTTCCTTCTTGCTGGGAGCCCACGATCTTTTCAGGTTCTGGGTTGTACCAAGAGTGGCCCATAATTTGAACTGCGACTAATTATTTTCTTTTCTTTTTCTAATAAAAATTTTATTTCTGTATTTATTTTCCCCTTCTTGTTACTACTGTTGTTTGTGGTCATTTACAATTCTGACAATCTCTATTCTGGATTTTAAACGATCCACTCCTGAGAGAACGTGGGGGTCCAAGAGTAAAAAGCTTCTTGGCTCAAATTAAACAGAAAATACAAAATGGGAAAAACAAGGGAACAGAGAAGATTTGTTTTAATTGAGTCTTATTTCTCTAAAAAAAGAATCATTGGTATCATCCCAGTCTGAATCCCTTTCGTCTCTTTTAAAATCACGTTAGAATAGACTTTCTAAATCTCACTAGCATGGAATAGACTTAGCATAATCTACTCAAAAGATGAGTCCAATTTTCATTCTTGTTACCGCACACCCCAACCATTGCACAACACATCATGGGACAAGGGTTTTAATGCAAAGGCCATGGAGTATCAAATCTCAACACATTTTGAGAAGAGAAGGAAAAACATCTTTCTAGGGTGTTTGGCATGGTGGTTAGAATAGTTAGTTAGAATTGTTTTTCGGGTAGCACATATGAGCTTTACACTATAGCAATTTTTTTATTGTTATTATAAAATGTAAAATCTTTAAACTAATTATAACTAAAAAAGTGGTTTAAATTACAACTGTCAAACACACTATTTGCCTTTCACATTGGAATTTGGAGGTTTGTTTTTTAAAATTTTATTCAACAAAGGGTGAGAGAGACAATTGCTTTGGTCACCGGGTTTGAATGTGGGTCCATTGATGATGTGGGTCTTGGGCGCAGGGATAGGCCCCTTGCCTACAGCTGTCGACAAAAATGGCCACTTTAAATAGTGGAAACAACCCCACGGCCCACCAAAGACACAAAAATGATTGTATTAAAAAAAAGAAAGAAATAAAAAAATTTATGGACCCAATCACGTGAAAAGTGGAGTAGACCATGGACATTTAAAAAATAAAATAAAATATAGGATCAAATGGTATTAGAATCAACAAGATACAATTGTTTGTGGTAGGAGGGAAGGGTAAGAAAGATGAATGGATTAAGAAGGAAGAATGCCAATAATGAAGTGGACTTTAGTAATCCATCAAGTCGTCTAGTAAGAAAAATGGAGAGAGTTCAGAAGATTAATGGATTTTATCCAATTATTACATTTCTAATTTTATTATTATTATTTTGTATCTCTTATATATCTCATATTTGTTCTTTATAGGTTTCTTAGAAAACAGGGGCATTCTTTTTAGCAACAATTAATGGCAAGAAAATTTAGAAAGGTATTAAGGTGTGTTGTATTTATTGAGCAATGACGGGTTGCAATTGGCTAATTGTATGGTGGTATCTGAGAACATACTTTGAGGATGCTCTTGGAGGAGGTTAGGATTAGAGTTTAAATTGCCAAACAAAGCCTTCGTTTCATTATCTTTCCCTTTCTTTTGTTCTCCCTTGGGCCTCCAACCAAATAAGGAAGCAACACTATCCCTCCAACCAAACAGATTGTAACATATGTTTTTTTTTTTTTTTTTTAAATGCTAGCTTTAGCAAGTGCACAATTGTAATTGTATCATAATAAGCACACGTTATAATGTCATTACCTGGGTATTCCCCATTTATGTCGTTTTGATCTTTCAATCTCCAAATGCCTTATACTTTAGGAACTTTATAAGGTATTTGATAAGTGTGGTTGTAACTAATTTTAATTAAAAAAACTGTATCATATGAAAGCTTGACATTGTAGCCATTTTTTATTTTTAATATAGCATATAATAGTTTTATATTATTTATTAGTGAAAACCAATTAGTTATAACCCAAAACCAAACATCTAATTAGTTATGTGTGAGGAATTGCCCCCTTGAGTAATGTGAAGTGGGTAGTCCCCAGAATACCCCTTACACTTGTCATTGGGATAAAATTCTGACTTGAGCATTTATGAGCAAATTGTTGTCTTTTTATACGTACTAACACTACGAACTTAGATAATAACCTTGTAATATCTTAACTTTTATTTTAATACATATATATATTTTTAGTGTTGTATAACATTGTAGATTAACCATAGTAAATAGATATTGTGTGTAAATGTCACTTGACTGCTTTGAGAGCTCTATCGATTATTCATAGTTCATTATTAGCTTTGAGACAAGTGGTGGAAGCTAATAAGATAAAAAGATTTGACAGAGTAACTTTTTTTACTGTTCAAATTTCTTTGTCCCCTATAAAACAAAAAAGAAATCAACAAAATTTACTATCATAGTGAACAGGAATTTTTCGGGAATATTCACGGTATCCCTTTTTGTGAAAATAATTTATTGGGAATCCTCTGCACGGGGCAAGTTTGGAAACAAAACTTATGTTTCAATAACAATAAAAAAATAAATAAATGGAGCACTGAACAGGTAGAGGTGGGGTCCACAGCTTTGCTTAGGCAAAGAGGGCCCACACTAAAATGGTGGTTCGGTGCATGAAAGGGGTGGAGCCCAATCCTTTTTCGTCGTCCCTCATCTCATCTTGATCGTAGACCAACCAAGTGAACCACCAAAGTGGGGAAAATATGCCCCATTGGGCCCACAAACGACAAATTCTAACCCACAGGGATACGCCAAGGTCCCAAGACACATGGGCCCCACATTCTGGGCCCACATCCCCCTCTAGGCACGCGCACGGCTCCCCATCCCATCCCCCACCATTGACAGCTTCAAAGGTGGGCCCCATGCTCCACGGAGATCACATTTTTTAATCTCTCAAGATTACTCCCGCGCGGCCAAAGAGCGTAGAAACACTCTTTAAGTGTGGTAAAGGAGGAGAAAGATTCCAGCCAATAAAAGGCGAGTGAGATTAACGCTCGTAGAAGGAAAGTGAAGGATAGTGGGCTTCAGAATAATCGTTCAATTTGGGCATGTTGACCCACCATTTCGGAGGTGGACCACATTCCCCACACCCCAATGTCGGCCCCACCACCTCAACGAACTCCGCCTACTCGGTCGACCTGACACGTGTGGAGCCTTTCTTTACTCAAGTGCAAGTACGGCCAGGACCTTTCTTTTAATAAGACGATTAATTTTAAAACCGTTCTTGAATTATATATACTAATTAACGTTAAGCCTTCATTTCACCACCTCAATTATATAAAAGCTTACTCCGTCTATAACACTAACACAAGGCTCACATTACACTAATTGCGATTGGATTAGCAGTTTGACATGTAGTCTATAATTTGGGACAAGTTAATAAGATGTTTAACAGTTGATAAGTTTAACATAATATCAATAATTTAGAGGGCATTTATGAAATTATAATTAGTATCACATACTATGCCACGGTTTTTATGTTTCAAATGATTTGTATTATTGAGAGGATAAAATGAACGCTTTGAAAAAGTTTATGAGAATATTAAATTAAGATACATAATTAACAAAGCGTGTTTATGAAATTAATTTATTAAAAAAATGACACAAAATATTCGAAAGGCCAAACTTAAAAGCTGTACTAAATAATAACGTCCAACTTATTCTATAATTCGAATAAGTTGTGCCGCCGGTGATCATTGGGCGTTCAAGACAACAGTTGTGCTGTCAGTGCATGCTATGTAAATCACTTAAACTATGATTTATATCGGCTTAAATAAATGAAAGATAAAATTTCTTACTTTTTCCCACTATACATTACCAAATAGCGATTGAAATTTTAAAAAGAATGTTTCGTCGAATTTTCATGAAATAGCTTCGAATGAAGTTGAAAAGTCGCAGGTTTCTTTGAGGGGTTGGCAGCCCTTTTAATCCGAGGGAAAATTTTAGATTTTCCCGGAAAATGATAACAAACAACTATATCAGTGTTTGAATATTTTTAACATTGAAGACGCCAATTTTCATCTTATAATTCTCAATGAGAAAGTATTTTCTCCTGTGTTAATTTACTTTAGGCCATTACAACTTTGCAAGAAGAAGAAAGAAAATATTAACTAATAAAAGTGATTAGCACTAATTATCTAAGCTAATAACACAAAACAGAGCTTAAAACAAACATCTTTCATGGCGGTTTTTTTTACATATACGTACGTGGAAAACAATAAAACAGCAGAAAAATTTTCACGTTTTATTTTTCTCTTCACTGTCCATTAACATTAATCGAAGTGTTGGGATATAGAAATTTCTCATGATTACAAACACTTAACCCATTTCCTCTCTCTCTCTACCTCTAAAAGCTTCAAAGTTATTTACGTTCGCTCTCTTTCATTGCTTCGAAGACTGCGTTTGGTGATTATTATTCCCTGCAGGTCGGCCCATGAACTGCAATTCCTGCTTATCGTAAATCTCCAACGAGAAATCTCTCAGCATCTGGGCCTTGGTCCCACCTCCGCCGGCGGTGGCGGCGGAGCTGCTTAAGCTTGGAGCAATCGTCGACGCCGTCTTCTTCGCCGCCGTCTTGGGCCCCACAGACGTCGTGTTCGCCGCCGAGTTCGAAAGCCCGCCTGCTTGGTGGTGGTGGTGGGCCACGTGGGCCGGAATCTCAACGACGGCGTTGGGAACCCCCGGTTGGTTAGCGACGAAGGAAGATATGGGCCGGGCCGCCATGTTGAAGACGGGAGTAACGGTCGGCGACAAGGCCCATATTTGAGGTTGCTGACTTGATGGGCCAGGGCCCGCCGGCGCGGCGGTTGGTGGAATCATCCAGAAGGCGTTGGCTGGGACCATCATGTTCATCCCTCCCGCGGCGTTCCCGACGGCCCAGACCGGAACGAGCCCCTGCGGAACCGCTTGTCCGACCGGGGCCAGACCGGACGATTGCGAAACGGCGTCGGTTAGGTCAACGAACTCGCTGTTAGAAGGCCGCTTCCGTTTCTTAGCTGCGGAGGCGGTTCCAGACGTCGTCGTTTCGTCAACGGAGTTGGAATTCGTGGTCGTCGGGATCTTGAGGGTCCCACCGACGGAGACTGCTATGGCCGGGACGGTTCCGGTGCCGGTCGCCTCGATTATCGCCTGCTCCGCGTGCTCGAGGAGCCACCGTACGGTCTCGCCGTCGGACTTGTGGTCCAATTCTCGAGTCAATTGGAAGATCCGAGCCGCGCACGTGGCAGGTATTCGGATCCTACGGCCGCGGCCTTCGACCTTCGTGTGCCGGTCCTTGGTTGACGACCGTCTGATCGCCGTCGAGACTGGCATCGGCATGGGAAGAGGCATTGGCGCCACCTGCATCTGCATAACCACCGGCGGCGTCGGCTGATGCTGCACCTTCTGGTCGGCATCTGACGGCCGGTCTGAGTCGAAAGGCTCTTCCTTCAACGGCAAGGCTTGAAACGTCATCGTTTCGTCGAAATTCGCCGACTTCGACGCTCCGTTATCGCTGTTGTTGTTGTCGGAGTTAGGGTTCGTGTTCGCTTCTGGTTCGCCGGCGCTGGTGCTGAGATCGGAGCTTCCTCCGTCGTCTTCTTGATCAATCTCCTGCTGCGGATATGGCGTCATTTCAACCGGAGAATTGGATTGTTTGGTTCCCTAGAAACTGAGAGGGAAAAGAAAACAGAAAAGAGAATGAAAGTTAGGGTTTTGCTGTTTTGTTTGATTGAGGAGAAATGAGAGGCTGGCTATAGAACATGGGAGTACTGTAATATAACGGAACCAGGAAGAGAGGAGGAAAAATGACATGGGGTTCCAACTTCCAACGGAGGAAATAAATAAAAATCAACGCCCCAAAATTTTGTTTCTATTATTTCACGTACGAACGACTAAGATGGGTTAATTTCTTTTTTCGACCCTGAGAAATAGTAGTTATTTTGTTTTGGTCTTTGAACTTTGTACTGAGCAGATATTACATGGGACTTTTAAATTGTAGTATTTTTTTGTAGTTTTTGCATGTCATTCACGAATAATTTTTTTAACATTACTGTAAAAGAGTTGCTATATTAACGTAACATTTAAAAAACAGCAAGAATTATGAGTATATCAATTGAAAGTTTAAGGGTCAAAATAAAATAACTATTATTCTTTTAGGTCAAAACTGAAATTAACATATATATATATATATATATATATTCTCAACTAATGAGGGAATCAACGGTGTAGATAGGATCCGACGTGTAACGAGAGATCTGGGGTAGAGTAGCGACACGTGTTGGGACCTACTTGGTGGACCTCATTGGTTATCTTCTGTCCCAATTGGTGTGGAGGTGGACCACTCACCACTGGGAGTGGTCTCAAAATAGCCAATTGGGTGACACTAATGTGGGCGTCAGAAAGGTCTGGAGAAAAAAAAAGGTCCTTTTGCATCTGTAGCTCATTTAATGAATATCATTGGAGGACACAGCCTAAATACGGTGGTCCATGCACTAACAGAAAGGGGCAAGAAAAAAAAAAAAAAAAAAAAAGAGAAGAAAAATCTTACTTGGAATTGTATTGTACTGTTATATTTTCATCATTTGAGCCTCCAGTAAATGCATTTAGTAAAGAGGAAGTCCTGTAAACTATGATGAAACAAAATGAAAATGAAAAGTATACAACACTGATAATGAGTCATGTAATTTATGCCTCAACTGACGGTTTTGCCATGCAAAACAAGAAAGGAGAACTAAATCCAAAGTTCTGAGCCAAAAAAAAAAAATTAATACAGTGCAATGTAAACGGAAGGATTCTTCCGTGACCAAAACACAGTAATTACTGGGTCAGGCTGGATTATGGAAATTTTGCTTTTTGATCTGAGGGCATTTGATAGTTGTGGTTTAAACTAATTTCTTAATTATAAACAGTGTAAATCTCTCTCTCATATTCTATAATAACAATAAAAAAATTGTAATAATATAAAGCTCTTACATGTTACAGTAAAAACGGTTCTAACCACCCTGTCAAACAATCATTACGCTGTTTGGTATTGCAAAGGAAAGTGAAGAAAAAAAATTATTTATAAAATTATTATTTTATTCATACTTTTTTCTTGCATTTCAAGGATTTTTCTAAGCGTGAGGATAGTTTGGTAAAGTTTGCTAATTTCATTTATGAAGGAATTTAAACCATTACACCTTGTGGTTTAGTTCAACATGAAATTACTGCTAGACTATTCTTGTAACAGTCAAATTTCACTCTTCAGTCTTCTCTTTAGTTTTGGAGAGATTAAAGTTGCAAGCTCCACAGGAGACTTTATGTAACGCCCCGAAATTTATTTAATATTAATATAATGTAAATGATGAATTAGTGTGCCATAATTAAAGTTTTAACATTTATTAGACTATTTGGTTGGATTTTTGAATTTTTGGTTGTTTTGTTAAATTAATGAATTCGAAGGACTTCTTATTGTTTTAAAATGATGTTTTGAGTTTTAAAACACAACAATTTGTAAAATGTTAAAAATACTTTGTTTTGCAAAACCGTGGGCGGCACATGGTTTTCGCACAGTAAAACCGCCCACCGATTTTCTCTATTTATTTCCTTCCTTCCTCTCTCTCTCCTCACTCTCCCGTGACATTCTCTCTCTCTCTCTCTCGGCAGCTCTCTTTCTCTCTCAATTCTCTCTCAAATTTTTGAAAGCACATTCGAATCCAAGCTTCGGAACAGCAAGGAGGAAGCTCGGGGACGTGATTCGGCAACCGAGAACGCGGATTGAAGCTTCGATTCGAGGTTAGATTCGAAATTTCTAAACTTTTTACAAAATTTTCAATTTTGTGTGTTTTTGAAATCTAAGTTTGTTTTAGCTTAGAAAACCGTGGATTTGTGTTAAATGAGCTTAGAACAACTAGGATCTAAGCTTAGATTGAAGAAAAACGGATTGAATTCAAGATTTTTCATTTTTCTCCTCTTTTTCTCATTTTCGGATTTTTGAGGATTTTGAGTTTAAATGTTGTTTAAATGATTCCAAACATGTTTTAGAATGTTTTTCTATCAACTATGATTGTTTTTCATGCTTGGGATTTGAGAAAAACAGGTTGGAATCCAGATTTGGATTTTGGGGATCGAGAAACCCGTGGCTGGGATTTCTGGGTTTTCCCAGTTCGGCAGGCCGAAGTTCATGTTCGGCAGGCCGGAGTGATGATCGGCAGGCCGGTGTTCTTCCGACCGGCAGGCCGAATCTGGGGAAATGTTCGGCAGGCCGAACCTTGTTTCCGGCAGGCCGAACTGTGCAGTTCGGCAGGCCGAAGCAGGGAGTCCGGCAGGCCGACCGAGGCATGGAAAATTTTGTGATTTTTACCCGTTTTAACTGTTTTAAACCCTGATTTAAATCTCAACCTTATAGGATGATTTTAAAGGTACAAATGGCACACTAGGACATCATGAAATGATTTAGTAACATAGAATGTCTCGAACTAGATATTGATCGACTTAGTTTGTATCTAGGATCATTCGTGGTTCCGTGGAGCTAACGTATAGCGGACAGGGATTACGGTGTGGGGTACCGGCACGAGTACTGAGGTAGGACTTCTATCCTATTTCTTTGGTAGCCTGGTTTTGAAATGATTTGGCTTTGGAAAGGATTTCTATCAAAATGTTTTCAACGGTTGTTTGAAAATAGTTTTATCGGTTATATTTTAATATACCGTGATATGAAATGAATTTCATAATAAATGTAATTGACAACACTCGGTAATTGGGTTTTGAATGATAATGATAATAAACACATGGGCATGATGCCATATCAGAGATCGGGTCGTGTGGCGATCGACCTTGGGGGCAGGTCCCGAAACCCAGCTGGGCCACTACGGTGGTGATTTCATGGTTTGCCTAGGTAAAAGAAAAATGGTGTTTTTGGTTGTACGAGTAGACCGTTCTATGTCAGAACGGCTCTACTCAAATTATGCATTTATGTATTTATTTATTAAGTTCTCTTTTGAGTACTCCTAACAATGAACTGTTTCTTCAAATTAAATTATTTATAAAACATAGTCCTACTGAGCCTTTCGCTCACGTTTTATTGTTTTGAATTTCCCCCATCTAGGTGGTCTTCCATTTAGGTTTGGAGAAGATTCTTCGGACCGAACTCAGGAGCAATAGGAGAGTTTATTTATATTTTGTAGTATTAATCAAGGCATGTAAGACTTAACTTTATTTGTACTTGGACTGTAATTGTATTAGTGATATTGTCAGAACCATGTATGTGCACAAGTTGTGGGTTGTGGAACCCATATTCGCGGTTTTTATTCAATTATTATTATTTGATAAATATTTAAAAATTCGTTTATCAAATGTGGTGGGAAATCTCTTTATTTCTTACTTAATTGGATTTTTAAACTCTTAATTTTAATTAAATCTGCTTTTAATTAATCTAAATATTCCGCCACGTCACCTCCCGTACTCCGGGGCGTGACAGAATGGTATCAGAGCTCAAGGTTATGAACCTTGGGAATTGTGCACACATAGGTTTGACAATGAAATGCCTCTGACAGTCCAAATTTTGTTTTCAGAAGTGAGAGAATGGCACCTAGACGTCGTTCGACTGCTGACGCCGAGTTTGGAAATGATGAGAGCATGATGAGGTCTATGTTTGCGGCTTTCCGGCAGATGGCAGCCAGGGCTAGACCGGAAGACTCCAGTGTTGGTAGTCGGCATGCTTTCTTTAAGGAATTTCGGCGGGCGTCTATTCCGACTTTTGATGGCAATGGGGATCCGCAGTTAGCAGAGTATTGGTTGGATTCGATCTTGAAGCATCTGGATACCCTTGGTGTGCCTGAGGAGTATCGTGTGGAGTTTACGGCGTATAAGCTCGAGGGTGGCGCTAACACCTGGTGGAAACAAACTAAGCGTCTGGAGCGCGGTGGCGATATCGGTTGGGACAAGTTCGAGGAGCTGTTCTATGATCGGTATTTTTCGCAGGGATATAGAGATCAGAAAGCAGCTGAGTTTTATAGATTGCAGCAGGGTGATCTATCAGTTCGGGAGTATGAGGCAAAATTTAACGAGTTGGCTAGATTTGCTCCATCAGCTGTGGCATCGGAGCGTGAGAAATGCATCAAGTTTCAGGAAGGACTCAAGGCTCCTATTCGGCGGCAGTTGGTTGCTCTACGGCTTAGGAGTTTCGGAGAGCTTGTGTCGTCGGCGATCTCCGTGGAGAATGATTATGTGCAGTATTGTGAGGACCGAGCCAAGGCTTCAGGAGGACCGCAGAGGAGTGGCAGGAAGAGCACCAGTAGTCGTCCAGCTCCGGGGAAAGGCAAGCAAGGCGGTGCGACCAGTGGCAGCAGCAGTTCGTCTGGCAGCGGGCGCAGCAATCCCTACAGCTTTCATTGTCATTTCTGTCAGCAACCCGGACACATCAAGAGGAATTGCCCGATCAGGAGTGCTCGTCTTGGATCGCAGACCGGGGAGGATGCCAGTCGTTCGTCTCAGCCTCAGCCTCAGACCCTACCTCCGCCTCCGCAGTACCCGCAGTTGCAGTATCCGCAGTTTTCTCCTCAGCAATTCTCATATCCGATACGGGGACAGCAGCCGCAGTATTTTCAGCGCAGTGTTCCTCAGTATAGAGCGCCGAGTACAGGTAGTGTGCAGTCATCTCCATCTCAGCAGCATTGGCTGAGTAATCCAGGACCCATTAATGTCGGTAGAGGAAAAGGAAAAGCGCCAGTGCAGGTTCATGCAATGGCATCTGGAGGGACAGATTCTCAGACTGGTAACGCGGTTGTCGATGGTATGGTTTTGGTTTCTACATCTTTAGCTCGCGTTTTATTTGATACCGGTGCCTCTCATTCTCTCATTTCGAGTTCTTTTGTACATGCCTTGGGATTAGAAGTAGAAGAGTTTAATGAACCCCTAGTTATAACTTCTCCCTTGGGGCGGGTGTGTGTAAATTGTATGTGTAAATCTTGTAAAATAAAGATTGGGGATGAGATTTTGAAAAGTGATTTGATTGTACTCCCCATGAGTTCCTATGATGTAATTCTAGGGATGGACTGGTTGTCCAGGTATAGTGCAGTCGTGGACTGCCAACTTAGAAAAGTAACCCTAGTGTCTGATAGGGGGACGGTGATCACTTACCAGGGTGGTGGTGATTGGTCAATGAGTGAGCGTCTTATGAAGTCGTGCTTAGGAGGGCGAAGGAATCTAGATTGTTTTGCTTTTCTTGTAAATCTAGATTGCGAGCCCTATGTTTCGAGGGTAGTGCAGCGATTCCGGTGGTTGATGAGTTCGAGGATGTTTTTCCCGACGAGTTATCAGGGTTACCACCGCATCGGGAGATTGAGTTTGGTATCGAGTTGTTTCCAGGGACATCACCGATTTCTATGGCACCTTATCGGATGGCGCTAGCAGAAATGAAGGAATTGAGGAAGCAACTTCAGGAGCTTGCTGATAAAGGATATATTTGGAATAGCACATCTCCGTGGGGAGCACCGGTTTTGTTTGCTAAGAAGCACGATGGGACTCTCAGGTTATGTGTGGATTATCGACAGGTAAATCGTGTTACGGTGAAGAACAAGTATCCCTTGCCTAGGATTGATGAGCTATTTGATCAGTTGGGAGGTTCGCGATACTTCTCGAAGATTGATTTGCGTTCAGGTTATCATCAGCTCAGGATCAAGGAAGAGGATATTTCCAAGACAGCTTTTAGGACTCGGTATGGGCACTTCGAGTTTCTGGTTATGTCTTTCGGGTTGACGAATGCTCCGGCAGCTTTTATGGATCTGATGAACAGGATATTTAGACCGTATCTGGATCAGTTTGTGATCGTGTTCATCGATGATATTCTTGTGTATTCTAAGACTTGGAAGGAGCATGAGCAGCATCTTCGGATCGTGCTTCAGACTCTGCAGGAGCACCAGTTGTATGCTAAGAGAGAAAAATGTGAGTTCTGGTTGACTGAGGTCAAGTTTCTGGGTCATGTCATCTCGGAGCATGGTATTTCAGTGGATCCATCCAAGATTGAAGCTATATTGGAGTGGGAACGACCAAGGAATGTAGCAGAGATTCGCAGCTTCTTAGGTCTTGCTGGATATTACAGGAAATTTGTAAAGGACTTTTCGAAGATTGCAGCTCCGTTGACGAGATTGATCAAGAAAAATGTCAGGTTTGAGTGGGATGAAGACTGTGAGTCTGCTTTTCAGGAATTGAAGAACCGGTTGACTTCAGCTCCAGTGTTGATTATTCCTTGCAGTAATGAGCCGTATGAGGTTTATGCTGATGCTTCAGGGCGCGGACTTGGATGCGTGTTGATGCAGCATGGACGTGTGGTTGCGTACGGATCGAGACAGCTACGACCTCACGAGCGAAATTATCCTACTCACGATTTAGAGCTTGCGGCAGTGATCTACGCGCTGAAGATTTGGAGATGTTACTTGTATGGAGCGTCATTTCAGGTCTTCTCCGATCACAAGAGTTTGAGATATTTGTTCACTCAGAGGGATCTCAATCTGAGGCAGCGCAGATGGGTGGAGTACATGGAGGATTATGATTTCGCTTTGCAGTATCATCCCGGGAAAGCTAATGTAGTCGCGGACGCGCTTAGCAGGAAGTCTTCAGGGATTCTCGCTTGTTTGATTTTTGAGGACTGGAGCAGGGATGCGACAGTGAGTGAGTATCGGCTACTGTATCATGAAGATGGTGATCGAGTTTCGTTATATCATGTGGAAGCGACTCCAGCTCTTGTTCGGATGGTGAAGCAAGGTCAGTGGCAGGATCGACATTTGCAGGGGATTCGGTCGCGGATTCAGAACGGGGAGCAGTTCGAGGAATGGAGCGTGCATGCAGATGGATCTTTGTACTTTCGGGAGCGTCTTGCAGTTCCAGTTATTGCCGAGGTGACGAAAGCCGTTCTAGACGAAGCTCATAGGTCTCAGTTCGCTATTCATCTGGGGAGCACCAAGATGTATCGTGATTTGAAGAGACAGTATTGGTGGAGAGGCATGAAGAAAGATGTTCGCGAGTACGTGGCCAAGTGTTCGACGTGTCTTCAGGTGAAAGCTGAGCATCAGAAGCCTGCAGGTCAGCTTCAGCCGCTTCCTATTCCAGGGTGGAAATGGGAGCATGTGACGATGGATTTTCTCACAGGTTTGCCGAGGACGGAGCAACGGCACGATGCAGTTTGGGTTGTGGTCGACAGGTTGACGAAATCGGCGCATTTCATTCCGTTTAGGTCGATGTGTTCTAGGAAGATTCTCGGGGAGTTGTATATGCAGAACATTGTGAGGTTGCATGGAGTTCCTTTGTCCATCACCTCTGATCGAGACACCAGGTTTAATGCTAAGTACTGGAGGAGTTTTCAGGAAGCTTTGGGTACAGATTTGAACTTCAGTACGGCGTTTCATCCTCAGACTGATGGACAGTCTGAGCGGGTTATTCAGGTTCTCGAGGATATGTTGCGTGCTTGTGCGTTGGACTTCGGCGGGAATTGGAAGCAATGTTTGCATTTGGCGGAGTTCGCGTACAACAACAGTTATCAGGCGAGTATCGGTATGGCACCATTTGAGGCATTGTATGGGCGACCGTGTCGGTCACCTGTGTGTTGGGCCGAGCCGGAAGATAGAGTTATTCTTGGGCCGGATGAGATTCGTGACAGCAACGAGAAAGTCGTGGTGATTCGAGATCGATTGAGGGCTGCTCAGAGTCGGCAGAAGAGCTACGCGGATAGGAGACGTAGACCCTTAGAGTTCGCGGTTGGAGATTTTGTTCTCTTGAGGGTATCGCCTCGTAAGGGAACTATGCGGTTCGGAGTGAGTGGGAAGCTCGCGCAGAGGTATATTGGGCCGTTCGAGATCACTCAGCGTGTTGGTGTAGTCTCTTATCGGCTTAATCTTCCACCCGAACTTTCTTACGTTCATGATGTATTTCATGTGTCAATGCTTAGGAAGTGTCCACCTGAGCAGGGTAAGATAATATCGTTTCGCGATGTGCAGGTTCAGGAGGATACGACGTACGAAGAAGTGCCGATTCAGATTATCGACCGGAAAGTGATTAGCTTGCGTCGTCGTGAAATACCGTTGGTAAAGGTCGTGTGGCAGCATCACGGGGTTGATGAAGCCACTTGGGAACTAGAGTCGAGTATGCGGAAATTGTATCCGCATTTGTTTTGTTTTTGAGATGAGTTGTAAATTTCGAGGACGAAATTTCTTTTAGGGGTGGAGAGTTGTAACGCCCCGAAATTTATTTAATATTAATATAATGTAAATGATGAATTAGTGTGCCATAATTAAAGTTTTAACATTTATTAGACTATTTGGTTGGATTTTTGAATTTTTGGTTGTTTTGTTAAATTAATGAATTCGAAGGACTTCTCATTGTTTTAAAATGATGTTTTGAGTTTTAAAACACAACAATTTGTAAAGTGTTAAAAATACTCTGTTTTGCAAAACCGTGGGCGGCACATGGTTTTCGCACAGTAAAACCGCCCATCGATTTTCTCTATTTATTTCCTTCCTTCCTCTCTCTCTCCTCACTCTCCCGTGACATTCTCTCTCTCTCTCTCTCGGCAGCTCTCTTTCTCTCTCAATTCTCTCTCAAATTTTTGAAAGCACATTCGAATCCAAGCTTCGGAACAGCAAGGAGGAAGCTCGGGGACGTGATTCGGCAACCGAGAACGCGGATTGAAGCTTCGATTCGAGGTTAGATTCGAAATTTCTAAACTTTTTACAAAATTTTCAATTTTGTGTGTTTTTGAAATCTAAGTTTGTTTTAGCTTAGAAAACCGTGGATTTGTGTTAAATGAGCTTAGAACAACTAGGATCTAAGCTTAGATTGAAGAAAAACGGATTGAATTCAAGATTTTTCATTTTTCTCCTCTTTTTCTCATTTTCGGATTTTTGAGGATTTTGAGTTTAAATGTTGTTTAAATGATTCCAAACATGTTTTAGAATGTTTTTCTATCAACTATAGTTGTTTTTCATGCCTGGGATTTGAGAAAAACAGGTTAGAAACAAGATTTGGATTTTGGGGATCGAGAAACCCGTGGCTGGGATTTCTGGGTTTTCCTAGTTCGGCAGGCCGAAGTTCATGTTCGGCAGGCCGGAGTGATGATCGGCAGGCCGGTGTTCTTCCGACCGGCAGGCCGAATCTGGGGAAATGTTCGGCAGGCCGAACCTTGTTTCCGGCAGGCCGAACTGTGCAGTTCGGCAGGCCGAAGCAGGGTGTCCGGCAGGCCGACCGAGGCATGGAAAATTTTGTGATTTTTACCCGATTTCACTGTTTTGAACCCTGATTTAAATCCCAACCTTATAGGATGATTTTAATGATACAAATGGCACACTAGGACATCATGAAATGATTTAGTAACATAGAATGTCTCGAACTAGATATTGATTGACTTAGTTTGTATCTAGGATCGTTCGTGGTTCCGTGGAGCTAACGTATAGCGGACCGGGATTACGGAGTGGGGTACCGGCACGAGTACTGAGGTAGGACTTCTATCCTATTTTTTTGGTAGCCTGGTTTTGAAATGATTTGGCTTTGGAAAGGATTTCTATCAAAATGTTTTCAACGGTTGTTTGAAAATAGTTTTATCGGTTATATTTTAATATACCGTGATATGAAATAAATTTCATAATAAATGTAATTGACAACACTCGGTAATTGGGTTTTGAATGATAATGATAATAAACACATGGGCATGATGCCATATCAGAGATCGGGTCGTGTGGCGATCGACCTTGGGGGCAGGTCCCGAAACCCAGCTGGGCCACTACGGTGGTGATTTCATGGTTTGCCTAGGTAAAAGAAAAATGGTGTTTTTGGTTGTACGAGTAGACCGTTCTATGTCAGAACGGCTCTACTCAAATTATGCATTTATGTATTTATTTATTAAGTTCTCTTTTGAGTACTCCTAACAATGAACTGTTTCTTCAAATTAAATTATTTATAAAACATAGTCCTACTGAGCCTTTCGCTCACGTTTTATTGTTTTGAATTTCCCCCATCTAGGTGGTCTTCCATTTAGGTTTGGAGAAGATTCTTCGGACCGAACTCAGGAGCAATAGGAGAGTTTATTTATATTCTGTAGTATTAATCAAGGCATGTAAGACTTAACTTTATTTGTACTTGGACTGTAATTGTATTAGTGATATTGTCAGAACCATGTGTGTGCACAAGTTGTGGGTTGTGGAACCCATATTCGCGGTTTTTATTCAATTATTATTATTTGCTAAATATTTAAAAATTCGTTTATCAAATGTGGTGGGAAATCTCTTTATTTCTTACTTAATTGGATTTTTAAACTCTTAATTTTAATATTCCGCCACGTCACCTCCCGTACTCCGGGGCGTGACACTTTATCTCCCTAAAAATTACTCCAACCAAATAACACAATTTCTCAATTTCCAATCCCAAATCCTTTAACCCTCATCGTTCACTCCACTTCTCATTTCCCAACAACATTTACCGTAGGGTGACTTTATGTAGAAACATCCTTGGGGTATTTTCTAGACACGGATCGGTCATGAAACCCATTTAGTTTCTAATCTACCATAGCTTAGTAATATTTAGGAGCTGGGTTGGGCAACCCATCATGTAGTCTGTACGGCTTGTTCTCATACTATTAGACTTTTGCCGTCCTATGTGTTTTTTAGGTTTTTTGAGGGTAGGTTTGGTGGATTTTGGTTAGGATGGTATCTTTCTTTCATAGGTTTTTCTCCAGTGGGACCCCAACCGGTTTTTGTGGATCAACTAAAAAACCGTATAACTATCGATGTGTTACTTTTTCAGGATTCACAGAAGAAATTGCCTTCTTTTATAGGTAGAACTGTCCTGTGCTCATTTTGGTCTACCGTTATATAGAACAAAACAAGTCATCTTTAAATGCTTCTCAAGTCACAAGCCCTATTCGAAGATTTAGATGTTCTTGCAATAGCTTGATTGAATAACGAGTGAAATGCTTACAATCTCATTATTGTCATTGGACAAGATAAACTTAAAAGAGAACCGGAAAAGGAGGAGAAAAATGGGAAAAAAAATTTGAAAAATGAAATACTTGCTGCCAAACGAACTATAAACACCTAGGAGATCAAGTATATTCCAGACCTCCAGTTACTACACACATCTAACACGACTAATGGCATAATTTATAGCAATACATGCAAGACTGACTTCAACACTAATAACCGTTAGCGACTATGCCGTTCTCAGAGGCACAGGAACCTCCTGCCTTCTTAGCATAGAACCTCCGGTATAGTGAATCGACTTCGGTGAGGTAGTATGTCCCAGGTGGAAGAAGGCTGCTATCCTTGCTAGTTACGAAGTCCTTAGCTCCATACCTGTGCTCCATAAGCTTCAAAGTTTCGATGAACTTCTCTGGAACAACCTGAAAGAAAGGTAAAATGCTCATTAGCATGTAGTCAATAACAGAACAGCCTAGTAATTCTTTCTGCATATGCTCAATCTAGTTTCTCAGATTTCCCTAGAAAGCAAAATGGTTTTAATTTTACAGAAAAAATGGGGAAGTTGCAAGTTGTCTGTTAGTCGTCCTCATCTCCCAAGTCCTTTACAAGTTCACCTCCTTGTGCACTCACAATTAAATCATAACTTCAAAAGAATCTGAAAAAGATTCCCCAATTGCCAAGGATCGTAGCAGCAACTCAACATGAGTAATAATTAACATGATTTCTCCACGTTTATTCGTTTGAGTAAGACATTCAAAGCTGTTAATAAGGAGTTAGACATGTATTTACATGCAGGGACACTAACAGTACATCTCGCAAAAAAGTCGGAAAGTATCTGTTTCCTAGGGATAAAGAAGAAAGAAATACCTCGTGTCTTGACTTCAACTTCTCTGCAACGTTCATGACACTTGCAATGTTTGCCAAGCCAAAGGGATGTTGACCCTCACGAAGTTGCAATGAGAACATTGTGGCTGTTAAACCACTCCCGTAAGAGAACAACACAACTCGTTTCCCTGCCTGCAAGTGATGAAAGAAATCAATTATCAGAAAGAACAAATATATATAGTTCAGGCAGTTCTAACAATAGTAAGAACCTTTATTTATTTATTTATTTTGGCATTCTTGTCCTGTTGCTAATGAACAATGGGAATCGATAGGTGACTTACCAATTCACTGCTCTTATTGTGAATAAGGGATGCAAATGCTGCATACAAAGAAGCGGTGTACATGTTTCCAACTTGCTTTGGCATCAAAGTAGTTGGTTGCACCTTTGCATCATACAGGGGCTTTGCGACTTGCTGTGAGACCTGTGAATCAATTTCGTCGGGAAATAATTATCAGTAAGAAGCTAAAACCATTGGCAAAGAAATAATTAAAATGTATTAAGGTGATATGAATGTGAATAAACCATGACTCCAATCACTCACCAAAACTCCCTTTCTGTTCAAGAAAATATAAGTTGAAGAATAGAAAATGAACAAGTAAAATAGTCTTGTTTAAAAACTTAGTCAGGGTTCTTAAAAACACCTTTTCAAGATCACGGCTTTGGTAGCTCTCATCACCAGACAGGGTTGAAAATGGGGCCAGTTTTTCTTTAGAAGCCTCATCGATGGAGCTGCAAACAGAAACAAATAAGATCAATGACAAAGAATATGTAAACTGAAGCTAACATTTAGAAGAGTACAACATGTACATCAAAGGCGGAAAATAACCTGGCGTTTCTCAGGGAGTCATTGTATACCAAACGAGCAAAACTTTTCTGTACAAGCTGCCATAGTTTAAAGGGAAAAAATTATGAAAAAGAAAAAAAGAACAATTTGCTCGAGCATTTCAGAATTTGAAGGATAAATTGAAATGGGTAACAGTGGGAAGATCACAACAAATACATTAAATTGATCTACCTTGTTGTATGGAGAATGAAATACAAAATACTCAGCGTCAGAAATTGAAAATTGTTTGCCCTCAAATTTTTCATACCTGCAAAAGCAAAATGATCTGAGATTTACATATCACAACTAATGACAGCTTTTCTAAATAACAATAAAATAAGCATAATTTCAGGATTGTTAGAGAAACTTACTTCTTGCAGAGTTGTTTGTAGCATGAATCAAGGGCCATAAGATAACATGTTTGAGAAAGCTTTCCGTCAACAACCTAAAATAACATTTGTAAACAGAAGTATTACCAGAAATGACAATTTGATCACAACATGGAAGATAAAACGTTTAAACAGAAAAAATCCAAATTCAAATACTCATTACTCAAATTTGTGACCATACTGAACAGACACTACATTCAGGAGATATAAATATATATATATATATATATAGAAAATGACTGCTAAAATTGACATCTAGAACATATAACTGCTGTATCTGAAACATAAAGATACCAAAATGGGTAACAAATGATTACCGGATATTCACTAGCAAGGTTGGGCTTGTAAAAATCATAGACATGAGCCATATGGCTTGCTCTATATTTGCTCTCAAAAGCTATAGAAGCATCAGGGCCTATCAGCAAAGCAATAGCAGCTGCTCCGCCAGTTGGCCTGGCCGGTCCTTCAGCATAAACCTAGCAAAGGAAATCACCGGTAAGAAATAGAAGGAGGAAAAGTTTGTCTATATGAAATCAACCTAAAGAACATTCATTTTCAAAATGAACAAGAAAAATGCCCCTGCCTTTACAAGACTATACTAGTTATTCCCGGGTCTTTAATAAATGATTTCAATGGATAGGAAATAAAATATGTAATCAGCCTGCCCCTGAACATTAGTAAGGCAACGTGTAAATTGTAAGATCCAAGGAAAATGGTCGTACCGCACTGTCGGTGCACACAACGAGACCGTAGCGTCCATCCCATGAGTTACTCTCCACCCAATTGACACAGTTGAATAAAGCTGCAGTTCCTCCATAGCATGCATTGGTCGAGTCTACACCTTCAATGTCAGTGTTGCCATGTTCCTGCATGTTTTAACAATAGAAAGTAGCAGTCTGTAAATGTCTGGAGGAGTCATACATTAAATAGGAAGGACCCAACAAATGCTTTCCACGAGAAAGTGCATCTAACAGATTCAAAACCTTTGAGACTCGTAAAACAACAAGAACTACATTTATCTTACAAGTCACCTACACTAGCTTACAAGCATTTTCTTTTCTTTTCAGGACAGGAAGTTGATAAACGAAACCTCTCAAAAGATGAAGTTGAAAAACCAAAAATACAGGGCAGTCAAGTAAGTATATGTCTACGTTGAGATATAGAACAACATTTAAGATTTTTTTTAATGTTTAATTACGAGTCTCATTCACTCTTTTGAGCCAATGTTAGAAAAGTAGGCATCTTTGGACCAAAATTTCCTTAAATTCTCTCTGCTCAAAAACAAGGACATAAAATAAAAATGGTAAGAATAATAAAGACAGAAATTTGAACATGCTTGCGAATAATACCTCAAATATTTGCATCAGGAAGGTCTTAATGGATTTGCTCTTGTCAATCACTGTCTCACTGCCCACTTCCAGCCGACCAATCTGTTTTGGGTCAATTTTATACTTCTCAAGAAGGGAAGTAACCACTGTCAAACTAGAAATCCATATGCAAAAGTTAAAAATACATAAATATGGAGTCTACGTATGTGACTTCAGTAAACAACAGATTTATGCGTATGCATATGTGTTTCTTCTTTCTTCATTACTTTATTTACAAGAATTGTTTTTTCTTAATTGACTAGACCAAACCCACATGCATGTCCATTTTGAAACCGTGCCCAAAGAATTATTTATAGTGCCTGATCTGGATTAGAAGATCCAATTCTTGTTTAGTCTTCATTTCGGATCCTTCAACACTTTCTCCTATGCTAAAGCCAGGCAACTTTCTGTACTTTTCATACTAAAACATTCATGATTGGATGTAACATTCCTACCTCATTGAGATGACATCTTCCACTTCTGAACAGAACGCCATACAATCCTGTCCGAGACCAATAGTATATTTTCCTTTGCTTGCGCCATCATGAGCCTCCAAGGCTTCCTGTTTTGCGTAAAGGAAGAAAAGAACATTTAAATCGAGCTCCACAAATAAATTTGCTTGAGCTTGGACAGGATTGTTAGAACTATGCACACCCACTGATACGCATATATACATATATACATCCGCACATACAGGACAGATATACCTGCATATCTGTTCATATTTACAACTAACGTGGAAAAAAAGTCTTCCATTAATATATTCCTCTTATACAACAACACATTCGAATGCACTAGGAAATAATCTCCAGCCTGAAGAAAATATTTTAAAATGGGTTTACTTAAAATATAATAATAATACTAATACTAACAACAAAAATTCAAAAAAGTGAACTTTTGAGTTATGAAATAGACATGGAAAGATCTACTACCGTCTTTGTAATACAATTAATCGTTCATAAGAAAAAAAAGAGAAAAAAGTAGAGCCTGCTAAGCACTAGCATTAAAGGGCGAGGGAGAGAAGAAGAAGAACAAGAAGAATACTTCTAGTACCTCGTAGCATCTTCACATGCATGAACAGGATATTAAGAATCATATAGCTTAAATATCTTAGGATCAACAAAAAAAATTGAAATAACAACCAAAAAAATAAAAAATGGAACGCCAGTTTCAGATCTAATAGTGACAAACAAAACAACGACAGCGACAAGAGAGAAAAAAATCAGCGAAAAAAAGACTATTAACTCTTCAAACTAACATCGAGAAAATCAGGATTCAGAACCGAAATTAATACGTTCATCTCCATCTTCAGTATTACTCTGAAAACCAAATGGAAAACAGAAAAAACTCAGGCAAAAGTCAAATTTTGAAGAAACCGATCAGCCAAGCTCTCTCTGTCGTTTTTCTCTCAAAATTCATTTTTTTTTTCAATTCTCAAGCACCAAAACATAACACAAAGAAAAAGAAGCAAAATCGGGACTTTATTTTCCATCCGTGTCGAATTTTCTCCGCGACCAAACAGGAAAGAATTAAAAGAATCTAAGAATGATTGAGAAGATCGATCACCTGCTGAACGAAGGAAGGAGGGAAGTAGATGTCCATGGCGAGAATTCCAACATTCTTAGCCATTTTTTTTCCTCGCAACTCGGATTCGATCGAAACTCCGCAGAGAGATCCGAAAAGCAGCGAAATGATATCGAGAAAAGCTCTCTTCTGCGATTCTCTCAGCTAAACCGCGTTAGAGAGAGAAAGAGAGTAAGAGGAGAGGGAATGAGTCCTGCAAAGTCGCCGAGAAATATTTGCGTTTGAGCACATGTGTGATGGGTTGGCTGCGCTGGATATTTATAGAGGGAGCTAAATAGAGAGAGAGGGGCCCCCACCGTTGGTTTCGTGCCCAAATGCAAGTTCCGCGCTAGAGAGAGATGCTGTGGACTCCAATTTATCGCTTTTATGAACTAACCAAGTCTGATTAAAAAAAAAAAACATAAAATTTTAAATGAGATGAAATATAATTTTGTAAGAGATAGAATATAATTTTGGGTGAGATGGCAAGATATAAGCTTTATAAAAATTTTATATATGAAATTAAAATGAAATAAAATATAGAAGAGGATGCCATCCACCCTTATACGTGGGAGGCTTTGCTCTTACTTGTTAGGTGTTTGATTGATTATATTTATAGGGTGTTTGAAAAATATGTTAAAATTAATTTTAGTTTAAAATATTTTAACATGTAAGAGTTTTTACATTGTTTATTGGTTAGAACTAATTGGTTGGTTTTAACCGAGATCTAAATATCCTTTTAGAATTTTTAGAATAATATAAAAAGCGCCTTAATAGAAGGTAAGTCTCATGATCTGAGATCCACAAGTAAGGCATACATTCTATTACTACCTGATATTTTTCGAATTTTTATAGTAGGAACTTTTCTTTTTCCCCAAGAGCTCTTTTGACAGGAGTGGTATTTTTAATTATTTGATTAATTTTTTTAATTGTATGATATGTTAGTGTTTATATAAAAAAATTTGCAATACATGATGCAAAACTACTTCAAATCATAAATCAGAATATTAAAAAATTATTCTAACAATTAAAGTAATAATACCTATCATTAAGATATAAATGCATGTATTATCATTAATTTTGCGTTATTTTTTTTTATTAAAAATGATGTTTTATTTATTGAATTAATTTTTTAACAGCCTAATTTATGAGTATTTATATTAAAAATTTACAACGTGCGGAACAAAATTACTACCAAATCTGCACTTTGTTTTACTTTTATAAAAACATTCATGTGAGGTTGATTAAAGGTATCTAAATTATTCTAATTACTGTGTAATTGCATTGTGGACGCTGCTGCTTAAACGACAGCCTGTCCTTTAATTATTTTTTATCACAATCTTTTATGTTTTTTTTTTTTTTTAGATTTCATTATAGTAGGTCTTCCTGGGAGTTATAAGTTTATTACCTTATTAAATCACATGCTCATAATTTATATTTTTATTTTTTTAGGGTACACATGTTCCCAAATTTGCTCCCGAAAAGGAAGGACAAAATTACATTAGTCTAGCCATTATTTCACAGTCCTCTTAAATTATAATACAATGCTTTTTTGGTAGAAAAATTAAATTAGTTTATGCTATATACAAATGTATGTGTTGCTTTACCTACCACATGCAATTTTCAAGGGACCACTTTAAACAAATTATTAGTTTCTCTCTTTTTCTTTTCAATCGAACAAATTATTAGTTTTTTATACATATAAAGAACAAATTATTAGTTAAGTAGGTAAAGTTTCTGACTTTTTATTTAGGCAAGGACACTTGCAAAATTATGGGTCTACGAATATAAGCTTTTAACGGCGAATATACAAAATTTTTCTTGATTTTTGGGTGTGTAGATACGATAATATAAAACCGTCAAATATAGAATGCAAAATCTTTCTTTCTTTTTTTTAAAAACTTAGGGACAGGGATTCAAATCTTTAATTTTAAGTAAAGTCAGATATGGTTTTACCATTAAATTATACCTGCAACTACCAAAATCTTCCCTTTAAACTATATTTTTTTTTAAGAAATACTATGTGGACTTAAAACTTCTTATTCTTTACAAGGCCATTCAAAATGTGGACTCCAAATAATTTATGATGGCCTTTCGCAAACTAAGCTTGCGTTTCTGCAATGAAATTACCGAAGGATTGTATTGGCCAAGCATAATTCAAAATGAAAATAAGAAAGCGAAATTTCAAATAATTTTGAGAAAAGTTCGTGGTAAGACCTTAAAAAAATAATATAATAAACTTTTTTTTTTTAAAAAAACTCTTAAAAGTTAATAAAGTTCGTGGTAAGACCTTAAAAAATAATATAATAAAGTTTTTTTTGAACACATTGGAACCATATTAAAGTAAAAAGGTAGTACAAATTAATAAAGCTGAGCATCCATTCTTCCACGTTACACGTAAAGCTCTACATATTATTGTTTTTAATTTTCTTAGTTGAAACCGGTTTCTTAAATACCGTATAAATGAAAATTTAACAATACAAAATTTGATCTTGTTGCAATTAGAAAATAAGAAATGGAATATTTTTCATTCAATTATATCAAAATATGATGTTGACGTACAATATACCTAATGATTTTTTTTTCTTCTTGCATAATGGGAGGTATGATTGATTCTGATTGTTCATCATTTTGTTGTTAATATACTTCCGAGCAAAGTTGTATAGGAAAAAAGACGCCTTTTTGGAAGAAAAAAGTGAGATGGAGAGCAAAATTTGATCACAACACGTCATTATAACATTGACACTGAATAGCCTGCGTGAAAACGTCCTACAAGCAAAAGCTTATTCCTCTTAAAACAATCAAAAAAAGAAAAAAGGGCTCATTCCTCTTGACTAAATTCGAGACACACATGTTCATGTTGTGTGGAATATATTCTCATTTTCAACAGATATACATACATATGAGAACTGTTTCAAATAGATCATGCTAGGGCCTCAAACAACAAGAAAATTATGATTCTAAATTTCTAATAAATAATTGATTTCATCAATACACTTTCAAGGAATGCTGTTTTAAAGAATAGACGTATTCGAGAATAGACACCCCAATAGATACACTAACAATCGAGCATACATGTTTTTCAATAAAATCTCTACAATCGATAAAAAAAATCTGAGCAACTGAAATCAAGAAAACTATAACACTAATTGGAGTACACAAAAAAGACATTGTAAAAAAAAAAAACTAATATTAAATATACAACTCATAGTCGGAACACAAAGCAAACATATTACCAAATGTAGATAAAACCCACAATTATTACAAAACCAAAATGTTGTAGGAGATCTCGACGGCCCAAGGTCTGAAGGCGAGTCTAACAAAAAGCCCAACTCAACCCATTAATCTCAAATAGAGTGAAAATCAAGACGATTAATTGATTTTGCTGCTCAAGGATGAGGTTGAGGTTAAACAAGCTTTTTATCCTCCACCCATTATTGCACCTATCATTCTAAAAAAGAACATTCAAGAAAGGGCAGGACCAGCAATCGAGACAGTGCACCTGAAATTAAGAGCACTAGCATGGAACTTGATGTGCTCTCTACACGTACACTGATACCACACGCAAAGACTGACACATAACACAAAGATTCCTGCCCCATTAGCAACATCCTAATCATTTTTTAATAATAGTGTAGCATCTTATAAAGGGAGAGATGGAGAAGAGAGAAAGGACATGGAACAAAAGAAGAACCCGTAGCCCCCGAGATTAAAAAATCACCACCCGACTCTTTCATTTTTGGAAATTCTAGGTATTGTAGACAAACTTTTAATAAGAAAAAATAAAGCAGACATAGCTCATGAAAGAGTACACTATTATAAATCTGTGTCTCCTTTCTTTCATCATTTTTTTTTTCACTTTAGTCACTATAATCTGTGAGAACCATAAGTGATTTGTGATATTATTAAGTTGATCATTTTCCACCATCAACACAAACACACAAAGAAGAAAAAAAATCACAGTCACAGACTCTTGTGAGAAGACGATTGATAAAAAAGCCGCTACAGAAATTGAATCTAAGAGACATACAACGATGTTGAAGTTCCACCAAAATAACAATCCATAACCTAGCGTGCCACC
Organism: Artocarpus heterophyllus; assembly: GCA_025403435.1. Taxonomy (NCBI): domain Eukaryota; kingdom Viridiplantae; phylum Streptophyta; class Magnoliopsida; order Rosales; family Moraceae; genus Artocarpus; species Artocarpus heterophyllus. The sequence continues at coordinate 1,958,812 of CM046344.1, forward strand.
ACCGTTGTTGTAAAAAAAAAAAAGCATCATCACCCCCATAAGATTCGTACCACCATAAAAATTAAAACCTTGAAAGATCACGATCACTAAATGTCAACCTCATCAGCATTGTTTTTCAATCTTATCTTTTCAATAAGAAAGTTTGAAATATACCACCTCTAGATAGTATAAAGACATAATGATCAGAAGTAATTTGCGTTAAGATTAGGCAAATAAGTGTTATCTAAGGGTATTTTGGTCCTTTAGTTAAGAGAAGTAGTAAATCAAAGAAAGACAAGCTTGTATAATTTTTTTTGGCTTTTCTCGAGCAAGCTTTGTATCATTTTGTTGTAGAAGACAAGGCGACAATTCTTTCAAAAAAGAAGAATAAGAAAGAGAAGAAGAAGAAGAAGAAAAAAATGACAACCATATTTTTTCAAAGGAAAGTGAAGAAAGTAATTTTGCTCCACTGATGGAGCATTAGTATTTTAACCATTGGATTAACTTTTAATAGTATGATATGCGACTGAAAGCAATTATATGTCAAACGTTGTAAAGTTTTAATGTAGACAATTATATATCAGATCATTAAAATCATTTTCTTTACCGATAGAGTAAAATTATCTTTTACATCATAAAAATTCCTGTTTTTTCAAGGGGTCAAATTTGAAATAAACCCAAATTCTTATTCTTGTGAAATGGAATTGAAATTTGAAGTGAGACGCTCCTGGTAGCGGAGCTAGAAATTCTTTTTACTGGAGACATTATATAAAAATTAGAAATAGTATTTTATCAAATAAAAATATATAATCATACATTTCAAAGATTGAAAGGGCTTGATAATAACTTTTCTTGTGAGATAGGGGTAGTACAACATATTTCAATTACCTTGTAGAGCACAATAACATATTTCAGTTATTTTGTGGGACACGATATTATATTTTAATTATTATATAGGGAACGATTGCAATTTTCTTTTAAAATAAGAATACAACTAAAATTTGAAATTACAAATTAGGGTTAAATCTAAACTTTAAAAGAGGAAGAATTTGAAAAAAGGGCAAAAAAAAATTTCTTAATTAAGGAAATGACCTCTTTTTTTTTGCACAAAAAAAACACGCTTTTCTAGACAGGTAAACTGTCTCAATTTTTTTTTAGAAAAAAGACGAAAATAACTGTAACGAGGAGAAGAACTTCAACAGAGTGAAAAGAAAAAAAAAACTGGAGCTGTTTTCATGTTCAAAAAGCATGTTGTTTTGCTTTAAGAACTGTTAAAAAAAAGATTATTTGTCCAAAATGACTTTAACAAAAAGTCATTTTTCAAAATGTCCCTTTAAAAGATGAGTGGGGCTCCGCCAATGGACACTCTTCACCATTGGATTTCATACTGTGTCATACACGATCATCACGAGGAAGGCTTGTAATTTTATTATCAACAAACTTTGAGTGTTTCTTTCCGAATGGACTGCCACGAGGCATGAATATTTAAATATTAATACACAGAAACACACACGTTTTTTTTTAATATTCAATTGACGCAAAATTAACGGATGAATTGCACAAATGAAAGATGGATGAACGGAAAAGGATTCTGATTCCATGGGGCGTCGTTTTCCTCTACTTCTTTTTTGGTGGGAGTCGTTTTCTTCGTACTTGAAAAATTGTCACCATCATCAATGTTTTTTTTAATGGTTTTTTAAAAACCGTAGGATGGTATCATAGCAAATAGACAATAAGTTTGTGGCGAGTTCAGATTTGAAAACTGTATATTAAAATTACCATGTATAGGATACAATTATGAATAGTGAAGAATATTTATTCTTGTCAGAGTATGAAGACCCGAATTTAGTTTTGTCCGACGTAAAAAGTTTACGGTGTGACAATTGTGATAAAAAACAAAAATGAGATTTTTCATGAGATCGGTGATGGTAGCAGAGGGATCAAGCTGATACCGTTGTATGTTTGGGCCGTTTAGTTTATGTTTTTGGCCCATAGGGTTTTGTCTATACCTATAAATATATGATGTATTGTGTTAAGGTTTAATCATTAGCGAATTTTTAACCTCCTTAACGCCTCCATTGTAATCTTCACGAGTTTAGTGATTTTCTTCTCTTTTACCAGTGATTTTTTCCCGTTTTAGGTTTCCACTTAAATTTTCTGTATGTTTTTGTTCTTTATTTCTATCGCATTATTTTCGTAACAATTCTTACGCACTTTCAAGATTAATTTTGGTCACAACAGTATCGTAATTGCTCATATGTAAATGTAAATTTAAGAAAGAACAATAACAATTCCAAATATTCATTACTAGGAGGGTAGAAGCGTATTTTGTTATATTCAATCCTAAAATTTTTTTAGGACAAAAATGTTGAGAAATCAAATTACACTACAAGTTTTCCTAATTTATTTACATTCCCCCTCTCTTATAAGTTAAAGTGGGATACTTTTGGTGTAGAAAATTATGGTTCCATAATTGATATTTTTCTTTCCCTTTCTTTTTTGGTAGGGAATAAAATTTTGATTTGAACCATCAAACTTATATTAAAAGTTTTACCTGCTCTTTGTTTTTATATAATTTTGACTTGATTTAATGTTTAAAAATTTACTATTTTTGCGGTGAAAAAAATCTCTCTCTATCCTTTCTGTTTTTCGTGTTTTACATTTCAATTTTTGGCTTACATATGGAAAGGTACGTTTTTGCTTTCGAAACAATTGAAAGGAACTCCAGCAAAAAACAATGGAATGGTGGTTGGTCAGGACTCAAGCTTGCTGGCTCCAAACAAGTAATATCAAATTTGTGGTGCAGCTTATGTTGGTTTGCACGTGTCCATTATGAATTTATAACTCACTAAATTTCATTGGATTAGTGCTTTGTAATAATGATAAAATAATAATTCAGGATTAGATCGAAGATATTTACTGATAATTGCTACAAATAACATCTGCTGTCACTTTCATGAAAATATTTGATATTTACAAGTAAAATTTAGGGTGTGTTTGATACGAGTATTTAAGTAGAGTATTTGAATGAAGATTTAAATTTTTGTGAGATAAAATACTGTAACAAAATAATTTAAACAGTAATTTGAAAACTGAAACAACACACTCTTAGAAGTCTCATACAGTCTTTTTCTGTGCATAGGCGGAGGAAGGTTTTGGTGAGTGGGAAAAATATTTTTTTTTTGAAATTTATAATATGTTTAATAAACTAAACTTTAATTTATCAGCTTTATCTCAAATAATATAAAACTCTCATATGGTATAATATAAAACTTTTACATATTACATTATTTTTAACTATGGTTTTCAATTCTAATTTACTTTTTAAATACTCTATTAGTTTTATTTTTAATTTTTATTTAAAAATTTAGTTGTGTCCTTACGTGGTGAAAAAAATTAAAACTATGCTCGTTTTAAATAGTTGAAATATGTAATAATGTCTTTATTTAAAATAATTGTCTCTGATGTCTGAAAATATTTTATGGCTCCATCATCGTATGTTATATCTGGTCCCCATCCCATATGTTTATCATTATGCCCACGAAAGCAATTTTTTTATTTAAAATATACGCGGTTCGATTTTCAACGCGAAAGCTAAATATAAATTTATCATCATACTATGTTTTTTCTTATTATTAATAAGGTAATTTTTAGCCATAGCTATTGGTACTTTCCTCTTGTAACTTGACACAACAGACGTCCTTTTTTAGAAGGAAAAAGAAAAAAAAAAACTTTGAGACTAATAGTGGAAGTATTAATTGGAAAAAAAAAAAAAAGACTTAAAAATTAGTGAACAAACTGGAAACCTATCGACTGATATTAATTCTGGTTCATTTATCTTCAGAAGTAGGTATAAAGGGACCCACTTTAACTTGTTTTCTCTTGCAATTTCCTTCTTCATATAACGAAGCCAAAAGCATCAACATCTAAATGTTCATCACGTTATTATAAATTTCAGCGTAGAATGCATATTAAATGTGAGACAACTGCATCACATATGACGTACACTTGACTGTTTGGACAAATCAAGAGTAGTTGAAGTCATAATTAACTGCTTAACTATCTTAGACAATAGACTTAAATTGTCACGCCCCGGAGTACGGGAGGTGACGTGGCGGAATATTTAGGTTAATTAAAAGCGGATTTAATTAAAAATCGGGGGTTTGAGAACCCAATTAAGCAAAATTTAAGAGATTTTTCCACCACATTTGATAAATAATTTAAAATCATTAAACAAATAACAATAATTGAATAAAAACCGCGAATATGGGTTCCACAACCCACAACTTGTGCACACACATGGATCTGACAATATCACAAATACAATTACAGTCCAAGTACAAATGAAGTTAAGTCTTACATGCCTTGATTAATAAATACAGAATGTAAATAAATTCTCCTATTGCTCCTGAGTTCGGTCCGAAGAATCTTCTCCAAACCTAAATGGGAAACCACCTAGAGGGGGGAATTTAAAACAGATAAAACATGAGCGAAAGGCTCAGTAGGACTAAGTTTTATAAAATAATTTAATGCAAAGAAACATAACATTATCAGAAGTTATACAGAAAGAAACTTGAATAAATAAATAAATAAATTGAGTAGAACCGTTCTGACACAGAACAGTCTACTCGTCAAATCAAAACACCAATTTACTTTTACCTAGGCAAACCATGATATCACCACCGTAGTGGCCCAGCTGGGTTTCGGGACCTGCCCCCAAGGTCGATCACGACCCGATCTCTGATATGGCATCATGCCTTAGTGTTCATTATCATTATCATTCAAAACCCAATTACCGAGTGTTGTCAATTACATTCATTATGAAATTCATTTCATGTCACGGTATATAAAAATATAACCGATAAAATCATTTTCAAACAACCGTTGAAAACATTTTGATAGAAATCATTTTCAAAGCCAAATCATTTCAAAACCAGGCTACCAAAGAAATAGGATAGAAGTCCTACCTCAGTACTCGTGCCGGTACCCCACACCGTAATCCCGGTCCGCTATACGTTAGCTCCACGGAACCACGAACAATCCTAGATACAAACTAAGTCGATCAATATCTAGTTCGAAACATTCTATGTTACTAAATCATTTCATGATGTCCTAGTGTGCCATTTGTATCATTAAAATCATCCTATAAGGTTGGGATTTAAATTAGGGTTCAAAACAGTGAAATCGGGTAAAAATCACAAAATTTTCCATGCCTCGGTCGGCCTGCCGGACGCCCTGCTTCGGCCTGCCGAACTGTACAGTTTGGCCTGCCGGAAACAAGGTTCGGCCTGCCGAACATTTCCCCAGATTCGGCCTGCCGGTCGGAAGAACACCGGCCTGCCGATCATCACTCCGGCCTGCCGAACATGAACTTCGGCCTGCCGAACTGGGAAGATCCAGAAATCCCAGCCACGGGTTTCTCGATCCCCAAAATCCAAATCTTGTTTCTAACCTGTTTTTCTCAAATCCCAGGCATGAAAAACAACTATAATTGATAGAAAAACATTCTAAAACATGTTTGGAATCATTTAAACAACATTTGAACTCAAAATCTTCAAAAATCCGAAAATGAGAAAAAGAGGAGAAAAATGAAAATCTTGAATCCAATCCGTTTTTCTTCAATCTAGGTTTAGATTCTAGTTGTTCTAAGCTCATTTAACACAAATCCATGGTTTTCTAAGCTTAAACAAACTTAGATTTCAAAAACACACAAAATCGAAAATTTTGTAAAAAGTTTAGAAATTTCGAATCTAACCTCGAATCGAAGCTTCAATCCGCGTTCTCGGTTGCCGAATCACGTCCCCGAGCTTCCTCCTTGCTGTTCCGAAGCTTGGATTCGAATGCGGTTTTCAAAAATTTAGAGAGAGATTGAGAGAGAGTGAGCTGCCGAGAGAGAGAGGGAAGAGAGAGAGATTGGCGTGGAAGTGAGGAGAGAGAGAGAGGAAAGGAAAATAAATAGAGAAAATCGGTGGGCGGTTTTACTGTGCGAAAACCATGTGCCGCCCACGGTTTTGTAAAACGGAGTATTTTTAACATTTTACAAATTGTTGTGTTTTAAAACTCAAAACATCATTTTAAATCAATAAGAAATCTTTTGAACACATCAATTTAACAAAATAACCAAAAACTAAAAATCCAACCAAATAATCTAATTAAAGTTAAAACTTTAATTATGGCACACTAATTCATCATTTACATTACATTAATGTTAAATAAATTTCGGGACGTTACATAAATCCTTTGTTAAAAAAGAGAAATACCATGGTCATTCTCTTTAAAATTTTATTGCTCTTTTTAACACTCATATTTTATCATTTTTTTTAACACTTTTTATCTTTATCATGTTTTTTAATAAAAAGAAAGTATAATTTCAAACCATTTTTTCACATTTTTATTACAACCTTGGCATTGTGTTTTTCTATTAATAAAAAAAAGGATTTGCTTTTAAAATCAGTTACTAGATTACCTCTTTTTTTTTTTTTTACGTTTTTCTTAAAAAAATAGAAAAGAATATGTGTGTATATATAACGTTAAAAATATAACTATTCTAAAAAAACCGTAATATATAAAACTCTTATTATGTGGATATACAATTTACCAAACATATACAAATGCATATAACATTAAAAATATAACTATTTTAAAAAAAAGTAATATATATAACTCTTATTATGTGGATATACAGTTTACCAATTTTGTGGATATTAGTTTTTTTTGTGAACATTATATAAACCTTTATATATTATTGAACGAAATCGTATAATTAAAAAAAAAACAATATCGTATATGCTTTTATATATATGTGTATATCATTGAAAAGTATTGCAAAGTAAATATATCTGTTTGCAAGTGATTTATATATATTGGTGAAAAAACTAACAACGTACATATAAGTTGTTTAAAAAATCAACGAAATAACAAAATGCCAAATACCTTTTTTTTTTCTTTGAAGAAATAACATGATAAATATATCAGAGTGACACAGTTGTAATAAAAAGTGAAACAATGATTTGTTGTTATACTTAATTTTTATTGCAAAATGTGTTGACATGTTATAAGAGTAGAAGATAGAGAGTAATAAAAAGAGTGTCAAAGAAAGTGACCCTATCATTTCTCGTCAACAAATGCTGTCTCGATCCCTGTCCACTCAATTAAATAAGGCCACATCATTAATGAGAATAAATTCTTAAAATAAAATTCTAAAGTACATTATTTTAGTTTAGCTATCTTAGATTTTTTATGAATAAACAACTAAATTATAATTAAGAGAATAAGTTTATGTATTTATAAAAATTATCTACTAGTAATTGAAAATTTCCTATATTTAATCATGACTTGGGAGTTCTCATAAAAGTTGCTTTTTGGGAGCTATAAACTCAAGAGTAGAGACATACCCATAAATTTTCCAACCAATTTTAGGTGGTTAACAACCAAGACTAATTTATTACACACGCACACATAAATATAACATGTCACAACCAAGTGGAACATACACAATACAATATGTATATATATATATATATGTGTGTGTGTGCGTGTATGTATTGGCAAGTTAATGTTGATATGATCAAATTTGGCATTGACTTGCTCCACTAAATGTCAATATCTTCGACCAAGTTGGTGGGCGAAGGAATAGAAACACTAGGGTAGTCTAGTTATGAGTCCGAGACTTTTTCATTAGGATATTTATTTATTTATTTATTTATTTTGTGTGACGACTTTGGCCTAAAACCATATATAGAAGACGGCCGACTAAATGGTTTGGTGAAGCTCGATCTATGGGAGAAGGTCATGGTCAAAACTTGCTAAGCATTTTTATATTGAAAAGAAAAATGGAAGGTGATTTTAGTTTGGGCAAACTTTGAACTCATTTTGGCCTAACTCAAATAAGGTTTAATTTGGTGACAACTAGCTAGGTTCATGTGCGGGAGATTAAGTCTCCTTATATAAGAGAAAATAAATAAAGTTTATAGTCTCTCTTTCTCTCTCTCTCTAGAAATGTGAGGCGGTTATTATCTTTATTTTTGTCTGATAGTATTTGGTGACTATTTATTTGCCTATTCCTTTGGACATGGAGGAAATTTAGGTTGTGGTCATGTGACTTCGAAATATTTATGGTATAGGACAAGTTAATCTCAATAAAATTGTTTATATATAATAAAAACAAAAAAAACAATCAAACGTGATTGTGTGAAAAAGGCATACACATACACACGCACATATATACATAATACATATGATATTGAAAAATAAAAGATAGAAAAAAAAATGATAAAAGAAATTTAACATGGTTCGATAATATGTTTATAGTTACAAACTAAAAAAAGATAAAATTCTTTAGTAAAGGTATTATAAACAGGCTTCATATAAATACGTATTATAAAACTTATAGACGAGTAACTAAAATAAGACATTTTTAATAAAAAAATAAAAATAAAAACTACTAATATATGTAGTTTCCCTAATTGAAAGGATTCGAGAAATTTCATGAACTTGGTATGCGCGAGAGTTAGCATGATTTTATGGGTGGGACAGAGCCCACAGGCTATTAAAAAAAGTCTTGACGGTGTCATGTATATCATGCATCAAGAATAGGATTTTAAAACTTGGAAGAATACATTTGAGGTTACTTAATTTGACTCTACGGGTGAGATATATGATATTGCATGCTTCACGGGTAAACAAAAGGATGGGCTTATATTTTTGTGAACTCGTTCTAAAGACAAATGATTTTGCTGGAGTAAGCTAAGACCTTGGCAAATGGTAAACGAAATCAATTGCTTCATGGCATGTTTGTTTCGTTGGTTTAGTCCAGTTTGGCCAGTCTAAATGACTGTTCTTTGTATGAATTAATGTTTGGTAATAATGTATTTAATTTAAATTATATTGATAGTTTAAATAGGGCTGAACTGTCCAACTTAAAATTCAAATACCCTTTAGTTCAACATTTTGAACCAATATTAAAAGGTGATTTTAACTTCTATATATTTGTATTTATAATTTAACACTATTATTTCATATTTATTTTTTATTAATAACTTCTTTTATATATTTTATTTTTATTTTTGAAATAAATAAATTTTTCATGCATAAAATTAGAGTTAGTATCCAAACACAAATTTGATTCAGATTTTCTATTTAAATTCATATTTTAACTGTACATCCAAACGCCCATTTGAAATATTTTTGTTTAAATTACGTAGTTCGGATTTTTCTGTTCAAATACAAAAAGTTCAAATCAACACAATTCAAACCAACGAACCAACCAGGGGTTTAGTTTTGTAGGTGGTGTTAAATCGTTGAAGAAAAAACAAATACAAATGGATACGTCCATAGTGTCTGTGAAAAGCCTTAAAAAGTTTAAGGTAGCTAATTCATTGGATTAAACGAAATTATATGAGATATGGAAAGAGTTCAGCATTCTAAGCCCAGATTATCTCATAATTTAATGCATTCATGAGGCAATAGCAAGCACAATTGTAACAATTTCACAAAATGTAAAATTGAATCGTTCCCTTCCTAAATTAAAAAAATGCATTCATAAGATAGTGGTAAAGTATATACTGTTGTGACAACTCTACACTTGACTTTATTACGAGAATAAAATACGAATCGTCCCACTTTTAAAATTTAAAATTAAAAAAAAAAATTGCATTCATGCGAGCTTCAAGTAAAAAAGACAAACAAGCAAACATTCATGAGAGGAATCAATTATGGAACAAATTTTCATGCTAGATCTCTCACCTTGTTGCAACCCTTAATAATTAATTACACATACAGCTGGCTAGATGCAGTTACTTATAATATTAAATTAGTAAAATCCTGTGTTTGGAAGTTCCATTTATTAATGTGTTTATTATTCCCAAGTCCTCCATACCCTCGCCAAAATCACACAATATTTCGTTTATAGTTCATTCCAAGTCAGATGGACATATATATGTTTAGTTTCAATCATGTGCAAGTGTTTGCTTGCCATGCAATACACGACTCAAGCCAATGCCGCATTCGAAACGTTATTGTGCTTATAATCAGCTTATGAATATACCTAGCTATACCAATACATACATAATAAAGCGTTTCCTACCATGTCATTATAACATATATATATATATATATATATATATATATATATATATATAATTGCACATGCATATACATAATCACACACATATACATATGTATTTTTATAACTTATTAGTTTCCTACCATGTCGTTATAAGTTAGGGTTAATTTTAGTACTTTTACTCCTCAAATATCAACAGTCTTATTTCAACCTCTAAACTTCCAACTGACACATTAATAATTTCTAAGCATTCTAATATTATGCTAGCGGTATCCTATACAAAATAAACGTTAAAAACTGACGGATTTTATCATGTGAGTGTACATGGTCTAGTTTAAATGCCTAGTTATAATTCAAATATCTAAAAGTAAATTTACTATATTACCCTTCATTAATGAATTTGGTGTGCATCGTATAATAGAATCGGTCAGAATATTATGTTTATTACCAAGAAATAGCGTAACATTTGAAAAACTCAATAACCACTAGTATGTTGGTTGAAAATTTAAAGGCCAAAGTGAATAACTACTATTACTTAAGAGCCAAAAATGAAATTAACCTTATTTGTTATCTTATAAATTAGATGGTATATTCTAAATTCTAAGGTAATTTAGGATTTATAACTTCTATAGGCCGTTTGGAAGAACGGTTGAAAATAACAGTTTTGGCTTGAGAACTGTAGCATGTGAAAGTTTTATACTTTAGTAACTTTTTTTTTTATTATAGTATATAAGAGTTTTATACTATTCACAGTTGTAACTGATAGTTCTAATCGTCACACATGGGGAATCTACCATATAAGAAAACATTTTCTTTCCATTTTTTGGAAACCTAAGTACGACCAGGAGCTGGTCGAAGCCAGGATTTTGAGTCAAGCAGGGCAAAATTTTTTTATCAAGATTATTCTAACATATATCAAAAGAAGTGCATATGCTGGTCATATTATTTTCAGTCCTTTATTGTTTTTAAACCATGGTTTATAATTAGATTATGGATGTAATAATAATAAAATAAATATCGCAAGTATTTATATTAAAAACAAGCCTTAAAATAATACATAGATAGTTTATAAACATGATATAGATACGTTTCAAAAGTACAAAGTACTCCGTATAATCAGCTATCCTAACCATACATACATAAAGATTACAGAAGCATCGATAAAGAAAAGACTAGACCTTAAACAGGATGCGTTTCAAGAGTATTAGTTTCTTCGTAAAATCAGTGATCTTGATACTAGAGTTAATAAATCTAAAGGCTTTAACAACAGCATGTCACAAAAAAAAAAAAAAAAAGATGTAAAGGAGAGAGTTATTTATAACACAAGAAATACAAACGAATATATTGTGGGTAAAACCAAAAGATTGCAGGTGGAGGTTCAAATCCAATAGTCACTTCATGTTTTCTTTCTTCCAATCAAGTTTAGACATTGTAGTGTCGGATTCCAGATGAATGACATATTTTGTCAAGCAGCTCTCTAGCTGTTGAAGCAGTACTAAAGGTTTGTCTCTCCGATTCTACAATGAAGTTTTTGTTCTACAACATAATCTAAAAACTTTAAAAGACCGTCATGAAAACCATTTACATTCAAAAGACCTACGAGTTTAAAGTGAACACCTAACAGACTCCTACTAACAACTATGATTAACTCTTCAATGGTACCAGGTAATGCAATGAAAATGTCAAATTCATAGATCATATTTTCAAGACGCTTAGGATGCCCAAAACTCTCTTTCTTATGTATAGTTTTCCTATAGAAGTTTCCCTCAGTTAGGAGATGAGGGATAATCCCTACGACATGGCTACCTCTAGAATGTGTTGATGTTGCTACATTCTTCATTAACCCTAAGTTACCTCCCCTATAAATCAGGTTAATCTTTCTACGTGCTAAGACTTGTCCTTGGTGTTCTACGGCTTCTAAGTATACTCTACTTTTGTAAGCACTGGAATCATAGAAGACATAGATGATTTCGATTTTCCTAGATAAATGAGAGGAAGATATGTTTGGTTTTTAAAACAGACTCTCTTTTTTTTACTTTTTTTTTTGTTTTTGTCTTAAGTTCGCTCTGTCGAAACTTTAAGTCCCGAAAGAGATCTTAAAGAAGATAAAAATGCAAAAGGACTAAGGATTTATGATATGTAGGTGATGGCAAATTACTTAACAAGCTAAACGAAATATACATAGTCGAATCAAATCACTTCAGATTTTAAAAAATAAACACGCAATCATACCAACTTTTGACAAACGAAACTCTAACTGCACAACTTTTGATAATTTACAAACAAACAAATAAAAGCCTACATATTTAATTGTATACTTTTTTAACAAAATAAACACGAATCTAGAAAAGTCAATAAAAGACATATGACATATTATAAAACTTTTGACAAAAACAACACGAATCTAGAAAAGTCAGTAAAAGACATTTGACATGTTGTAAACCTTTTAAAAAAAGCAACACGAATCTAGAAAAATCATTCAGGATCTAAAAATTTTAAACTAACAACAGGAACAAACATGTAGTGCATCTAACAAAGTAACATTTTTTTAATAAAACAAACACAGATATTTAACAACCATTGTAACGATAAAATAAAAACAAAAAATTATTCTTTAACACATACTGTGACAATCTAAAAACAAAGAAACACTTAAAATACAAAATACATTTTTTTGCAGAAACATTCAAATGACCTCTATGGATTAAGAATTTACCATCTAATTTTTTTACAAATTGACAAATAAAGGTCTTTGAACGCCAGATTCCTAAGACATTGTCTTTCTGCATGGAATCTGGGCTAGAGATTAGAAATTACACCTTGGACGTATCCACTTAGATGATTTTGAAAAGAAGCATACAGGTCATCCAAGTTCTTTTTAGAAAGGTCATCTTTGGAGAAATATACTTTGTCCTTCCTATCTACTGACAAAAATCTAAGCGAATGGCACTTGCCCTGGCAAGTCTGTCGCCTATATTTGTTACGTTTAGACTCGATGATACGAGCTTTTCTTCTCATCGCACTACGACTGGTACCCATACCTGGAAGGCCAGGCCTCTGATTGAAGTTACTTGAATGAATTTTTCCTTCGATCAGCATCCTCACATTACTAGGGACTCCAAAATGTATGAGAATACACAGTTGAGTGACTTTAGTCTAGCATTGTGCCTGAGAATCTTCTAGGAAAGTGATAAGAAGTATTTCCTCAGGTGATGGTACTTTGGATCCATAGAAAACAAAGAAATAGAAACACAAAATAAAGAAAGAAAGAATGGAAGCATAAGATCTGAGGGTGGTTTACTACAATTTGAAGATGGTCAAGGGGTTATAAATAAGATTCGAGTTTATAAGAAAAAACAATAAAGAAGATCTGAAAAATTAAAACGAGCTTTGAATTTTAGAGAGAGGGGGAGAGAATTCTAGAAAGAAGAGAGAATTTTAAAGAGAGGGAGCTTAGCAAATCTAAACTTTGATGCACAGTGATAAGATTTATAAACAATATAAGACACTGTGCTGCACACTGTGATAGACACTGAGCCTTTGCTTTTGGTATTCCTTCGTAGATCTTCGGATTTCACCCCTAGACAGGAAATTCCACTCTTCTCTGTCTCACCGAAGTGAATTGGTTTTGAGAGCATTCCACCAGTTTTTGGCAACTTTCACTTTCAAACCAATTCACCGCCTACGCCCAATCATGCCGAAGAACACTTGCCCCGTGTCTTACCACGGTTGCTGGCATGGAGTTTAAGGGTGAATGGTGGGTGGTTTGATGGTTTTTGGGCCGATGCGATGCGGTTTTTTTGGATGGCGGGTTGGCGATTAACCAACCCGCAAACCGCCCACCACATGGCAGGCGGTTTTGGTTTGGTTTTGGGTGGTTGCGGGTGGGTGTGGGAGGGTTGAGGCGGTTTAGACCTATGCTATTGCCCAATGTAATTTTTTGGACCTTTATTTTAGAAAGTGAAGAAAATTTGTAGAAAATATAAGATGATAATACATAAAGCATTCCCAACAAGTTTGATGCTTAAAGACAGTGACCATATTTAAAAGTACAAATTAAGAAACATAATCATTCACTGCAACAAGAAACATTAACTACATATAAAGTGATAAATAAAGTCAAGAGTCCATAAAAATTAAAGCCTATTTACTGGGTTCGAAAATAATAGAATGCTACAAATGAAATGATGAACAAAGTCAAGTGTTCTTTTTCTTTTAGGGCTTTCTCTACTAATTTACTTGATTTAAATTTTGATCACTTCACAAAATAATAGGAGAATTTTCAATTTCTAATATGTCAAGAGGCAGCCGAGCCCATGCTTGAAGTGTTGGATTGTTCAATCATCTCTAAAATAAGAACAAAATCAAATAAATGATAAGTTTTTTTAAAAAAATATATAGGCGGGCGGGTGTGGGTTGAACCCGTCCTAAAAAACTTAAAACCAAACCCACCCACTAAATATATTGGTGGGTGGGTTGAACCCGCTCACCAGTGGGTTGCTAACGTAAACCCGTTTTTTTTGATATGGGCGGGCGCAGGCGCGGCCGGTTTGCAGGTGCTGGACGGTTTTTGTACAGCCCTAATGGAGTTAGCCGGGCTTCTTCCTTAAGTCCTGTCATGATCGCGCGCTCGACGAAAAAGCTTAAGTAAGGCCCAAGAATACTGAAAAAAAGGTGGGGGAACAAGAGTTGTCGCTATAGGAAAAAGAAATGAATATAAAAAACTAATGATTCTCTCTTCTTAAACAACCTCTATCCTCCACACTATATCAGCATTTGATAGATTATCCAACCCCAAGCAATCTGAGTTATTGGTGGGGGATCGGTTCATTAGCTAGTATTTGTTTAGTCATTCAGATTTGACATAGGACTTTTGAGCATAATTGTGCTAATGGCCCATGTTAGATTTGACATGGAAAATTATTAAAGTTTAGGCAAAAGAAAATCAATACGACATTATTGAAGTTCTTTAAGTACTACTTAAAGAAAAAGCTCCAAAAGCTAAAATTATGACCCAGACTTTTTGTTATTCAATAGTATTTCTAAATCATAACCAGCATCTAGTGTTTTTTCTTTCATATTTCTTACATTGTTATTTTCTTATCGTGGTTTGCATGACAATGAGGACCTCTTGCTCTTACTACAACACTAATCACTATGTGAATATGATAAATGTGCAACATTATGTGATCAGAAGAAAATAAAGAGAGAGACAGTTCAAAATTTTTTTTTTTCTAGTTTGAAAAAATTATGATTTTACTAATAATATCAGGTTTCGATAATCTTGAGTTTTTTTTGGAGAAATTGCAGTACTTGATCTATATTAACCAACCACTTGAATAAATGTTTCACATCTTCATAAGCATCAAAGTGATTCAAAATCTCGTGAGATCCCTGACATTATGACACCAAAAAGTAGTCGAATCTTGAGAAAATTACTGGTGTTGTGTGATCTCAGACTCTAACACTGGTAGCATTGCGCATGATAGCTAATATCACGTTGGTCCGCTTAGCACAGCTTTTGTTTATGCTTTTAGTCAGTAAAAGAAGAGAAAAAAAAGCTGTAACTTTTTAGTAAATATTTAGAACCATATTTTAAAAGAGCTTTAATGGGTTGAAATAGTTTCAATTATTTTTAAGTTACAAAGTGTGATATAAGCTTATAATGCATCATAAATACTCTGGTATAAGTTTTAAGTTTATTTCAGAAGTGCTTTTTTGAGAAGCAACATTTTATGGCTTTGATAGGAAGCATTTCTGAAGAGTAAAAGCTCTTCTTACAATTCATCCAAATACTTCTAAAAATAGCTTTTGAACTCAAAAAGCCCAAAGCAGTTTTTAAGAAGCCCTCCCAAATAGGCCAATTATGGTCTATAGTTTGCACCATGGCCTTTATGATTACTAATTGACCACCAAGTGAATTGATGGTTTACTACCAAGTTAATTGGTAATTTTTTTTATTTTTAAGAGGTAAATATTTTTTAAATTTAACAAAACTAGAGACATTCATTAAAAATATGATTTGGAAATGGTTTTTGTGCGCATATCCTTTTTTCTCGCGTGTTCCCATCGAGATTAGCTATCTATTTCAGAGGTCATGAAAATAATTAAAAAAATTGAAATTAGTGATAATATTCATGAATCATGAATTATATTGGTGACAGTTAAATAAAAAATTATTCTTTTAAATTTACGTAAGGCAACTTTAAATACCATGTTTGGATTGAGCCTGGATGATGATCCAGTCCAGTAGTGCCTAGGGCCAGTCTACTTTGGGTTGGGGCCGGGCATGGAATAGACCCCCAATACCGAACTCATATCAGCCTTCAAGTTTCAGTTGTTCTCCGTTATTTTGGGGGAAATTTTGATAAAAGGCAAATGGTCTAATTATATTTGTTGAATTAAAATATAAATTTAATTTATAAATATTTTATAAATATTTTAAAATAATATTATTAAAATTATTATTATATAATTATATAATATAATATATGATATTATTAAAATAATTACTATATTATTAAGGGTATTTTAAGATATTTTTAATACTATATTTAATTTTAATTTAATAATAATAATTTAGTCATGGATTAGAATAACTTTACCTTTTATAAATGCTACATTTGCCATAACTTAAACAAGTATTGTAATTGATAGTATGACCTAACTTTTTTATGAATAAACATATTTAAAAAAATTGTGGCATAATACATAATTTTCTCTTGTTATGGGAGGAAAAAAACTACTTTCTGCGGGAAAGTTCATTGGTTTTATACTTCACTTTCCAGCAAAAAAAGAAATATACATTCGTTTAAACATTGTTTGTTTTACCGATATTTATTTTTTCCTTTATAAATAACGGAATAAGTGTTTATTTTCTAGTCTTAAGATTCTTTCCATTCGAATTGAGCCGCGCGGCTGTTGACTTCATCTAATATTTAGCAAATTTTTTATGGTAAATATATTATTGCAGCTGGTTTGTAGATCAAGCAGAGTTCACCTACCCCATTTTTGACGCCTGATTTAATTGTGATTGTGAGTGTTTTCGATTATTTTATTCCTATTTATATGGCCAAATTATTATATTTAATAACATGACAAATAATTATCGGAGGAAAAGTTAAGAGAACAGAAAAAACAGACAACACATCTTAACTCAAACAAGTACCAATTAGGACGCAATTGAAAGAAGGGAAGAAAACACTAATCTTATAATTAAAATTGAGATTAATTAAAATGACCAATTCTAAGTTTGCTTTGTTTTTAAATTCACTAAATAATTCTAGGTTTTGTTAGTTTCAGACCATCAGTTGAATGTTCTAAGCGTCATTTATTCAGCCTAAATAAAATACGCATTAATTCGTAATCTCGTTTAGATTATTTTATAGGTCGATCTTGAGACTTTCAGGAACCGAAATTTTATATTGGTTTGTCCATATTTTTATTCGTTATGCTTCAATAAACTACATAAGTATAGTTGAATATTGTGATAAGATAACAAATGGTTCATTAAAAAAAAAAAAAAGGTTCATAGTGTTGAGAGTCATGTATACATGTTTCATTGATGCAGGCAGCCCGTGACGTTTAAAACTCATCTTTAAATTATTATCATTTTCAACTTATCAATCACAATCTTTGATAGGGTATACAAAATACCCTGAACAGTCAGATTAATTTTTATCCAATTTCATTAAATTTATGTTCTTAAAATCTAATTAATATGATTTTGATGTTTATCTCTTAGATCAATTGGTATTTAGTGGATGTGTATGGAGTTGTTTTCAATTTATTGAGTTTTGAGTTCCTTAAAATTAAAAAAAGATATAATAGTATGATTCAAAACTATATCTTACTAATATCTTTACACCCTACTATAGAAAAATATCAAGTAAAATAACATTAATAACAATAACACCAAGCAAAAAGAATGAAAGAATAACTTCTAATCCATTCAGATCACCGGTTTAAAACTGGTTTGAACTAAAAACACGGTAACAATTCAGATTTTTGCTAGAAAAATAATATAACAAAACCGGTTCGAACTGGAGTTTCTAAACGAGCTATTTATAAATTAGAAAAAAAAAGAAAGAAGATATTACACTTCAACCGTAGTTTGATTAATCGCCAAGTATCTCCATCTCTCCTTCTCCACAAAATCTGCGTCCAAAAATCGAGCAACAAATGCCCAAAGCCTGTAAATGTCTTCAAAGTTGGTCACTAGCCCTAGTGAAGCCGTGACTACAGATATCCCAATTTGGTCATCTATTTCATCTCTTTCTTTATTCATCATCAACCCTTTATTTTGTCCCTCAAAATAATCATGATCAAAATTCCTTCTTCTAGTACTAGTACTTGTAAAACATGTCTCTAATCTTCTCTCCCTCTCTTCCTCATTCTTGTCCCTAAAACATACATTCTGTAGAAATCCATAGCTCAGAGAAATGTTGTTCCTATCAGCAAGTTTCTGAACAAGTTTTGGATCAACCTTCTCTCCTTTCCAGTCAAACACGTTGAAAGCCACACTTGGTCCTCGGTCATAGCCCATTTTTGGACCATATATTCTGATTAAATTTGAATGCCCATTTTCAGAATTTGGATGTTGCAGCCTTGTTAGTGCATTCACTAGCCAGTTTATCAAGAATCTGGCCCTTGCACTAATCATAACTAGGCCCAAAGAATCTGCATGATCCAATCCCTTGCATTCGATTTTCTCCGAAATAATTTTGATCGAATTAGATCCCGAGGGGTTTCGTGTTTCCAGCTCTATGATCTCTGAATGTTGAACTTCTTCTTGATCATCATGATCATGATCATGTTTTAGTACCGCGGAGACAAACTTTGACTTTTGATCATTCTCTGTATTATCTTGATCTTGGTCTTGATCTTCAGCCACGTGATGAGGTAGTAATGGTGTTGATGGCGGGACAAGGCTGACAATCCCGATGCTTGATGCGGCAGATGAATCTGTTAGGATTGAAGCACTTGTTTTCTTGACAAACAAACAGCCAAACCCAGAAGGATTTTTCCCAAAAACTTTGTAAAATGAGCATATGAGAAAGTCAGGCTTAAAGAGAGATAGGCCTAAAGTTTCCATGTCCTTAGGTCCCAAAGCGGAAGCATCAAGCAAAACATGCCAACCATTTTCCCTTGCAATACTCATCCAAAGATAAGAGTACCTAGAGCCAGTCATTCTAGACTGAAGAGGGAAAACAAACAATCCTCTATTGTTGCTCATCTTCTTCTTGTAATCACTACCACCACTTCCTATCATCTTTCTTAGCTTTCTTGCATGAATCTTCATTCTTGGCCATGAAAACTCGGCGGACAACACTCTCGCGCCTCTTCTCTTTGAGTTCTCGGTCACGATCTCCACCGCCTCGCTCATGAAGTCATAAACCGTGAGGAGATTTCTATTGGTGTGAAAAGGGTAAGAGCTGGAAACAAGTTTAAAGGCAGAGGATTGGTTTGAAGTGAACACCATGGTGTAATCTTCCTCCGAGACGTTCATGAAGTCCATGATCCTCTTTCGGATGCCAAATTCAAGTTCCGATTCTTGGCTTCCATGAGTGACTTGGGACTTCAAGCTCACCGCTTTGTAACAGATATCGAAAAAGTGCGATTCGGGGAACTCAAAAGGCTGAGGAGTAATGGTTGAAGAAGACGATGATGAAGAAGCGACAGTACTACTACTGGCCGGTGCTTTTGAAGAGCAAGAGAAAAGGCCATGGCCAAAATAGTCAAGGCAAACATGGTTTGAGAGGGCAAGATGGTAATATTCTCGGATCGGAGTCGATCGGCTTGGTGGGTTTGTGAGTATTGTGGGAATGCTTTGATGAAGTGAGAAAAGGATTCATCCAAAGAAGGAAGAGACTCATGGTTAGTGAATTGTGTGTAATGTGGATGCAAAGAAGCAATTGTGGTAACTATAAAATTGTGTTGTAACAAGGCAGTTGTATTAGTAGTATTGCTTGTAGTTGTGGATTTTGGGGAGTGATGAGGTTGAGATGATTCATAAGGAAGGCTGAGAAAAGATGGCTTGGCACAGCAACCATGAAAGCAAGCTTGTGAGGCTTCTCTAATGCAATTAGATGAGTTCATTTTCTCCATTTTTTGATCATTTTTATTGATTACTTTTGTGTTTTATTCTATTCATTTCTCAATTGGGTCCCTCCTAATTGGTGAATAAATGTGAACAAGAAGTCACAGTTATTGGGTGAGGTTGCGGACAGGTTGTCCTTTAAGGGCATCACATGAGCAGGCCCATTATCCCCTCAATTGAACTCGTCGTCTTCTATCATCTTTCCACAATGCCTTGTATGTCCTTCTTGTCTTCTTCATAAAATTCGGGGTTGTTTACTGTTATATACGTTGTATTTTAGGTTTATTATGAAATTAGATATTTACTTTTTGATCTCATCAAATATATATATTGGTATTAGATTTTATACATAAATTTATATCTTTTTTTTAGTTGACTCTTTATTTTGGCCCAAAAAATACCCAAAATACTCTTAAATAGAAAAAGAAAACTTTGAAAACTTAAAAAAAATGTTTAATACGATGATTTTGACCTATAAAAAGTCCAAAATACCTTTATAATTTTTTTTTTGTGTGTTTTAGTTTTTTCTTCTTATTTTCTAATTTGTAGTTTTTGTTTTATTTTATTTAAGATAATTTGGTCATTTTTAAGTCAAAATTAATTATTGACCAACGTAAGGTATGGACTTATGTATCAAATCTATATATTTAATGAAATTAAAAATCGAAGCATATAGTTTTTAGATAAACTTAAAATAGAGGGTAAAAAAAAATATCCCTAAAATTTATAATTGCTAAAGAAAGTTCTAGCTTTGCCTTGTTTTGACCCAAAACCCAAGGTATTCAATCATGTTTATAAATACCGTCATAATTAGAACAAATATGTAGTTAGGTAGACAATTCACTATTACAAGGTCGCTTTAATGGGGTCCAAATGTCCAAACCAAAGTTCGCTAGGACATGTATTAGGATCTGGGGTCTCTTGGATGAACACATAATAGTTTGAAAACTACGACTAAATATTAAATGTACACATTTCATCTCACCCATTCGTTAAGGGCAAATTAATGAGATAAAAGCAAGTCATGTGATTTTTCGTATCAAATTGTTGAATTCAATGAACAGCAAAATGCGGACCAAACACCAACTTTGTCTAAAAAATAGTGTCCAATCTTTCTTGAAAATTCTTATGGTAGACAAAGTAATATTCCTTTATCGATAGAGCATAATATTTTAGTCGAAGATTTTAATAGTCTAATCGAAGACTGTCTATGTTAAAAATTTGTAATGTGTAATACAAAACTACTTTCAGTTACAAATTAGATCGTTAAAAAGTTAATCCAACTATTAAAACGAGTAAAACATTATATGTTCTACCGATGAAGTAAAATTGTCTTATCTGCTATAAAAATTGCAATTTTTTCTCTCTTTTTTTGAAAATTTATTTTCTAGTAGCACATAACTTATCTCACAATTCTTTTTAAAAAAAAAAAACTTCTCACAATTGCTTTCAATTTTAATGGTCAAATTTTCATATGGCTACAATATTAATTTACACAATTTTTAAATTATCATATAATTATGAGAAAATTTATGTTATGCCACACTTTTAAAAGTTATGTTTATTTATGTTACATTTAAAAAGTTTATGCTACACTATTATTTATGTTACATGTTAAGTTATGCCACAAATGAACATACGTGACATTTATAAAAAGTAAATATTAAAATATAGCATTATGAAAATTAAAGTGTCATTGAGAGTTTAAAATTGTGCAATATCAATGAAGTATTTTTTTTTATATCTCACCATAAATTTTTTTTTCTCTTTAATTTTTTCCATTTCACAAATAAATTGGAGGTCAATTTAATTTCTCTATCTGAACGTAGTGGAAAGAAAATGAAGTGGCTTGTGGTGCCTCCGAGAAAGATAATGGTTTGTCTTTTCTTGGCGTTCCTTATAAAACCTTTCGTGCCTTTTTTTTTTTTGGAAAAAAAAAACTTTTTTCATGTATTTTTACAGCACTTTTTTCATGTTTTTAATAACAAGGATAGGGTCAAAAAAAATTAATAAAAAGAGACGAAAAGTATATTAATATTATTAAAAATAATTAAATAAATAAAATATAAAATTTTAAGAATGACGAAATATAATTTTTATATTTTATATTTTATATATAATATTAAAAAAAAAAGACTTTAAAAGGTGGCTGTCCACCTTCTTTTGTGTAGCTCGGCCCCTACGATATTATCGGAAAGCAACAAAGCATAAAAAGGGTTTGGGCAAGGAATTGTCATGAGACCCTTTTGTTGGTGGACGGCACTATCCATGCACGGAAGGTTAATTATTAGATCGTTTTCTTTGAATGATTTCAACCCACGTCATTACCAATTCCTTGTAAGAAACTACATATCCAAATTACTATGCAAAAGCAAACTTTTTTTTTTTTTAAGATTTTAAAGCCATTTACTTTGCAAAAATTTAACATTTTCGTTTAATTTTTTAATAAATTAATTAGTCTGTAAACTTGATCTCGTTAATGCTTGGAGTAATTCTTATTGTTTTAAAAATTCAAGGTATAAACTATTCAAAAAGAAAAGAAAAAGTCCAAAATGAAAAAGACGCAGAGACAGTATGCCTATTTTTTATTTATTTATATAAATATAGAGTTTTTATGGTAAAGCTAATATTTTCATCCTATTGATAGGTTAAGTTGTTTTAACTGCTGAATTAACTTTTTTAACGGGTTAATATACACGATATAAAATAATTTTTAATCATAAATTATATATCATTAAAAAGTTAATCTAATAGCTAAAATAATTTACCCTTTTGATAGAGTAAAAATGTCTTCCAATCACAAAGGATCTCTTATAAATATCATCCATGTGAATTATTTTGTCCCTGCCACAAATAGTCAATCTGTAACAATCAATAGACTTTTAATATCTCTCGGTAAGTCTTCCACTAACAACTTTTGTGTCAATCATAGGGAAAATTCTTGGAGGCTTCTGAAACTCTAATATTATTGTATTTAACGTGCATAAAGTTTCGAAGACTCGAGGGTTTTCCAACAGAAAAAAGAAAAAGAATCTTTTGGTTTTTTGTTGCAAATTTGTTCTATTTAAGATCCTTTTTAGATCATGACTTTGAAAGTCAAGAGCAAAATCATAATGCAGTGAACTTAACGAGCCAAGTGGGTAAAAAGCCAAGCTTTCAAAATTTGTAGTCGAAAAGTTTGACTTGTAGAGCTTTTCGGAAATCTTTTAACATAAATATTAAAAGAGAATAAATTTCACTTGATGTACTCAAAACTTGAAATGTTTTGTCATCTCTTTTTGTGAAACATTTTTTCCTTCGAAACGTTTTTTTTTTTTTTTTTTTTTTTTTTTTTCATTTTAAGCCGTCAAAATCCCGCTTTTTCCTCACCCCCCCTTCCAAAGCATTCGTTTTTCTTTTTTTAACTTCTGAAACGTTTTTTTTTTTAATTTTTAGTTTATTTTTTTTTATTTCTTTAACATGCTTAACGTACATGCATGTACGACTAATATATAGCGAAATATCAACAATAAAATAAAAATAGTTTCAAAATATTTTAGGAATAGAAAAAATTAAATTCATTAAAATAATTATTATGTGTTATACAACATAAATTATATATTAAAAAAGTATAGACTATGACGTCATATGATAATTATTATGTAATTTTTGTTATTTTTAAAACACTGTAAAATATTAATTTAATTTCAATACTATCATAATGATTTTGGCTAAAAATTTTATGACAGTTAATGAGGTTGAATTTTTATCACATTACATCATCAATTATTATTAAAATATAGTTTTATTGAAAATATAACCATTGAAAAAAAGTCCATATATGACATAAGTCATATAACAACAATAGATATACTTTTATTATTAAAATATACTTGAAAATATAACCATTAAAAAAAAAGTCCACATATGACATAGAATTGCAAACAATATCTCGTTAAAAAACATAACTATTAAAACTATACCATATATATATATATATATATTCATTGTATATGTTTTTTAATTCTAGACTCTTACAATGGACAATATCTTTTTTTTTCCTCATTTAGGAGAAACCTTATTTAATGCTGGTTATAGCCCCCCCAACGTTGAATGGATTTATGGAGAAGCAAGAGACGATACATAGACGACATATAGACACACACACACACACAAAAGAGGCAATTAAGCATGATCTTTGTTCCCTGTTCTTGAAGGTAGAGATGTTAAAACATACCAGATCTAGTGGATCGCACGAGTACGGCATGTTAAAAAACACGGCATGACACGTTTATTAAATAGGCCTAGCCTATCTCGCTTATTAAATGTGTTGGGCTTGGTGTAACTTTTGGGCAAGAAGCATGTTAAGGATACAACGTGGTAGGGGCCTAGTACGAGCGATTAGGGTATGACTATAAACTCGATTAATATATATAATTTAAAACAAATTTTATTAATATATTTTATATTTTTATAAATATTTCTTTATAAAGAAGTGTTAAATTTCTAATAGATTTGATCAAAAAAGGGAAAAGATCAAATGGATTCTTTGTTGTTGGTAAATTGTTAATATATACTTACCCTCTTTGATTTATATGAAACTCTAAATAATGAAAACCACACTGTACAAGATTCTACAATGTTGTTATCCTGAGAAAAAGATTTTTAATCAACAATGCACTTTCTTTTATTACGATTTATTGTTTTTATTTTGTTTTCTTGGTAAATTTAACATTAAGCAGGAGAAAGACAATTAAGAGCTAAAAATACAATAAAAAAAGTACAAACATCGATACAGGCATGAGCACGGCCTATTTATTATGGGCCATGGGTTGCGTTAAGGATGCTACTAACTCTACACATCAACACAATTGCTCAAGAAAGTACTAGAGTGGATTGGCCAAAAAAAAAAGTACAAAGGACATGGCACGGTAGGGGCATGATACGAGCACGATTAGGGTACGAATATAAGCCCAATTAAAATATATAACTTAAAATTAATTTTACTAATATATTTTATATTTTTATAAATATTTCTTTATAAAGAAGTGTTAAATTTCTAATAGATTTGATCAAAAAAGAAAAAAGATCAAATGGATTCTTTATTGCTGGTAAATTATTAGTTGTCAATATATACTTACCCTCTTTGATTTATATGAAAAACTAAATAATAGAAACCACACTGTACAAGATTCTACAATATTATTGTCTTGAGAAAAGATTTTTAATCAATAATGCACTTTCTTTTGTTACGATTTAGTGTTTTTATTTTTATTTTTTGTAAATTTAACATTAGGTAGAAGAAAACAATTATAGCCTGTTTGGTTCAGGTATTTGAATAGAATATTTAAATAAAGATTTAAATTTTTATAAGAGAAAATACTATAGCAAAATAATTCGAACATTGATTCGAGTATCGAAACAAACGAACCTTAAAAAAATAAAAGTATAATAAAAAAAACACAAACATTAATAATACAGCCCATTTATTATGGGCCATGGGTTGCGTTAAGGATGCTGCCAACTCCATACATCAACACAATTGCTCAAGAATATAGATTGTGTTTTTCTTTTTCTTTTTTTTTTATTTATTTGTATGGCATAAGCACGGGCCATTTATTATGGGCCATGGTTGCGTTAAGGATGCCACCAACTCTATACATCAGCACATTTGCTGCCAGAGTGGGTTGGCAAAAAAAAAAAGAAGCAAAATCCGTTTGAGATTGGGATTCGAACCCACGCCCTTTTAGACCTTAATCTGACGCCTTAGACTAAGGCTTTAAAGATGAATTACTATTTTACATTAGCAGCTACAAGATTTCTTTTAAAAGTATTCCTGTTTATAAAAGGAAACGAATGCTATCAAAACCAACACTAATAATGTCAAGTAAATTTGAAAATACCGTGTGTTTGTACGATGTGATGGCTAGCTAGCATTGGTATAATGTTACCAATAAAGTAGGTTTATAAGGAGCCTCAAATTTTAACATATTATTTAGCCCCGTTTATTTTGTATACAAGAGTGTTCAATCAGTAAGCTATTTTATACTCTTTTAAGGGCAGATGCTTTTAGGCAAACTTCTAAGTGCCTTTATTGGTGATCTAGATAGTTTTTCTTTCGACGATAAAGCTTATCGTCCATCGTCTTACTGGGTGATCTTGACCTTCGTTCTTTTGAACCTTTGAAGAGCATATTTAGTATTCAAAATTTGTATCAAATATGATATCACTCTCATGACCTACACAAAAATAATGATTTATCCTTAATTAGATGTCTAGTCAAGTATTGTGCCTCAACGTATTTAAGAGAGAAATAGATAGTTTTGGGTCCGAGTGGGACATCACCTCCAACCTCAACTCAGTTGCTAATTCTCTCCACTTAATTTTACCCACACTCCATCCTGGTCCTGAACATGTTCGGATCCATAAACAATGCCAATTGCCCCAGTTCCGTTTTTTATCTGGAGCTATGAAAAACGTCTCATTAATCTCCTTCTCTACTTATATTAACTTGAGATTTAGCTGATCAGAAAAGCTTCTTTAAAAACCGCAAAAGAGTTAACGAGAGCTGAAAAACAAACAGTATATGTTTTGCAGTACTAGTATATTATATACGTTTTAATTGGTATTTCACCCAAATTCCTGTATAATATATCTTTGCGAACTATCTATTTCTTTATATGTGTAGAACATGTTTCTTCACATATTAATACTTTATCATGTTCACACAAAACATAATTAAGAGGCCGTTTCACAGCATATAGTCTGAAATCATAAAATTGTACAAATCGACCTTAGTAATTTTTTATAAAATTTGAGTTTCAAATCAACTTTGATTCAAACTAATATTTTGAATTATGTTTTCACACTGCCGTATAAATACTATTAACGTTCATCCAAATATAAGGTCCAATTATGTATCGAACTTTTGTTTTGAATTATGTTGTCACAAACTTCCTTTTGACACTAGCTACTAACGTCTTTGGAGATCGTAATCCATTTTTGAATAGAAGGTTTATGAGTCATGACGAAGTTGGAGAAGCTGTGAAGCAACTTGATTCAAGAATGTTAATACATAATTTTCACCCTAGTGGAAAACAAAAAAAAGGAAAAAAACTAAACGAGATTATAACTAAAATAAACGTTTCGAAAGTAATTGCTTTTGGCGAAAATCAAATTAATAATTCTGGAAAGAAAAAACCATAGATATTAATGAAAAAAGAAAGTGTCATGACAAAAGAGCACAAAAATAGAGGCGTAGAATCAAGCCAAACTTAAATCCACCGAAAAGAAAACTCAACATTTGTTAAAAAATGGGCTATAAAATTTCTTGATAGGAAAACATAGCAAGCATTACCACTTTGCACTTAGACAATAAAACCATTGCATCTTCACAAAAATAAATAAATAATGACACATTACAAGATTAAAATCAATTTAATTGAGATAAATAAGCTAAAAATGACGAAACAATAAGTAGACTTCTATCAAACTCAAATAATTTTGACATATCTACTTTCATCATGTCCATGAGAGAAATTTTCATCGTGTCTCAATTTACATTTACTTTTTGCTCAAATAGTTTCCTTTCAGTCACAATTGCACAACATACAACCATATTCTGAGGCCTAACTCTATCAAGAAAAAAGAATCATCATACAACAAATCAAAGAATAAAACCACACGTTGCATACACACACACATATGTATATATCCAAAATTTTTGTTTGCTTATATAGTCATCATAATATCCATACCTTTCACAATATCATGAGAAGCGATCTTTGAGTTGCTAAATTGAGCTCCAAGATTACATATTAAGCAGAAGTAGTTGAAGGGCAACTCTCCTTTGGCGGGTCATATATGATTACTCATAGATATATACCATATATATGGAAGATCATACATAAAATGACCATCTATGATCTTCATATATGTCTATATACAAACATTTATAACTACATTATGGCCCTGCCAAAAGAGAGAAGCCCTACAACTAGCTAGCTCATTAGTAGTAATACCACTCATACATGCATGTACATGCA
The DNA here is from genome assembly GCA_025403435.1 of Artocarpus heterophyllus. Lineage (NCBI taxonomy): Eukaryota > Viridiplantae > Streptophyta > Magnoliopsida > Rosales > Moraceae > Artocarpus > Artocarpus heterophyllus. Next base: position 1,986,977 of record CM046344.1, read on the forward strand.
TATTTGTGGTTCTTCTTGTTTGTGATAACTAGAGGGCTTGCTAGAGAGGCTTTATATTAGCTCTTGTTTTTCTGTGGAAAATCATGGAAAATTACAGATACGATATTATAGCATATGCCATGGATATCCTAACTTGGTGCGGCCTGCTTTCTACGCGTTCCTCTGCATATCTGCAAAAGAAGCCGCTTTTTTTCTTTTTTTTCTAGATTCTGTTGCTGCACTCTCTCTCTCTCTCCATTTTTGAAGGTTAAGACAGAGGAGGATAGGGGAGAGAGAGGGAAAAAAAAGGTCAATATGAGATGTGCTTTTCACTAGAGGATATCCTGTGTCATATTCTTTCTTCTTCTTTTTTTTTTTTGTCCTTTTTCATTTGTAGATTTTTTTTTTCTTCTCTTAGGGAGGTATGTGAATTGTGATCATTGGTGTTTGAAACTCCAAATGGCAGTTTCATGTTGGTCCAAACGTAATGAAACGTTCCAAACATTGAAATATATGTATACACACCTACATACATATATACACATATACAGTGATAGAGTCAGAAATTTTTATCAATGGAGGTCAAAAACTAAACAAAAATTTTAAGGGACTATAAGATTTACTTTTGAATTTTTAACGGTGATTATGTGAATATAAACATAATATATAAGAGAATTTTAGAAATAAAAAAAAACCTTCACTGGGCGTGTATATATATATATATATATATGCAAGTAGCATGTTTCTGTGATGTGATCATCAATTTTCAAGAGATGGAGTTTCATCATCATGACTAATTGGATAAACTTTTGAGAACAATTCACAGCAACCAATGTCGAGTGCTAATGAAAAGTTACTGAAAATGCAAAACACTCAACAATCCATTTGAGGACAACTTAAAGTCTGCAACGTACGGCAATTAATCAAACAATGGCTGTTGAGGGTGAGCTCAGCGCTACCGTCGAGGAAATAAACTTTGGTGGTCGGCTAATAAGCTCGGCAGAACCTCCAACAAGCTTGCTATCAGCCCCCGATGCGTCGTACACCTTTTTGAGGTGCCTCTCAAGGCCCCCAAGGCTGCATGCCCCGAGGCCGCATGCCAAGCAGGCTGTCACATCGGAATATACAGTAGCTCGGGTCGGACGAATTTTACTCGCAAGCAGGCTGCTACTCGCCATTATAGGCTAACACAAGGCAGATAACTCGTTGTCCGATGGAGCCCAATCCGTCGGACGAGGGACGCGACACTTGTTACCTACTGACTGACACGCCTTGATGTGACACCCGAGTCATGGGTAAAACTCGGCCTAAACACCCGATCCAAGTGGTGACCTATAAATAGGATGCATTTATGGCATTCTAGAGAGACTTCTTCTTCTCACCTAACTGGTTGCCGCCCTCTGCCGAGCAAACCCTGCCTCAAACATCGGAGAGTCCTTGTCTATTGACTAACCTCCCTATTGCCTCCAAAGTGTCCCTCCTCTTGTTGCAGGTACATCCGCCGGGGCAGAGGCGAATCGAAGGAGAGTCGGACCGTGCGCAGCCGCATGCAGTGTTGATCCGACGCCGGATCATGGTAAGCAACAACATTTTAGCGCTAGAAGGAGGGCGCCTACACCTTCACCCAAATGTCATCTACATTACCTTTAGGGGTGTACAAAAACCGCCCCACAACCGCCGGCCGCCCGCAACCGCCCTCGGCCCGCCCAAAAAAAAAAGACTATACGGGTTCAACCCGCCCATTGAACCCGCCCGCCTACATATGTTGGCGGGCGGGTATGGTTTTAAATTTTTGGGGGCGGGTTCAACCCGAACGCGCCCGCCTAATTCTTAAAAAAAAAAAAAAATCTTAATCTAAACCTCTCATACTCCTCATTCTTTAAAAAGAAAAAGAACAGTTGACTTTGTTCATCATTTCATCTGTAGTATCCTGTTACTTTCGAACCCAATGAACAGGTTTTATGGAAGAACAAGAATTCTTGACTTTGTTTATCACTTCATATGTAGTTGATGTTTCTTGTTGCAATGAATGATTATGTTTCTTAATTTGTTGTGAATATGGTTATTGTCTTTAGGCGTCAAACTTGGTTGTTGTTGAGAATGCTTTATACATTATCGTCTTATATTTTCTACAAATTTTCTTCACTTTTTTTTTAATAAAAAAGAGCTCAAAAAATTATATTGTACATTAGTGTAGACCCAACCCGCCCCACCCGCCCGCACCGCCCGCCCGCCCCAAACCGAAACCGCCCGCCACTCCATGGGCGGTTTGTGGTTGGTTAATCGCCAACCCGCCACTTAAAAAAACCAACCCGCACCCGCCCAAAAACCGCAAACCCGCCCGTTGTTCACCCCTAATTACCTCCAACGCCCGAGATGATGACTCGAGGAAACGTCAGAGACGATACAACCCGACAGGAGGGGTCGGGCGATGTAAGAAATAGGCAACCGAACACAGGTAGGCCTAGGGGCCGTCCCCAGACCACGAGGTCCCGGTCCGGGGGCCAGGGAAGCACGGCCAGGGCCGAGCCTGCAGAGGCCCCGGTCGCTCAAGACCCGATCTGGGAACTCACGAACGCAGTTCAGATCCTAACGCAATAGCTCGCGCAGCAGGCTCAGCGCCAGGCCGTACCAGCTCTGCCGTCCCTGGCCCAGGTTGACCAAGCTGGAGGTTGGATGGAGCAAAGCGCAGCTGACCATGAAGAAGCCCACTCCAAGCAGTCTTGGGCATCCACTCGCGGCATCTCTGCCAATAACAGATTGGTCCAAGAAGGCCGTCTTGGACACCAAGCAGCTAGTGCTCCCTCGCCACAAGGTTCTCGAGTTTCAGTATTTGATAGGCTCAGATCTCAGGGAGCAAACCAGAACCGCCAGCCTGGAACTGGAGGCCGTGTTGAGGGCGGAGTACCCTATCAGGTCAAATTGCCCGAAGACACTAACAGCTGCCAGTTTCGGGCACTGCAGCGCCAGATCGACAAGATTTGGAATTGTCGATTTGGCCTAGACGAGACAGGAGCTCAGGATCCACCCTTCCCGGATAACATAATGCGGGCCCCTATGCTGCCGAAGTTTAAAGTACCGCAAATCAAGTCCTATGACGGGACAACGGATGTAGACGAGCATGTTGAACTCTTCCGAGGGCACATGCTACTGCAGAACGCTAGTGATGCAGCTATGTGCAAAGCTTTCTCGCTAATGCTAACAGGTTCTACTCAGCAATGGTTCCGACGGCTCGAACCTTCATCTATTTCTTCTTTCCGGCAGCTGGCTGATGCCTTCTCTTCGGCATTTTCTATGACGAAAATACGGAGGAAAGAAATTACATACCTGTATGCTGTCAAACAAGGAGACAGCAACGACAGGGATTATATCAACTGGTTCACCAGGGCAGTTCTCGAGGTCAAGCACGTCGAAGACAAAACCCTCAAGCACATTTTTGTAGGGGGTCTCTGTGATGAAAAACTGACCTGGTCGCTGGCCTTCGAGCAGCCGAGCATAATTTCTCAAATGCTTGAATATGCCTAGAGACATGCCGAAGCTGCCGAATACATGAAAAGCCGTAGGGAAGAAGCCGGCCCAAGCTGAACAAAAAAGGATAAAAAGTAGAAGAAAGTGCCAGAACAAGGCAACACCGAGCAGAGCAAGAAGTAGAAGAAAGAGAAGAAATCCGAAAAGCCAAAGGGGCCGACCGGTAAATTTCAAAGCTACACATCGCTAGTGGTGACCATCGACGAGGTGCTCACCCAGGTAAATGGCAATAATTTGTTAACACCACCACCCAAGCTCCGAAGGAGCAAGGTGAAGCGAAATCAATCAAGGTTTTGCGAATTCCATAAGGATGTGGGGCATAGTACTCACAAATGTATCCAACTGAAGGACCAAATCGAAAGGCTGGTCTAAGAAGGCCATTTGCAAGAATATATTGAGCGGGTTATAACCCCGAGGTCCACCTCGGGAATGAATGATCTGCCAAGCTGAGACGCAACGACCCGTTCTAGAATCGACACTGGAAACACCTCAGATCCTTCGAATATCATTCACACGATATTCGGCAGGCCTGTTACTGGGGACACGTCAAGTGGGCGGTGGTCGTATGTTAGAGAAGCTCGGCTGATCAAGCAAGATGAATTCATAAACATATCCGAGCATATCAACAAGATATGTTGCCAAGAGGACACATCAATCACGTTTATAGAGGAGGAAGCAGATCGATTAATGCACCCGCACAATGACGCTTTAGTGTGCGAACTGCCCATCGCCAACAACATAGTAAGGCGTGTTCTAATCGACAACGACAGCTCAACCAACATCCTCTTCAAGTAAGCATTTGATAAATTGAAGATAAGCAATGCCTTTGTGGTCCCAATTCAGACCCTGCTTTATGGCTTTGCAAGAGAATACGTTCGAGCAGTAGGGAAGATCGGCTTGCCCGTGACCTTTGGAGAAGGAGCTGCTCGGGTCACTCGGGTTGTTGACTTTTTAGTCGTCGACAAGCCCTCCCAGTATAACATCATCATCGGCCGACCAACGCTGAACGCTTTGAAGGCCATAATCTCCACATATCACTTGGCCATGAAATTCCCCACGGGTGGCAGTGTCGGAGTAGTCCGCTCATCCTAGATGGATTCCTGAGCTTGTTACGCCAGTGCCGTAAGAGCAGCCTCAGCTCTGCACTAAGGCGTCTCAGCCATCTATTCGGTTGATGAAATGGATCTCCCTGTCGACCCGACACCCAAGATGTTGGCAGATTTAAACCCCAGAATGCCCAAGGAAGAGGTAAGAGCCACCCCGGTCGAAGATTTGACGCTGTTCTCCCTAGACCCTGAGAGGCCTGAACACACTGTTTAACTCGGATCGCAGTTGAGACCTGAGATCCGGGCCTACCTGGAAAAGCTCCTTACTGAATATCAGGACATTTTTGCATGGTCTCATGAGGACATGCCGGGCATTGACCCCAGCATCATTAGCCATCGACTCAATGTCCAACCTAGCCATAGGCCGGTGATACAGAAAAGAAAGGCTTTTAACCCGAAAAGATACGCTGCAATAAACAAAAAAGTCCAGAAGCTCGTCAAGGCTGGATCCATCAGAGAAGTCAAGTACCCGGATGAAACGCCCCATTTACGGACGTCACAGATGTCGTTACATTTATACATTCATACTTACTTAAAATTTAAACATAATTAAGGAAAAACGTGACCAGGATCCATACATGCATTTTTTTTTTACAATGTCATTAATTTAATCCATACCATAATTTATTCAATTACACTTTAAATTAATCATAAACTTGTCTTAATAAAATGGATATACTAAGTTGTAAAATTATAACTTATAAAAACATCACATCATTTAAAAGTTACTTGCTCCCACAGTTCGGCAGGCCGAACTTGGGACTTCGGCAGGCCGATCGTGGTCGGCAGGCCATAGATCATCAACCGACAGGCCGACAGAGGCTCTGCAATCTGGCTTTAAAAACTTATCAACGTTCGGCAGGCCGAATATGTGATCGGTGGGCTGAACCTACAAACATCGACAGGCCGACCATTGATGTTCGGCAGGCCGACAGAGCTAAACATTTTTAGGAAAAATTAATTTTAAGACAAATTCAACTTTTCATAAAAATGTGGAAGATCAAAATTCTTAAAATGATGAAATAAAATATACAACATAGTTCTTGTATTCTTTAAAACTTATCAAATAAATATGTCCAAATTATAAAACTTGATTAAAAACATATAAACTTTCTTCTTGGCGTTCTTTCGGTTACAATTCATCATACTTTGCTCACACGCCATACCATATCCTTCGCCTAGTCCACGACTTTCTTACCTTTATCTGCAACATGACATAAACTTGAATAAGCTAATGCTTAGTAAGTACATAAAATTCTCACAATTTAAAAAAACATATCATAAACATCATCATCATCATCATATCATAAGAGTGCATTAAGCATATTTTCATAGAAACATATCTTTCATTACTTGACCATATTCAAACTTATTTCATTTTATTTTAAGGGCCCAAGTGTTGCACCATATACATCATTATAGGCGCGCCGTCATGAGAGGAGAAGGGTAGCTAATCCTAAACCAAACATGACATCATAAAATATCATATCATATCATTGGTGTGCAACACCTATTAAGTGATACATATATATACATAACTTTCATGCTTAGAAAATTGCCATAATCAAGCATGCATAACTTTAAATCATGAAAATCTTTTATAAGAAATCCTTTAAGGAAAATAACCATAAAATCATCATGAATATCATTGTGAACAAAACATCAAACCTTATAAAACGTATCATGTTGCAGGTGAGAATGTATTTACCGTAAAAGCTAGCTTACTTAACCTTAATATGATTTGGTGACGACGCCGCAGTCTCGATGTGCTCGTTCCTTTGCGTGTTCATGCCATTTATCCATTTAAAGAATACAAATAAAATTAATACTTATTATCATAGCGTAAATCATTCATTCATATAACATTCATTCATATCACATCACATATACATTCGTCTTATATAAACATAATTCATAACATGCATCCTTAAGTATAATCATCAAAACATCTCATACATTAAAAACATGAAAATCTGCCAATAATAATAATAATGTAGATGAGTAATCTTTTGAAAACATTTTCTAACAATTAAAAATACATATGTTTTAATTTTAAATTTCGTACTAATATCTTATTATCATATATTTCAATATCATAAAATTATTTCATCATCAATAAAATCATTTAAACATATAAAACATTTCATAAAACAAAAGTCCAAAATTAACATTGTTAACACAGTTTTTTTGACCTAAACTCATAAAAATTTCATGACATAAATTACACTCATCAAAACATTATAAAACTTTGCAGTCTATAACATAACATATACATGAACATTCTTACCAAATTTTGTGAAAAACAACATTCATTTACCCCTTGAATAAAAATTACATTTTCCATGCATCATAGCCAAACAACAATATTTTATTGTGAAGGGTAGAGGATTGAAAATTCATAACTTATCATGGACGTATCGAAATGACTTGAAATTTGGAGGAACAACATATAACACATGCATGGACATCATATTAAAAATTTAGAACAAAATACAATACTTAGACAAAGATACTGCACATGAATTGAGGAGAAGAAATGCTTTTCAGAAACACAAAGAAATGAGTCCTTACCTTAAAAGATTTTCTTCTCAAAATCCTTGAATTCAACCAACGAAAATATAACTTTTTCTTTCAATTTCTTGTAGAGAATTTTTGAGAGAGAGAAGGAATAGAATTCATGGAGAAGAGAAGAGGAAGAGGTGAATGAGAAAACATCTCAGAAATGAATGAGAGGAGACGTGAGAGGATGAGAGAAAAATGAGGAAAAAGAACGTTAAAAATTTTTAACGTAATATTAATGGGCATAACGTACAAAGAAGGAGAGAGTCAAAACTCTTTATTAAGTCAGAAATTTTCTGTCTCAAATGGTGGCTAATTGGAGTGGAAGAATGAGAGCAAAGAGGGAAAGTCAAAACTATTAGTCTCACTTACCATATTTTTGCCCTCTAAAAATAGGAAACCAGTTAAAATAATACCAATCAATGCAAAGTCAAACAATTTATTTCCTTAAATGAGGAAATTAATCCATAAATATGCCAATTAATCACCCAATTAACGTAATTATCTCAGCCATAAATTTGAAGAGATTTCTGCTGACTGCTCGTCAGTTGTCATCGGCCTGCCGATTCACCACATCAGCTTGCCGGTTCCACCAAGTTCAGCCTGTCGATGGTTTCCATCGGCCTGTTGATCTTTGCAGTCTTTTTCGGCCTGCTGAACTTAAAAGTCCAGCCTGTCGAACTGTCCTTAAAATACCATACTTATAACATTCATTTCGTTATTGCATCATAAATAAACATACATTAAAATTAACATGAACACTTGAGCACAACGATTCCATGCAGTCGTCACCTGTCATATAACTTGAAATAAAAAGTTAGTAACATTAAGATCATAAATCATAACATATAACATAAATTATTATTAAATTTTCTTAACATCGTTACTAACTTAACGTGATCCGTTACATAAAAATAGGTGGGTGTTACAATTCTCCCTACCTTATAAAAGTTTTGTCCTCGAAACTCAGAACAATTGCGGATACTTAGATCTCATGTCATCTTCACGTTCCCATGTGGCTTCTTCAACTTGATGATTTTGTCATAACACCTTGACCAATAGAATTTCTTTATTCCTTAAGGTCTTGGTTTTCTGATCGAGTATCTCTACTAGCTTTTCTTCATAACTTAAGTTTTCTCGTATCTCGATCACTTGCGGCTTAATCACATGCGTAGGGTCTGGAACATATTTCTTAAGCACAGAGACATGAAACACATTGTGCATTGTCGACATTTCAAAAGGCAACTTTAGCTGATAAGCCACCTTGCTATCCGTTTAACAACTTCATAAGGACCGATAAATCTTAGACTTAACTTGTCTTTCTTCCCAAACCTCATAACTCCTATTATTGGTGCAACTTTCAAAAACACAGATTCGCCTACGGTGAACTCTAAGGGTCTTCTTCTCTTATCAGCATAGCTCTTCTGACGGCTTTGAGCGGTCTCTATTCTTCTTCTTATCAACTTTATCAACTTAGAAGTTTTGTTAACAAAATCAGTCCTTTCAGCATCGACGCTTTCCATCAACTTCTTTTCACCAACTTCGCGCCAACATATAGGCGACCTGCATTTTCGTCCATACAGCGCTTCATAAGGTGCCATCCCAATTGTCGCCTGGAAGCTATTGTTGTAAGCAAACTCTGCTAACGGCAACATTTTACACCAACTGGTCTTATAATCGAGAGAACAAGCCCGTAGCATATTCTCTAAAATCACGTTCGTCCTCTCCGTTTGGCCATCTGTCTGAGGATGAAAAGCTGTACTGAAATGTAGCTGGTTCCCATTGCAGTCTATACACTCTTCCAAAACTTAGATGTAAACCTGCCATCACGATCTGAGATGATTGACTTGGAAATCCCATGAAGTCGTACAATCTCCTTAAAATAGAGTTCCGCTAACCTTTTCATAGAGTAAGTGATCTTGATAGGAATGAAATGCGTCATCTTACTCAGTCGATCCACTACTACCGAAATTACATCATAACCGTTCATAGTTCTGGGTAAACCGGTAATGAAATCCATTGCTATATCCTCCCATTTCCATTCCGGTATTTGGATAAACTGCAATTCACCACCAGGTCTCTGGTGTTCAGCTTTTACTTGTTGACATGTCATACATTTCTTCACATACAGTGCAACATCACGTTTTATTCCATACCACCAGAAGTTACCGTTTAGATCATTATACATCTTTATTGCACCTAGATGAATAGAGTAAGGAGTGTCATGAATTTCTATCAAGATCTTTTCCCTTAAGTCCTCAACATTGGGAACACATAAGCGGTCCTTGAGGTACAAAGTTTCGTCATCCGCAATACGAAACTCTTGACATTTTCCTTCTTTCATTTCTTGCTTAATCCTTACAAGACTTACATCTTCATATTGTTTTCTCTGAATTTCATCATACATCGTCGGAGCAATAGAGAGTGCTGAGAGCTGTCCTGCTATAAGTTCCAAACCGAAGTCCAAAATTTCCTTTCTTAAAGGTGGAGACATTGCTTGCATTAACATTAACGTGGCAACTGACTTCCTACTTAGAACATCAGCCACTCGGTTAGCTTTTCCAAGATGATAAAGGATTTCACAATCGTAATCCTTCACCAACTCTAGCCATCTTCGTTGTCTCATGTTCAAGTCTCTTGCATGAAGAAGTACTTCAGACTTTGATGATCAGTGAAGATCTTGCATTGGACCCCATATAAATAATGCCTCCATATCTTCAATGCAAAAACAACTGTTGCTAACTCAAGGTCATGAGTAGGATAGTTCTTTTTATAATCCTTTAGTTGTCTTGATGCATAAGCAATTACCCTTTCATTTTGCATTAATACAACTCCGAGGCCTATCTTGGATGCATCACTATAAATTACAAATCCATCATTCCCTTCCGGTATAGCCAATACTGAAGCTATCGTTAGCCTTTTCTTCAGTTCTTGAAAATTCTTCTCGCATGCATCTATCCATTCATACTTCTTTCCTTTGCAAGTCAGATTCATAAGTGGAGCTGCTATCTTAGAGAAGTCTTCTACAAATCTTCGATAATAACTTGCTAAACCCAAGAAGCTCCTTATTTCACTTGCATTCGTCGGTTGCTTCCAGTTGAGAACAGCTTCTGCTTTAGCAGGGTCAACTATAATCCCTTCCTTTGATAAAACATGCCCCAAGAAAGACACTTTATCAAGCCAAAACTCGCATTTGGAGAACTTTGCATAAGCTGGTGTCTTCTTAAAGTCTCCAACACAATCCCTAAATGCTCCACATGTTCTTCTTGACTATAACGATCTCAACAAGGCCTGCCCAAAAGATTGCTCTTTACTTCCTCAGATAGATCAGCTCATCGATTGCACTACCGGCTATGAGCTCCTGAGCTTTATGGACACGTACTCCGGGTACAATTAAATAAAGATGGCCAAGGAAGATTAACTGAAAACTGCCTTCGTTACCGACCAGGGCTTATACTGCTACGTGGTGATGCCTTTCGGCCTAAAAAATGCCAGAGCTACATACCAACGCCTCGTCAATAAGATGTTTGCGCAGCTGATCGGGAAAACTATGGAGGTCTACATAGACGACATGCTAGTAAAGTCTGTCCGAGTAGAAGACCGCATGGCCAACATCCGAGCAATCTTCGACATTCTCCGAGAGTATGGGATGAAACTCAACCCGGTGAAATGTGCGTTCGGTGTAAGCTCAGGCAAATTCTTTAGATTTTTGGTTAATCAACGAGGCATTGAGGTTAACCCGGCAAAAGTCTAAGCGATTATTGATATGCATTCTCCCCGGACAACAAAAGACGTACAACGGCTCACTGGCATGGTGACAGCCCTGTCAAGGTTCGTCTCCCAAGCTACCGACAAGTGTCACCTATTTTTTAAGGCACTCAAAGGGAGGTTTGAGTGGAGCGGGGAGTGTGAGGAAGCTTTTCAAAGCCTAAAGACCTACTTAGCCACGCCCTCGCTCTTGTCCAAACCTTTACCCGGCGAAGCTCGAACCGCGTATTTAGCTGTGTCGGAGAAAGCTGTCAGCTCGGTCTTAGTCCGAGACGAAGATGGAGTCCAAAGGCCGGTTTACTACACAAGCCACGCATTCCAAGGAATCGAGGAGCGGTACCCACCACTCGAAAAGTTGGCTTTTGCCTTAATTACTTCGGTCCGAAAGTTGCGACCGTACTACCAAGGCCATACTATCAACATCCCGAACAAATTCCCTCTTCGGTAGGTACTCAAGAGTCTGGAGAATTCGGGCCATATGGCCAAGTGGTCAGTGAAGCTCGGCCAATACGATGTGCATTTCATGCCGAGGACGGCCATCAAAGCTCAAGCTCTAGCCGACTTCATCGCAGAATTCACAGACGCCAGACAGGCGACCCCGCTTGTCGAGAATTCACCCATCAAAGTGCCCGATGCACCCAGCTGCAGTGGGGACAGTGTTACCTTGGAGCCAGAATGGAAAATATACGTCGACGGATCTTCTTGCGTTGATGGATCGGGCGCTGGGCTGATCTTAACCAGCCTAGACAGATATAAGGTTGTCTATGCCCTCCGGTTTGACTTCAAGACCTCCAACAATGAAGCAGAATACGAGGCTCTCCTGGCCAGACTTCGGATCGCCCGTGATCTCGGGGTAGACCGCATCACCATCCACAGCGACTCAATGCTTGTGGTTAGTAGGTCACTGGGAGATTTCAGGCCCGAGCGGATTCCATGGCTACATATTTGCAAGAAGTGAAACAACTGCTCAGACAATTTAAGTCCTACTCTTTCGAGCAGATCCCCCGGTCAAAAAACGTGAAAGCCGACGCCCTTGCCCGATTAGCCTCTGGCTTGGGCGGAAGCGATGTAACCTCGGTTCCCATTGAAAGACTTGCCAAGCCGAGCATCGTTAAGGAAGTCGTAAGTGTAGCTGAAGAGCCCGGGACCACATGGATGGACACGATCATCCAATACCTGACCACAACCGAATTACCCAACGATCAGGAAGAAGCGCGTTAGATACGTAACAGCTCGGCCCGGTATTCGATGATCGGTGAAAAATTATACCAAAGAGGCTACATCATGCCATGCTTAAAATGCTTGGATCCCAAAGAGGCCGAGTATTTAGTGAGAGAAATCCACGAGGGCCTATGCGGCAACCACTCTGGGGGATACTCTTTGGCCCAAAAGTGCCTCCAACAGGGCTACTACTGGCTAACCATGCAGCAGGACTGCGGGAATTTTGCTCGAAAATGCCTCAAATGTCAGTAGTTTGTGAGAATGCCCGGTCGCCACGCTGAGCCTCTCACTCCAGTGACCTCGACATAGCCATTTGCAAAATGGGCCATCGACTTGATCGGACCTCTCCTGTCGGCTCGATCACAATTCAAGTACTGCATCGTGGCCATAGATTATCTTACAAAATGGATTGAGGTCGAACCCTATACCAACATGACTGAAGCTAAGTACACCAACTTCGTGTGCAAGAACATTATTTGTCGGTTTGAAATCCCGCACATGATTGTGACCAACAATGCCAAACAGTTTGAATCTTCAAGTCTCCTCCGTCTATGTGAATGGCTCAGTGTTAGGAAGGTCTTCTCCTCCCCGAGTTATCCGCAGAGTAATGGCCAAGTGGAGGCTGTAAACAAGATAATCAAAGACAACCTGAAGAAAAAAATCGAGGGGCTCAAGGGCGCGTGGATTGACGAGCTCCCACAAGTACTCTGGGCTTACCGAACAACTGTTCGGGTAGCGACCGAAGAAACTCCATTCTCCCTCGTGTATGGGGCAGAGGCTGTCATCCCGGTCGAAGTTGGGTTGCCTCATTTCAGAGTCGAACGATACAACGAGACCCTGAACGTGAAATTGATGATGACCAAACTCGATCTACTCGGAGAAAAAAGAAGCCAGGCAGTGATCCGTAACACAGCTTGGAATCAAGTAGTAGCTCGGTATTACAACAAGAGGGTCCAGTCCATGAGTTTTAAGGTCGAAGACTTGGTACTGAAGAAGGTCACGGTTCAACAGCCTGGCCTCGGGTCCTTTGGTCCAAAGTAGGAAGGTCCGTTTAGGATCGAAAGTATCGTACGACCGGGCACGTACAGATTATCCGATATAGAAGGAAATCAGCTCGGGCATCCTTGGAACGCCGAGCTTCTAAAAAAGTTCTTTTGCTAATTTCAGAGCCAGAAACCCCTTTTTGATCTCTGGCCAAAATTCTTTTGTAACTAGACCCACTAAATAGGACTAGAAAAATATGTATACATATCACATAAATGGAATACAACTTTCCTACACCATTCCACTTGAACAATACGTTTGAAACAAATGTGGATCTGGAAAAGAACGCCATAACTCTAGCTCAGAGGACAAGACAATAACTCCCGACGAGGAAGAGTCATCCTTGTCCATCGGGCTGGGGGACTGGTCGACATACCGATCTTAGGTCTATCGTCGTACACACAACCCAACAAGTTGCTTGGCACAACAGCGTGCCCAACGAGTCCTACACTTGCAAAGTTTCCTCAAAAAACTTAAACAAGTCTAGGGGCAACAGGGTAAGGGTAGTCACATGGCGTTGTGCTCCGCCCAGTCGAGATCGGAAACCTAAACCTCGCTCGGATTAACTAAGCGGACAAGAATAACTACTCGGATAAATCAAACCTCGCCCGGATTAACTGAGCAGACAGGGATAACTGCTCGGATAACTCGATGGCTATCGATACGAAACTCGGTCCCAACCAGGAATCCCCCTGAGGAGCATCTAACTTGGAAACATGAAGCATTCTGCCCAAATTCTGAAGACTGAGGTATATGGTTGCTCGGCAGTTCAAAGCTGTAACCGTATCTTCAAGGAACCTCTTGCGTCGAAACAAAAACATATGAACCCGAGGACACTTGCACTTGGAAAATATTTAAAAGAAAAATGCATACAATCTGAGAAGAGAAGAACGGGAAATAAATTTTATTTATAGGGGAGGTACAATTAACCGGGCACCTCCCGAGCCCGAATAAGTAAAAACAACAAAAAAAGGGATAAAAATCAGCCTAAGCCTGAGTTTCACCCCCAACCATGTCTTCCTCGTCTCCACCAGCGACAGTGCTCTGCCCATCCCCATCGTCATCACCGTCTACCACGACGACCTCTTCCTCGCCCTACTATTGCTGAGCAGCGTCGTGATCGGGCTTGACAATGAGCGACCGCCTTGATCGGGCTCGAAAATGAGCGACCAATCGAAGCCCTCTGCCTTGGGGTGTTGCCTGATCAGGTGTTCGCAGAGGTCGGTCATGCCGTAATAGTAGAGATCGACGTACTCTGAGAATGCCTTAAATTCATCCACCACTCGGGCCAGACGTCTTAAAAGCTCATCCACAAAGTGCTGGTGCTCGGCCTGCAAGGATGTCAGCTGCCCTTCAAGCCGTGCAGCTTCATCCTCCGCCTCCCTAGCCTGCCTCCAAGCCTCCTCGGCGTCGGCCTTGGCTCTTCAGGCTTCCTCCTGAGCCTGAGAAAGAGAGACCTTGGCTTGGTCTAGCTCAATGTTCCTAGCACCGAGCTTCTTGTCTGCGTCCAGCATCTTGAGGAAGGTTTTCTTATGTATTTCTTTCTCCTTGTGGATGTCTTTCATCCTGGCGGAGTAGACCATGTGCAGAATGGCACTTGTCTATAGGAAACGAGACTTCAATGCTAGACAGCGTGATAAAAAAAAGAGGAATTAAAAGGCTCGATTTGGACGAATACTTACGGTGGCAGCAGCTCGGAAAGCCATATTGCACAGGCTCTGGAAGTCCTCCCTGTGGATGTTCATAAAAAAAGTATCATGTGGCATCACATCCCTGAGTCGTTCGAGAATGATACCGTGGTAGTTCAGGCGCCTTCTCTGTGGATCCTCGGACAAGCCTCCAATCGTGTCGTCGACTGGCGTCACTTATAGTGTGCCCCTGGTCGACAGAGGCGGGGGTGGTGGAACTTGGACTGATGTAGAAACCTGCTCGGGTTGAAGAGGAAGCTCTAGCCTAGGAGACCGCTTACGCTTCCTCCTGGTCTCGACGGCCTTACCTTTTTGCCTTCTTAGGCTCTCCATCAGAGCCCGTCTCTCAGCAGCGGAGCTCGACCGCGACGACATCTCTGCACAATGAAACCCCAAGTCAAAATGAAGTCAGCACATAAAAAAGAGAAAGAAGAATATGAAAAAACCCGAGGCTAACCTCCGATTCAGAGCTGGCTAGATGGGTACAAGAGTCGAATCACGTCATCGAGTTCCTCATCGGCTACGGGTGGCCCCGTATCGAAGGAGCCACTCGACGAGTCCTCGAAATTGGACGATGAAGGCTCCCTTGTCGGCCACCAGGATCAGGAAGTGCTTGGCCTCGGGACATCGACGGCACTAGGCCGAGCAATTGTAACCTGCCCGGTACCCCAGGCATGGCGGACTGTCTGGGGATTTGTTCTACTGGGTTCCCTGAACCAGCCGTAACCGGATAAAGTTTCCTTCCTGAGAAGGAAGGACTGTTGCCTGGTCGACTTTAATTTCTCGAACAGGTCTTCGACTGCCCTGATCACGCGGCTCGGTGCCCAAGGTCGCTTGGTCCACACATGCCCTTGCTCGAACGACCTTGACACGTGTTGGTCGGCAGGGACGATCTTACCGACTCAGGCCAAATAATTACCCCCAACGTAAAACCATTCGTACTTCTATAGTTTATCCGAGTCGAGGTTGCCTAAGATAAAGTCTTTCTGGAAGCCAGTGACGTAGTACCATCTAGACTGTCAAGGAAGCTTTTTCATCTTGTACACTTGCTTGAAAGCTTCCAGCGGCATCTCAGTGTCCCGGTGGTACCTCCATAATACGTACATCTCGATCAATGACCTGTAGCTGTTTGGGTTCAGCTGAGCCGGGCACACGTTGAAATCATTAAGCGCCCGACGCAAAAATGGGTGGAACGGGAGGCGCAACCCAGCCCTGAAGAACTCAGCATAAAGTGTGATGCATCCTTCAAGCGTGTCTAAAGGTGAATCGCCCTCGCCAGGAACGGTGTGGGTCACGTCGTCTGGGATACCGTACTCAGCGCATAGGTTCTCCAGCCGTGACTCCGTGATGGCACTTATATAGCCCGCTGTCAAGGTCTGCCCAGGCCGGGTTACCAGGTACGCCGTCACGCCTTGGATGCGAGTCACCTGAACCTCCTGCTCATCGATTTCAGGCTGCTCCACTTCCACCTCCTTGGGTACACGTTTCTCGTCGGAAACGTCCACCGTTATCATCCCTGTAACTTGGACTAGAGCTCTAGCACCCTGGCCAGATGTGCTCGGGGCATCATCGTGCTCTTGCAGCTCGACTCTCTCCCTAGAAAAAACTCGGGAGGAGCCCGCAACGGCCAACCCGACATAAGGGTCCTACTCCCTCGACGGCCTAATCGGCCTCTGCCCGTCAAGCATGTTGAGGAACTCCTGCTCCGGTACAGTCTGGGAGTCGACCCTCAGAATTTGGTCAAGTCGGCCGGCTCCATCCCATCCTGGAGACGCTCCCTCGACATTAGACTGGGTGGTGGATGAGCTACTCAATGTGCTGTTTTTCGACCAGGAAACTTCTAAATTCTGAGAATCTGTAACATTACTCGTTTTGACACCCCTGGGAAGTTACCTGCTCCGGTTTGAAAGCTCGGGAAAATATAATCCTCGGGTTGATGATTGTGGTTCGGCAGCTAAAAACTCTTTGGGTATAAAAATTTTGAGAATCGAGTGAAAATGACAGAGAAAATGGCCTTATTTATAGCCATTTCAGGCGGAAAATTTGGGTGCGAAAAACTAAGAGGCTTACGCCTGTCAGGCGGCGCAGATGGCCGCAATGCGACACATGTCCTTCGTCTGATCCGCGCGTCTTTTCGCCTCATCCCCCTTTGAAGTGTCGTTTAGCCTTCTTCTTTTCAGTCGACCTCACCTACTTGGCATAGTTTACTCGGCTGAACACCGACCAGGTGAACTGGGGGGCTAATATTGAGGGTGAGCTTGGCGCCACCGTCAAGGAAATAAACTTTGGTGGTCGGCTAATAAGCTCGACAGAACCTCCAACAAGCTTGCTATCAGCCCCTAATGCATCGTACACCTTTCTGAGGTGCCTCTCAGGGCCCCCGAGGTCGCATGCCAAGCAGGCTGCCACCTCAGAATATACAGTAGCTTGGGTCGGACGAATTTTACTAGCAAGCAGGCTGCTACTCGCCATTATAGGCTAACACAAGACAGATAACTCGTTGTCCAATGGAGCCCAATCCGTCGGACGAGGGACGCGACACTTGTTACCTACTGCCTGACACGCCTTGATGTGACACCCGAGTCGTGGGTAAAACCTGCCTAAACACCCGATCCAAGTGGTGGCCTATAAATAGGATGCATTTATAGCATTCTAGAGAGACTTCTTCTTCCCACCTAACTGGTTGCCGCCCTCTGCCGAGCAAACCATGCCTCGAACATCGGAGAGCCCTTGTCTATTGACTAATCTCCCTATTGCCTCCAAAGTGTCCCTCCTCTTGTTGCAGATACATCCGTCCAGGCAGAGGCAAATCAAAGGAGAGTCGGACCGTGCGTAGCCGCACGCGGTGTTGATCCGACGCCGGATCACGATAAGCATCAACAATGACAATGGCACATTGTGAACCCTTTAGACACAGGAGCTTGAAATTCTAGAATTTCTTTATTAGAACTACTCAACGACACCGCGATTAAGAGAAGAAAATTGCAGTAGGATGTTGATGAAGATGATCACTTTGATTCATCTGCAGCAAGTCTCTCACTTAATATCCTCAGTCCCATGTACCTGCATTAGCAGAATGTTATGGTTATAAGAAAAATAAGAAAGAAAAAGACAGAGAAAGAAAGAATGGAATAGGCAATCCTTGACTTATCATTGGACCTGTAATTCGGGTAAATGTTATTATGTTTGTTATATGATAAGTGAAGTGACGGTATCAGAAATTTTTTCAGTCTACATATATAAGTTTAAGGTGGACACACACACACACACACACATATATATATATTTCTTAACTTATTAGGGGCACGGTCAAAATTCTTCTAAAAAAATTAAATTAAAAAAAGGACAAATTGTTAAAATCACATTAGGGCATGTGCCCACACTGAGTATGTGCCTTTATCATATCATATGATTAGTATTTGTTATATTAACAGGTATGATTGAAAAAACTAAAAATTATTGTTATTTAACACTATTGGTGATATTCTTAATATTTTTGTAACTAGAATTACCTTCCGAGCATCATAACGGTGGCTTGAGGGTTGGTTCCTGGAGAATAATTAAAAGTAGAACCATCGATGACTCGTAGGGCATCGATGCCGAGAACCTTGTAATTGGTATCTACCACCCTCCTAACCTGGCAGCCACCATGGTAATGCCATATGGCCATGACTGTGTCCTTACAAAATTGCTCCAAAGAAGTAGAGGAATTGGCATGTCTGGGCAGCAAATTTATTGGCAAACTCGCTGTCATGTTAAGTAATGCGGGTACGGACATGTAATCATATCTAAAGCTAGAGAAGGACCTTGATTCAATTATCCTCTCAATGGTTGAGATGCCTTGAACACATCTTTGCAAATCTAGGGGTTCTTTGAAATAGTTAAAGGTTACGGAAGGGTTGTCGTTCGGGTTACGGGTTCGGAGCTCCAGATGGCCCGTGGACATCGGGCCCATGATTTTCTCAAGAATGAATCCTCCCCTAAATGCTGAATCCTCCAGACTGTTCATAAGTTCCACAGCCCTGGCTAGGGCCTCTGGGGTCCTTTCCTTTGGTGGCACAGTGGCCAGCTGCCCTATCTACGAGTGTAAACAAAAAAAATTGAGTTAATTAATTAAAAAATAAATTATGATCACAATTAATAAAATATGGGTCCCACAAAATTTTTAGATCCAAACAAAATTTGTGTTGTATTCTGTAGTGATTATTATTGGTGATATTGCTATTCTTTTATTAATTGAGGGTGTTTTGCAATCTACTTAAAACTCAGAGTTTCGATATAAAATAAAAGTATGTTATATTATAAAACTCTCTCATTACATTACAGTACCTAATTTTTAAAGTTCTTACAAGCTTAATTGATATTTGGCCCCATAGAATCTATAATACCTTAGGAGAGAACATCCAATAGTCTCTTGGATTACCACCGGCAAAGTTCTCGCCGCCGCCGGCGGCTTCAATGTAGCTTCCAAAGTTGGTGATGCCCACTACTTCAATAAGTGAAACCTCAACGGGGTTGGGAGAAGGGATGAAAATGGAGTTCATAGGGCTGTCCGACATGCCTTGCCCAACCATGGGCTGGTCCAACACCACCCTGATGTTGTGGGCCTCAAGATGCTGTCAGGGCCCACCCCACTATGCATTAGGAGTTGTGGGCTTCCTAGTGCACCAGTTGATACGAGGATCTCGTTCTTGGTCCCCTTCCTTTGGTAGGCCCTGTGTCAGATCCCTGATGAGTCTCTGAAGACCACTCCATGGGCCGAAGGCCTTCGGCTCCCTATTTAAATTGGAACCAATATTTTTCATAAACATTATCTTTTAAAACTTACTTCTTCTTTTTTTAAATGTTACACATGTTTAAATATTGTACAACTTAAATATATAATACAAGTGATAGTATAGTACAATTTTTTTAAGTGTGACATGTATAAAACATTTTTAAAAAGTATGACATAGCATATAATTTTCTCTTTTAATTAAAGGACAAAAAGAAAATTTTAATTAATTAACAAAAAATCACTTTCGGATTTTACACTTTGAATATTTTAATTTTAGATTTGTACCGCATGAAATGACCAGTCAAAGACCAAAAAAAGCTTGACATAAATTGAACTGATAAAATTATGGTAGAAGTCTACAGACATAAAGTTGTAGCATGCCATATTTTCTCAAAAAAAAAAAAAAAGACCAAATATAATATTCCTTTGTCTCTTTGTTCTTAAATTCATATAAATTCAAAACATATGAATTTTTGTTTTAAGTAATTTTAAATATTGTTAAAAGAAATTATCATTGTTAATTTTTATCAATTAAAATTTACATATCAAATGTAAGGCACACAAAATAATACATTTCACATGGTTTTTTTTTTTTTTGACTCATTGTAATATTAGTGGATCTGTGACAGGTTACATACATAACTTTTCTTCTAAAGAGGACCTTATGCGCAGTTGCATGCAAAAGAACAGTAAGCGCAGAGGGGTTAGCATATTGTAGCAAGTCAGCAGCAGTGTGTCTATGTCCATTCCTATCAAAGATTGTGCCTCCAACCTTGGTCCCAACTACATGGTCGTAAGTGAACCCATTGTAGGGCAGCACGCCTACTTCCAACATCCCATCGCGTACTGCTGACTGCCACCGCCCCATTGGTGGCTCAAATGCCACCACCCGCTCCACCCAATGGTATGACTCGTTCACTAGCCGCCCGTCCCACCCCGCTTGCCTAATATTATTTCACGTTACACAGTAAATTATTCTTCGTCATTTTGTTAGGAAAATAAAAAATAAAAAAATAACCTTGACATGAGTATTTTATGAGTACACATTACTAATATCTTAAATTTGGAAAAATTGAGAACTTAAATAAAATAATAATAATTTTTACAAAAGATAGAAGATATTAGACCCATTTGGTATTGTTTCTACATGTTTTTAGAAATGTTTCTCACAACTTTCAAAGTAAAAATTTAAAAAATATGATCTCAGCACAATTTCTTAAAATTTTTATTTTTTTTAAAACAAAACCATTTTGAAACACTAATTGAGCCTGTTATAATTTTTTTAAAAAAACTAAAGAACCGGAATAAATATAGACACATATAATTATATGCAATAGTATGCTTACACATATCATGAAACTTTTTTGTCACAAATGTCATGTATTAAAATTATGTAAATTCTTTAAAATTTAAGTGCATTTTCACTCGGGCTTGAGTACTCATTATAATAGTAGAGAAAAATGTGTACCTCACGTAATCAGCGCCGGCGCGTGTGTAGAATCCGGCATTGAGGCAGCTGCCGCCACCCAAGACACGGGCGCGTGAGTTGATGACGCCGTCCTCGGAGATGAAGCGTTGGGAAGGGGAGGTCGGCGATGTGTCAGAGAGGGCTGCGCCAAAGGCAGAGAGGTTGGTGATGTTGGGATTGCCATAGGGCGAGCCGCCAAGCTCAAGTAGCAAAACGCTATAGTTTTGAGAGAGAGTGGCGGCCAAGGGGCAGCCAGCGGTGCCACCGCCGACAATGATGTAATCATAGTATGATATGTCTGGAGCTGTGGTGGCATTGTGCATGAAACTGTAGTTTGGACCTATAAATGTGATAGACACATCCAGAATAATTTGACGTGTTTATAAGTGAAATTTTACGATAAAAGATAATGCAAAAGAATGCTACATCCATTGTTCTAAAGTTGTATATATCTCCTTCTAATATTGGAGACCATATTATTACAATATAGTATTTTTGTATGTATAAAAATCAATGGTAAAAATTATATAGATATGTTTGTTATAGGGCAAATCTCGTTATTTTAAAATTATGATCAAATTTTAATTATGATATATATATATATCTGAACCACCTTTTAAGTGAAAATTTAAAGATATTCAATTTTGTTAACCAAAAATGATAAATGTATGTGGGGGAAAAAAAAAAGTGTCCAAAAATGATAAATGCAATAAATGCTGCAACTGGCAGTCCCATAAGCACAGAAGCAATATATTTTAGCTGTCAAATGAAGAACCGTCTACAACGAACGAGAAAAAAAAGTTTCATAATGTTTTTAAAATGGTTTTGTATTGGGACAAAATAATTTTTGGAGAACGGTGTTGAGATTGTTTTTGAAATTTTTGTTTCAAAAGCTGTACACAAATATTTTCAAAAAAAAAAAAAAAAAAACCGAGCATTTTTGAATAGATATGAATACAAACACATATACACGTATATGCACAAGTTTTCGGCTATTGCTAGTTATTGACATACCTTAAATATAATTAATGATGTGACATTTATATCCTTTAACTAGGTCCTAATTCGCTATAACTGTTTAATCTATATTATACAACTAAAGCAACGATACTCACATATAAATAAATATTAGAGCAACTATTGAAATATATGTGTACCATTGATCTCTATATCTACATATAAAATAGATATTCGGTGCCTAAACGTCATAGTAGACAACTAAATATAGTCTAAATCTTCATCCACGATTTATATCATGAGAATAGTACTTTTGTTTAATGAAATATTATAGGCATTATTCTATACAAACTATGAAAATACAGTTATAGGTACTTCTTTATACATGTAGTCTATGTATAAGAATATCCACAATATTCAAACAGATCACACACTTTGGTTCTTTATAAACAACTTGGATGCTAGGAGATCACATGAAAATGAAATTACTTTTACCGTGACCAACCAAACAAAGTGAATGTTAAAGCAGAAGCAGCATTGATCATATAACCTTCAAAAATAAAAATATAAATAAAAATAGAGAGAGAGAGACTATAAAATACCTCTTTCAGCAGGAGAAAATGGAGAAAAGAAGAAAAATATTCCAGCTAGAGCAGCAACAAACAATCTCCACTGCCCAACATTACCCATTATTTCTTCTTTTAAGACTTAAGTACTATACAAAAAACAGCTGATTTTGTGTATATCTAGTCTAAGAAAACATGGGTTTTGTTCTAGGTATCAAACTAAGCTTTCCCTTAAATACAACATGTTTTGATGGCCAAATAAAGCCAATATAACGATCTCAACGATGATAAACTTTGACGAGCACAAAGATTATTTCTTGATTTCCTCTAATTTCTTTGAGGGCGAAGTTTACAAAACAAGTAGCATAAATTAAAAGTCACCAAAAGCTCTAAAAGATTCAAGAAATGCATGCATAATACGTGAGAAGATATAAAACCGCTTAGCTCGCCTATTTTATAGGCCCCCAAAAAATATGGAACAATTATGATAATGAATTCAAATTTAGTCAGAAGAGTAGTAGGAAAAGAGAGCTAGGTGATACAATATATATATATATATATGTTGAATTATTTGCTTTTGGTGTCGTATGGAAAAATGTTCATGTGGTTATAATCTGATCACCTGTGTTTTCAAAGAAGGTGTATTGGCAATTAGGTTTTGTAATTAATTAATATTAGAGTACTAAAATTGGTGACAATTAATGTGACTAAGCTTTTTGGGTCAATGGGTGAGTGAACATTATAGCTATAACTGGGTTATAGCATGAAAAATTTAGTTTACATCATTTTCATAATTTCTCCTTTCTGATTAATGAGTCTCCATACATACAAAATATTAGAGAAACAGAAAGAGGAAAGATACAAGGGCCAGATTAACCAACATCATAAAGAAGTGAGTACGAGAGAATCATCTAAATTTGAGGCTCATTAACGTATCTTGAAGAGAATTCATTATCTATACACACGCGCCAAAGGAATTATTCAATGAAAGAAGGCCACTTTTTCTTTAAAAAGTATTTAAAATACATCTATTTAAACTCGGATTTTCTAACTCTTTAAAATTAGGATTTACCATTTTTTCACTATTGAAACTTATGAGTTGGCTCGTCACTTTTGGAAAATCAAATAAAAGTCTTTTTACTATACGGTCCCTACTAATACTAAATATTTTTTAACATTAATCTTTTCAAAAATCACATTTTGTTTTGTCTAATTTTTTCTATTTATAAGGTTAAAATCGAAATAAGTTTATAAAGTTCAAAAGATACATCTCTAAGTTCAAAGAACAAAATGACAAATTGAAAAATAGTTAAAACCAAAAGAGATGATTATATAAATAACCCAAAAATATAAAATTCATAGAATCTTATATAAATCTAAGGATAAACATAACCTTATTAGTAAGGTAATTTTTCATTTCAAAGCATAGAATTCTCATACATATATATCTATATAGTACTCTATGTTCTTCTTGGACTTTGAACTTTATGATTGTCCCCTGTATTGTCAATTTGCACAGCTTAATTTGGCTATCAAGTATTAAGTTTAATTACATTAATGAAGGGTTTTCTTTTCTTTAATCAACAAAGGGGGATTGTAGGTGCCATCCTAACCTTTTTTGGTCTTCTCAACTCATCTCTATTGTTGGTAGAAGAAATTTTGTAGCTTGCCGGTATATTGAAAGAGTTTGACCTAATTTTTCCTCGAAAGATGAGCCTATTTAGAGGCAAACCACCATGGGTCCAGCATCGCATAGTATGTTAGCCGAGCAAGACCTCGTATATTGAGGCTATCAAGATTCGAACTAGGAACAATTGGAGAGGAGAAAAAAGAAAGACATCGTTAGTATCATTGGATTGATAATAGCACTAATGTAGTTGACAAGCAAAAGGCTTCCGGCTACTATTTATGGCTAATGGCTCAATTATGAAACGAACCTACATTTGTACCATATGTCTCGTGTGAAAATGGATGCTCTTTCATCATAAATCTACACAAATGATCTCTGTTATTACATGTTTGATGAAGGATACCAAGGGGTTTTATTTTTATTTTTTTATCTTTATTTTTTTGTGTTTGTGTTTATACGATGCAGTGTATGCTATTTATTTCATTATTTGTTATTCATTCTTTTTTTTTTCTTTGGGATGGTTGAAGTGTATGCTGTCGTTGTGTTCTATGGATGGGGAAAAAAGGTTGAAGATTAAAGGTACTACATATTTGAAGATCAACTTATTGGTCGTTTTTGATCTGCAATCCTCTTCATGAGCTGATTTCGTTTTCTTAATTTCCATTTATTTTAGGATGTCGTTGTACGTCGTTTCACTGTTTCCAAGATTGTCATTCGATTGTAATGTCGTTTTTTCGCATGGTTTCGTTTTCAATCTGTCGTTTCATTAAAATGATTTCCTTTTGCAATTCCAAAAAAAAAAAAACAAAACAAAACAAAAAAAACGTTTTCCTTTTGAATTACTATCGTCTTACTGAGATTCCATGGTTTAAATTCCCTGTCGTTTCCTAAAGTATTAAAGATGTTGTCTTTTTAGGAATATTCCCTCATTTTCCCAGTGTAATATTTTATTGACAATTTTTCAACAATTTTCAAAAAAAAATAATGATTTGCCACCTATCTCAAAAAAAATAATTATTATTTTTCGTCATGATGTCGTTTTTTAAAGCATTTTGGAAGAAGATGCGGTCCTGACCAAAGATGCCGCCGTTTTATTATGTTTGTGTCGTTTTAGTGTATTGAGGAATTCTTGTTTTCTATCATTATGTTATCGCCATTTTAAAGCTGTTGCCCTGTGATGATTTTTTTTTATCCCATGATTTTCTTCAACGAGATGCTAAAGTTTTCTTGAGATGTTGTGGTTTTTATTATTTTGTCTTTTTTATGCTCTAGAGAAACGTCACATTAACATCTTATTGTCTTAAAATATTAAAATTATACTAGTTTTTTAGAATATTATTTTGGTACCTAGTGTTGAAAAATGGCTAAGAAAAAGCATATTGAGATACGATTTTCAGTCTCAATTTTGAGTGAGACCCACTATGCATTAGTGATAGGCCAAAACAAAAACTTTTTCTACTCTATGGTATATTTATATGCTCAAAATAGTAAATGAGTAAATGAGAAATTGAACTCAAAATGCACATATGTATATGTGAAATTTCTAAGCTAAAAAGTGAAAATTTTTCTTATCCCACATCAGAAAAGACTGAATCCATGATCTTCTATGTGTTAAAAAGCTGCTCTATTTAGCTTTTTAACACACCAAAAATAGAATTTTTTTTTTTTTTTTACTTTCAGAAATTCTCACCATGTAAAAAATTTCTACTTAAATTTAGTTTTTGTTCATTATTATATTAAATTTAGTTTTTGCATGTTATTGTATGATATTTTTTTTAACACCTAAAACCCATGTTTTATGATGTGAAATTTCTTACTCATCCTTTCATTTCATAATGGACGAAGTCGTTTACTAAATTTCTTACTTGTCCTTTCATTAAAGAACCCCATATTAATATTTTTCTAACACCTAAAACCTATGTTTTATGACGTAAAATTTTTTACTTATCCTTTCATTTCATTATGGACGAAGTCATTTATTAAATTTCTTACTTATCCTGTAGTTAAAGAATCCATATTATGTTGTTTTGTTATAGACAAAGTCGTTTATTATGAGTTTTCATTTGGATAAGATGTTGCTTCCTATAATAACATTTGTTTCTTTAGTGTGAGGATATACTTTCAACTTACCAGTTTCAACAGCTATAGTATAAAGCTCTCACATGCTACAGTATAAGTAAAATTATATCGCAATATAAAACTCTCACATGCTACAACAGTATTTTAGTTTTAACTTATTAGTTCTAATTATGTACCCAAACACACTCAAAGTAGTTTACTAGGATTTGTCGTTTGAACAAGATGTTGCTTTCCTACGAAATTGTGGGTTTTATATTGTTGGGATCGTATGAATTTACCGTCTTTCTTTACAGTACGTTTCATTGTGGGGTCGGTTGTCGGTTTTATGACATTCCCACTTTCTTATTTGTTGTCGTTTTTTTAGGATTGTCGCATGCCTGATTCTCATACTCAGCTTAGCCTTCCACATTTAGCCTTCATTTGATTCAATCCCTGTCGTTAAGAGTTTTTTAAGGCATTTGTAGACGCACACATTTTGCAGGCTTCCAAGGAAAAATACTTGAAAACATTTATTAAAATTGCTTGCAGAAGATAATCATAAGCCATCTTTCTTACAATTTACAGCTTATGCACGGTTAAAAAATTAATGAAGATAGAACTAGACCAAAAGAACTCAAGGAAAAAAAAAGACTGAAAAATTTTAACTGACAAAATGATGGGGGAAAAAATCAATAGAGAGAGTTGTAGGTAAAGCAAGTGGCCACAATTGAGGCCACGCAGACGAGGAGTGAAGGAAGAAGAGTGACATTCAAGAGCCTACTCTGTCCCAAATATCCAGCCGCAGTTATAGTAACATCTGCAACCACTCGAGCCAGCGTGCCAGCCTCCGTCGAGAGTAGCCCTCCGTTGTAGGTTCCTCGGGAAAGCCGAGATGACATGACTCTCGAGAGAAGTGACAAATTAACACCTGCAAGAATACACGCACAATTGAACTTAAGTTCAAGTCGCAGATTGACCGGATCAAATTGGTGCAATCACAACCGTAAATCATAAGCTAACCATATTGAATAATAGAATATCTCACCTTCAAGTACTTCAGCTGAGACAAACATTATAAGACCTGACGAGACGTACTGTACCACAGTGTATGGTATTAATATGTGGAAGCTGAAAAGAATGCCTATGCAAACCATAATTTCGGATGCCAAAAGAATTTGTCTGCAGCAGAACAATGCATCATGAAGTAAGAAAAACATACGTGGAATGGAAGAAAGTGCAAAACAAAAATATCTGAGCAACAAGAGCATCGTACGAAAAATCACCTGTCCTCAAACATGTTGCTAATGTAGCTTCCGACAATAATGTTTACTGGAAGAACTGTGAGCCCAAGACATGCTAGAAATATCGCCACACTGCTTGTGGACCAACCAAAGTAGTATGCAGTAACGACACTGGATTCCGAGAGTAAAACCTCCATTGCATACTTGAGCATGAAATATATCAACAATTGAACCTGATCAAATGATACAAAAGGTAAAATGTTTAACCTCAAACAAGAATAGTGCAGGCAGATAATATTGTTTTAAATCTTACATGCAATTAGACATAAAGCAACTACACGTCAATTTCTATTTCATGCCATATACAAAACAGAAACAAAAGTTCATGTATGCCTCTGAATTGTGTTCAAAATAATGTCAATGAAGTTGATGCGTATTTTTCAGGTTTACACAATACCTTCACGGATGGCGTAAGTAATCTGTATGCTGATCGAATTGATGTGGCAGCTTGGCGAGATTCCTCAGAAGATTTTTCACTTCCTTCATATTCTTGGTCACCATCTTCATCTTCATGCTTGTCTTCCGAACTGATGAGCAATGGTTGCTCAAGACCTTCCTCAAGTGCATTGTTTTCTACTGTTTCTGTCATGTAGTGGGTTCAATTCCAATTTAGCCGTTTATGAACAAACTCTCATTACAAACACACAATATGGGACTTGACAAAAAACTGTTCTATTCAGTGAAGGAAGTCATTGTACCAGTATTAGATGCCTGTGGTACGGGATTTTCCACAGTTTCAAGAGCAGGTTCTCTGAATGAGATGCATAACCATATTAAATAGAAAAGCCATGCAGCAGCCATAACCCATCCAGGCAAAGTGTCTTGATTGAGTGTAAGCTTATAAATCTTGAAATTAGTTTGAAGCAAACCAGCAAGAGCTGGACCACAAGCCATTCCAAGCGCACTGGCACTAACAAAACCTGCTGATGCCTGCATGCGGATTTTTAGTGGCACACAATCGCTGATATACCGCCTGTTAACTGCTCGAGCAGAACCAAATCTGCAAGTGAGAAAGTCCAAATTTTCATCAATTTTTTGTAATGAGGTAATCATCTTGCTATAGAAAGAGCTCAAAATACTTACATTAGATTAAACCTGGCTTAAAGTTAAATTATTTTCCTCCAACCATAATTAATTTTCTGATGCTGTAGAGTGTTCTAACACGTTTCCAACTAATGTACACCAGAAGACTTTCAAAAGCTAGTGCCCACACAATAAAACAAGATAGCATATGGAACAGACAATAATGGACCATAACATGTATCATATAATAATTACTCTATAATTATGTGAAATGAAAATTTCTCGATTGTAATAGTTGAATGAATCCAAAATAAAATAAATCTGTTAGAAGATGACCACCAATAGCCAAATCAGAGTTTAAGCAGCTTCAGAACTTGAATCAGACAACACTCCCTAACAATCACCTTGATCAACTTATTGGCAGATTTTTACAATCTTACATGTAAACATAAAGGAGGACATGAAAGAAGACAAAGAAGACCACTTACCCACAGAACAGACGACCAATCAAAAGAATCCATATTGAATTAAGATCGTATGCCAATGCATACATGGCGTTTCCCACGAACAGAACAATACTGCTGAATACAAGAGGTTTGAAATATGATCTGTTTGACCAGGCACTAAAATATACTGAAGAAAACACCTGCGCAACGGCCATAGCTCCAATCACAACACCACAAACTGTTGCTGCAGCTCCGAGGCTCATGGAGTAGTCGTCTGCTGTAGGGACAATAATGTATGTATTTACCATGTAGAGAAATGTGTTCGCCAGGTTCAAGAGGAGAGACATAAAATGGTATCTCTGATCATCAACATGTTCATCGATAGGAGTAGGCAGCTCTTCTTGCATAATGAGTGCATGTTGAGCCAAGAAATTAAGAAAGTTTGTTGAATGGGTTAGCCTGTCTACAGCTGCATTTATTGATGCAACGATAGGATCCTGCAGATTGACGTATTCCTATCATCAATATCCAAAAAAACTTATGAACCTACGAGAGAAGGAAGGCGATTATAGGGTGTAAGAAGAAAGAAACCTGGAGCCCAAGAGCAGGCTGATCATATATAGACAAGTAGCTTCCCTGGCGATCCTGGAGTTCATGAAGATTTCGTGAAAGGGCTCCCACGACAGCCCCTATCCCCTGCAAATCCATGATTAGTTGGTAAGATCATCCAGAGACCATAGTTTGGCGTTTGATAAAACCAATGCGCACAATAAGTTTGCATAGGATGTGCTTTATGTCACCCTTGCTGGCCCCTAAAATTAGAACCTCACCTAGAAACTATGAGATGAAAATGCACTCACCCATCTAGATAGCTATCCATGCCTGTAAAGTATAAAGTAGAAGAATAAGAGATGGCCTGTGATTAGAAATATTACCACATGCTTAAACACTTGCTGCAGCTGTGAGTATGGATGATTTGCACGAGTTTTGACGTAATAATCAGTGAATCTATAACCAAAGCGTTTATCAAACTTCTTCAGTATCTTACGAAGACCAATGGCATTCATCTCCACAAAAAAGAGAAGCTTCAAAAGGTCTTGCCCTACTGCTCTATACGCTTCTCGTAATTTAGATATTTGAGATATATCAGGCTGCTCCTGTAGCACACTATGCCTTTCTCCAAGCTTGGCTATTCTGCTTGCCAGTATCCCTTGTTGTTCCAATAGAAATAGGACATTCTTTTCAATCTGAAATAGTAGTAATGGGAATTAAAATCAGACATACTTCATATTGCACTTCAGGAAACTTAAAACAAAAGCAGAAAGAACCAAATTAAAACAAGCATTTCCTAATCCTAATCATCCTATATGTATATATGCTACACAAGCATGTTAAATAGAAGGAACAAACATGCTAATTCCTACCTATATATCCGTCTACGTGCTTGTCTGCCATCGACACTCGCAGACTTAGATATACAGTCATATATGCACACTAGTGATATTGATGCTATGGTTGCTCTATCCTTGAACTATATTCTTGATGTGCTCCTCGGGATGCTCTAACTGCCCCCGTTTCACCCATTTCTCCAAATGAATGAGGGGGAATGAGGATAAGGAAATACCCACAAAAGATCATCTCTTTTTTTTTTTTTTTTTTGGTTTTACTTGATGCAATTAGACCCAGATTAGTATAGACTCGTTCTCAAACCATTACGTTTCTCTACGAATTATTAATTAAGTTCTTCCAGCTAATCTATTTCACATATTTAAAGTATTTGCCGGCTAGTCCATGATCCTTGTGAATATACTATGTGCTTCCACGGTTAGGAGCAAATTCAGAGAGAAGATAAAACTATAAGCACTTACACAGAGTGTTTGATGAATTGTTAACAAAAATACAGAGCACATAACTGAATGATTAATCCAAAAAATTACAGCTACAAATGGTACAATTCTTAGAACATTAAGAAAATTTAAATAGAAAAAGTCCACACTACTCAAATTTCTTATCATTTCTTAATGAATAAAACATGCAAGTATATGCACACCTGATCATCCAGCATTCTTGAAAAATCCTTGAGAACATGCCAGCGATCTTTTGTACCGACTTCAATCTGTTGAGCATACTGTTTTACTCTTTTCTTCATTAGTTTATAATTGATGTAATGTCTGAAAAAAGGGAAACAGAATATGATGTATCAATAATCAATTTCCACATATACATAATAAGTTTTCATTGAAATCCAAGGCAACAAATACCCAGAAAACTTCCAAAGATTAGTTGTGTTAATTTTTCTTTTATGACTTTGACACAAAAAAAACTTCCAAAATGCCGGTCATTGTTCATAAAAAATTAACAATGGATACTTGAATGAATAATAAGAATAAACCATACCCTCGCCATTCTTCAATTTGTCTTTCCTTCAACTTTTTCCCAAAGGCAACCATCTTTCACTACACAAAGAACAGAAGCTTAAATCAGAGGAAGAATTAAAGGCAAAAGCCATGGCAAAATAGCAGAAGAAAAACTTTCTTCCCCTGACATCAATTACAGTTGCTTAGAACTTGCCATGCAATGTAGTGTTTTCTTTTAGCCGAAACTATTGGCCCATTTGGGTCCTATATTTGAATAGAAATTTAAACTTTCGTGAGAGAAGACACTAAAGCAAAATAGTTTGAATTGTAATTCAAACCTATGAAAAACAGCTTAGTATAAGAAAAATAACGATAATGATAACAATAATAAATCTAATAATACATCTTGCAAATGTGAGTTTGAATATTATTGTTGGAAGCAAAACATAATTGAATTGTTGGTCAATAAAATAATTGAACAATTTATTTAATAAAGCAATCCATTGCCAATCTTTCATTCAGATAGTGCTCCAGGACAAAATTAAAGCCCTCGTTTCAAAAGAGAAAAGACATACTCCATAGATAAATATTAACCTCACTTTTTTCCCCTTCATTGAAAATCAAGCATTACTTCTTAAGGAAACAATCATCAGTCATGACCCGTAAGCCGTACTTAATCAAAAATCAACATGCTAATCACATTTCCAAAAAACCAAGACACCCAGTTTGACCATGTACACGCGAGCAAGCCAATAATTGGTTTAACCAGATCACCTAAATCTCTCAAAACAACGAAAATTTTGGTCAAAATCGAAGTCGAAAGCAGTAATTCGATCAAGTTCATCCCAATTTTTGAGCAGAACAAGATTTAAGCTGAATTTTAGAAATTGAATTCAAAAGCAGGAATTTTTCTGCAGCGGATTCGAGCCAAAACAGCTGCATTTAACTCAAAACAGCTTAAAAGAGATTGAATCCGAATTCTGCTCTGTTTGTTTGCCGAGAAAAAACGAGAGAAGAAAAGGCGATTCATTATACGAACTCACTCTGTTCTCTCAAGCTCCAAATAAGGATTCAAACCATAAAAACTCAAACTTTACTAAGCAAGAAGTACCATAAAAAGCTTCCGAATTTCATCTTTCTGTAACTTTCTCCTCCGAATTCTCGGCATCCAAACAAAGCACGAGTTCGCAACAAAATACTCGAATACTATAATCACGTTTGTTTCGATACTCGAAATCACCATTTGAATCATTTTACTACAGTATTTTCTCTCACAAAAATTTAAATCTTCATTCAAATACTTTATTTAAATACTCGAACCAAACGGAGAGCAGAATAACGATACACAATTATACACACATATATATATATATATAGTCCACAAAAAAGGCATTACCGAATAGAATTCTTGACGGAAACGAATTAGATGACCATCAACGAACAGAAACGAAGCGAAAAACTCCTTATTTAAACTGAAAAAAAAAAATTGACAATTTCAGCGAAAAACGTTTCCGGGAAAGAAACGAAACGGAATCAATCTGGATTCTGGAGGGAAGATTAAGAAGAAGGAAAATAGCAGAATTACCTCAGGAATGGAATCTTCTTTGTTTGTGGCACAGAAATGCGATACGGAATCGAGACTCCCCGGTGAAAAAGAAGTTTGGGAATGGGAATTAAAGAGGGGAGGAGTGGGGCGGAATGAGGTGTCCTGTCAAATTTGACGAGTAGCTTTCTGGCCTGAGGAGAGCAAAGCTCTTTGCTTGGTTGTTACATAAATTATTCTTATAAATAGGTTTTTGAAGAAGGGCCTGCTATTTACTTAGGAATCAATATTTAATAATAGTCTTTCTTAAAATATTGCCATCCACTATTTACAAATTTTTGGAAAAAAAAAGAAGGGGGACCCACTGATTGATATTTATCTTTTAATAGTAGACATGTAAAAGACTAATTCTGAGGAGGTGTCTACTAAATTAGTAAGAATCAAATTTTTTGTTTAAAAACTATATCATTTTTTTATTATAATTGTTAAAATTTTATATTAAGAAATTAATTATTTCTAATTACTTAGGGTTTTCAAGCATACACAAGCGATAAGACAGGATCCTACGAGAAAAGTCTAAAAAAAAAAAAAAAGAAATAGTAAAAGAGAGAGATTTTAAAATAGCTTTATACGGAATCTGTTTTGTTTTGTTTTGTTTTGTTTTGTTGAAAGTCAGACGGGAGGTTTTTGTTATCTTCTTTAATTTTTCATTCCTCTTTTGTTTTTTCCTTTTTTCTTTTTTTTTTTTAATTTCTTGCTTGGCGGGCGAATAGCTGTTCTGTTTGCTTTTTGAGCGGAAGAAAAAGAGCTTTTTGCCAGTTCAAAGCAAAAAAACAAAACACACAATTGGACAAAATTGCATAATAAGTTGTGTAAAAAATGCTCTAATAATATGGCATAATTTTTATTTTGAACAGAAATTATATTAAAATTAATTAAATAAAATTTATGTAATTTAATATAATTTTGCCAACCATTTTAAAATGTTCTTTTTATTCTTTTACTGAATTTCTCATTTTTTTTAAAAAAATGGTAGGCTTTGTGTACTCTTTGTTTGTTTAGAAATAAATAATGAAAATGTAGGTAATTTAAAAAAGTTGACCAATCGTTTTAAAATGTTCTTTTATTATTTTACCAGCTTTGGCCTTTTTCAATCTAATCTTACTTTCGTTTTTTTGCTTTTGTGGGTCGTATTATTATTCTTGCACAGTGTGCTAATCATTAATCATTTTCTTATCTCTATCTACCCAACCAAAAAAAAAACATACATTTTCTTATATTTTATTGTTCCAAATTAGCTAATCATAGCTTGTTGATTATAAATCCTCTCATCTTATTTATAGGTTAAAAGTTTAAATTACTTTAAATCTTACTCAATAGTAATAGTATTATCCTCCCTCCTTTCTTCCCTTGTATCCAAAAAAAAAAAAAAGCTAATCATTAATCATTTTCTTATGCCTATGTACCCAAAAAAACATCTTCTTATATTTTGTTGTTCCAAGCAAATCATTAATCGTTTTCTTATACGTATTTATCAAAAAAAAAAAAAAACACATTTTCTTATTTTTTATTATTCCAAATTACTTTTGTTACTTTAAAAAAAAAAAACTACCTTACCTAAACTAGCGTTAAACATTGAAAAAGCCTTTTTAGTCTTGGTCGTTTCTTTATCGTAGTAGAACTTAAAATAATCTCATAAGCCAAAAAAAATTAATATAATCTCCACGTTACTAAAATTTCTTGTAAGTATTGTCATGAAAGGATAATTATATGTTAAATTATTCACCTTCAAATAATTAGAAAGCAAAAGATTATTTTAACCAATAACAATAATGGACTAAGCATGACTGCATGATAGAGACAAATGATTTGCCAACAAAAAGTCCTCTAATACTCCCATTGAATAACATTTTTTAAAATTGTTTTTCACTGCATAATTAAAAGGTGGATAATGAAATGAAATTAATATAATGCAAATTAGTAGTCAAATTTAGAATCATATCAAGCACTAATTTTGTCCATTCCTAGATTTTGATTTTTTGCTGATCACTTAGCAAGGTCAGAGTCCTCTCAATGTCGACAGACCAGGTGATAACCCTTGTCTTCAAACGCTACAAACTCAAGAGTTAAAAATTGTCACGGTGTTTGAAAGAAAATTCAAACTGTATAGTTAAAATCGTAGTATATGAGATTTTTATATTGTAATAAATTTTTACATTACATTATAACAAATAAAAGCTTTAAAACATTTGTAGTTCTAATTAAAACCGAAATTCCAACACAACATAAAAGTACTTATGTATCCGATAATATCATACACTACTACAAAAACCATTTTAAAAGACAGGCCGTTGTCATCTTTAACATAGGTTTTTAAAAACTGATATTGAATATAAGCAAAAACACAGATTGAGACGCTGGAGCGAAACTCTTTGAATTTTTTTTTTTTAACTTTTGTAATTGGTTTCTTGAAGTGCGATGTTACTGTTGTAGGATTAAATATGAATATTAAATTAATGAACATAGACTCTATAATGTTTCCTAGCTACATTATACTTTCATGTGTTATCACATAGTAGTTGGGGAACGTTCAAACTAAAAACTAATATGCACTAAAAAAAAAAAAAAAAAAGAACTCACTAGGCAAACTAGGAAGTTCATTTCTGTTCAAATGTTTTTCTTTTTTTTTTTAACTTTTTAATAGAATTCCCTTTCTAAGACCATTCTCTTTCCCTTTCAATGGCAACTCATGTATCATAAAAAAATTCCCTTAAGAAAGAGGAAAAAAGCGAGAAGAAGAACAAAGAGAGAGAGAGAAAGAGAGAGAAGAAGAGGATCTATTGAGTTTGCGTAAATACAAAAACTTGTGTCTATAGATTTATATGTTGTATGTGTAAGTTGCCACTTAACCTGCCCAATTGAAAAGATGGGCACAAAGTGTCCCCTTATAGGACCACCCTCATCAATTTTTCTTTTTGCTCGTGAGACCATGTTGTCTATTAAAATGTTTGACAAAAAGTTTAAACTTAAAAAATAAATATATAAAATACTTGAATTGTAACATATTTTTATTTTATATTAAAATATGTAAGGGCTTTGCATACTTTACACCATGAGTAATAATGTGATCATCTCTCAAACACAAGGGTTTTTTTTTTTTTTTTTCCCGCTGGGTCAACGCAATTGGAACAGATGTGGCCACACTTTTGAGCATTTCCGTAAAAAAACAATTAATAGCCAACTAAAAGAGTAACCCTAAGAAATCTTTTAAAAAAAGTCACATGCTGGTGTGAACTTCAATGAATCACAATAATTTTATAAGCGTCTTTATTATATGCATTTTATGTGTTTTCGTTTTTTTACCGTACAATTTGAATGAGGCGGTATTAATAGTAGAGAAATTTTCTTTCTATGGTCCTAAACTTTTTGATTTTTCGACATTTTGCATTGTAAACTTGAAATCTTTCCTTTTGAAGATCAAAGTGCCAGAAGCTTTAAAATCTGAGTTGTTTATTACATAAATTTCCCTTCATAAGCCAATTATATAGATAACAACATCGTTGCACATGTTTCATATGTATCATTCGATTTACTTTAAGCTTTTATCTTGTTATAATAAAAAACAAAAAATTACTACAATGTAAAATTCTTACATATTAATATGTTTTGTAAATTAATTAGCTAGTTTAAACCAATGTTTTCAAATACCGCGTTAAATTGTGCAGTTTTGTAATGTTGATAAAGTACTTCAATCCTGGAATTTGCCCAAACAGACAAATATATAGCATAAATAATGGTGGGGGGACCTTATCTTGTGTATTCTAAGGGACCATGCATGGCCACAACTTATACTATATTAGATCCAACGGGGCACATGAAATATAGTAACACCTATTGAATAAAGTTTAGACTATATTAAACAATATAGCTGTGTTGGATGATACCACGAACGCCCTTAAAAGCTCAATAGTATGTTTGTTTCACCACTTTGAATGAAAAGGCGTTGGTTTAAACTTATTTTTTTACATTATTTTTTCCACCAAAATTTAAATTTTACAATTTTTTTAGCTCCAAATGTATCTAATATGTACTTATTAAAAGCAATGTTATACAACCCAACCGGGGTAAAAAACAATAGACACCATGTGGGTCCCACCTTCTTGTCTCTTTGACGGGTTTTGATCCCATGAGGTAATTAAAGTTTTTCGCTTATTAAAATGTATAAACGACAACCCTTGAAGAAGTAGAAAAACAGTGCACACAACCAATCCGCCGCCTCACAGTACCAGGATTTTCCACAATATAATAGATGCTATTTAATACGTATCAAATAGATAACTGACTTCCCTAACACTGACAAAGAGAATATGGTTGGCTTAGCTACAAATATGTCGCTGCATGGTACTACAAAGAGTATAAAATTAAAAAAATTAATTTAAAAAAAGATTGTAAGTACCACAAGCATGGTTCACGTAATTATTATGTTTTCTTTTCTTTTTTTTTTAAATAGCCATTCTTGTGACATCTTATTAGCATTATATCAGTATTTAGTGTTTGAGAATCAAATTAAAATTTAAAGTTGAAATTTAAAAATTATAGCATGTAAAAATATTATACTATAATAAATTTTTATTTTACAGTGTAATACATAAAAGTTTTACATTGCAATAGTTTGAACTAATAAATTGAGATGATGTTGTGAAAGAAAACATATCAATCAAGCTATCAGTATAGTAGGAAAAATATGCAAATCATTGATCCACCGCTACATAAAAATAGTAAACAATACATTGTGATGTATCTAACATGATTTATTTGTTTGATCATTGGTGAGTTGGCCCTAGGCAAAGATGTCAACCATGCTGTTGCCACCTTGTCTGGTACACTTGTGCAGATATAGATATTATTTTATATAACTAGTAAAGAAAATAAGAAATAAAAAATACTAATTGTTTTGCTAAAAAAAGGTATCCTTATTAGTAAATAGCTAAATGTGCTTAAAAAAGAAAAGAAAAGAAAAAAAGCAATAGAGCTTTCTACGTGGTTCAGTTTAAGCTACCAGTAGTACATGTTTATAAAACATAAAAATGACATTGAATATAATATAAATGTAAAATTAATAGAAGCTAAAATAATTTTAACGGTACAAAACAAAATCTAGTTGATAGGGTGCTTATTCGTATCTTATTGTGCACTCCTCGTAAAAAGATACAACTCTAACTTAAGTTATATATATATATATATATTTCTTTTGTTTTAGGTTTAAGTGCTAAAGCCAGTCCCTAGTTTCAACCATCGATTTGATGAATTTTTTATTTCCAATTTTAAGGATTCATTGGATCAAACACTCTCAAATGAACATACATTTTGTATTAAGCCTTTGTTTGATATTTCAGTTGAAATAGTCAGTTCCAACTAACAAATAATCTAAACTCTAGTAGTTATTATAAAAAATAAAAAGTTACTATAATGTAAAGTTTTCAATATTATAATTCTCAAACCAACATTTTTAGTTCCAATTGCTCTTCTAAACACTATATTGGTAGGCTAAAAGTACCACCGAACTCCAAAAATGCCTTTTATGTTTCATGATTTTCTTAGGTCAAATCTTGTGTTTCTGTTATTTTGCTTCTTTAAATACCCTACCAATTTTAATCATCAATGTTAGATCTTCAACATGTTCTATTTTATGGCTATTGTGTGTCCTGTAAAAAATAATTTAGTATAAAATCACTAGAATATTTGAGATAAGAGTTTTAACTCTAAAATTTAAATTACACATTGTAACATGCGAGTAACATGCGAGAATTTTATATTATAGAGTACTTTTGTTTTACATTATAGCATGTAAAAGCTTTATACTCTTTGTGATCCGTGAGGTCAATAAATGAATTATAACAATATTATAGTTATGAACTTTATTATTAACCATTGAAGTAGTGCAATGTTCAATGTGTAGTATCATAATTTCAAAAAGCACGTTTTCTTTTTTCTTTTTCACCCTTTTTCTACTTCCTTTAACTTACAATAATAACGGTCTAAAATTAGACAATGGAAAGTGTATGACCGGCCGTAAACTTGTATTTGTAAAAGCACATCATGTGCCGCACGTGCACCTTTTTGCGAATGCAATGTAAGGAAAAGGAGAAGAAAAAGGATATGCTTGGTAGAAAAAAGGACAAGAAACAAGGACAAAAAAGGGTACTTAAAGCGAAAAAGACAGAAAAGGAGACAAAAAAGAAGACGAACTTGGGGGCCCACTTGTCATATGGAAGTGTTGTCCATGCCAGTATTGGGTCCATTACTTTTTTTATCCCATGTGATCCAACATGTACTTTTAGGACTTTTTATCCCTTTTTTTGGTTACTTTTTTGAAAAACCTTTAGAACTTGTTGGTTTGAGGCAAGAGTGGAAGCTGAGAGAGGCAGTGAGGGAATTAATAGCTAAAAATAGGGGTGGTAATTTTGTTTTGACACGAGAGCATTTATAGCTAAAAATAAGAGGGTGGCAATTTAGGTTTGACACGAGAACATGACTTAAAATTGAACAACTTGATGATGTAAAATTGAATTGAATTTGCTTGATTTATTAATTTTCATTAAAAAATTAGAGATAAATATAGATAAATAATTGTTAAAATAATAAATTTAACAAAGTTATTTCAAACAAAAGAAAAAATAATGTTTATGATTTAAATTTATAAAGTAAGCCATAGATAAGCTGTATAAGTAAGTAAAGTAACATTAATATTGCTTATATAGTCGTGACAAAAGTCAATACAGATTTGAGTAAACTTTTCACTAGACGGATAACTCATGGATTGACTCAAATTTGACATGAAAATTTATGTTGATACGAACACGACCCAAATTGTCGTCTCTAGCTGAAAAATGGTATTTTAGCTATTGGCTATGAGGGGGAAAAAAAAAAGCAGAATAGATTAGGTTAGGAATTTCAAATCTTTTATAGTAACGTATTTTAATTTCTTCCAATATAGAGATATTAGAGGAGGGATTTCATACCAAACAAGCAAGCATAAGGGGGTGAAAGCATTCTATTTTCTTTGTATCATCCTCACTTAGAGCATGTTTGACAAGGGGAAGAGATGGCGGGAGGGAGCGGGATGGAGGGAGAGAATTGGAGGAGGAGAAATCCATTGTTTGCATCCTTTTATGAGTGGAAGGATTTAACCAATCCATCAAGGTCAAGACTATTTTACCCTCCAATAAAAAGGATTAAGAGATAGTAGAATGAACAATATAATAATGTAATTATACAAATCACTATCATCTATCCTTCTAACTCTCATTCCCTCCTGCCAAACAACACAAAAAATTATTATAATCTTGTTTATCCTTTACATTCTCCATCTCTTCGACTTTCTTTGTTCTTCCTGCTCTTCATCCCTCCTAACAAACGGTGTTTTAGGTTATATGTATTTGTTTCCTTCATATTGTCTTTTTCCTAATACCAAACATAACCTTAGATTATTAAAATGCTTTTTTTTTTTTTTTTGGCACTCTTATGATAATATTAGCTTGACAGAGAAACAAGCTATGACGACTCAACAAAGAATTTATTTGGTGATCCTCTAAGTTGCCATGTGAGAAGACCCTCGTGGCCTAATGCATTTGAAGTATGACTGGTTGTCTCATCTCACTAGAAAGGAGTGGATTTAAAGAATTGAGTAGATGTTAAAACTCCTATCTTTCTACTCAAATAGAACTATGCAACATTGTACTAGTTTTACATGGCAAATACATGAACATGCACAATCGTCGTGTTACAAATTGGGAAAGGATGAAACATGAGTGGTGCTAGATTTTACTACTCTAATGGAAAAAATTTTAACGGAAAGTTATAACTATGTCCTTATTTATTAATAAAAAAAGTATGATCATGTAACAATCCTATATTTCACACATCATTGTTTCATTGATGT
This sequence comes from Artocarpus heterophyllus, assembly GCA_025403435.1. Taxonomy (NCBI): domain Eukaryota; kingdom Viridiplantae; phylum Streptophyta; class Magnoliopsida; order Rosales; family Moraceae; genus Artocarpus; species Artocarpus heterophyllus. The sequence continues at coordinate 2,027,938 of CM046344.1, forward strand.
TTTTTAAAAAAATTGTTTCAATGTGTCGGTTCCACAAACGTGACATTCACATGTAATTGTGATTAAAAAAAAAAAAAAGTAGTGGTGACCGGCATCACTAATACCATTTTATCATTTCTTTCTCATGCATAGAATTGATCATTGGGAATTAGGTGTCTAGCACCATAAAAAATAAACGACACTATTATTTACTTGAGAGATAAAAAGAGAAAAAATTACTTGTTTTGCTACATTTTAAAAAAATATGTTTATTCATATCACATTTAAAAAGGTTGTCCTACACTACAATTTATATTACACATATTTAAGTTGTACCATATTTAAATATGTGTGATATTTAAAAAAATAAATTTTAAAATATGACAGTTATGAATATTCTTTATAATGGGGCATATGTTGTAGTACTCACCACTACTAGTGTTTTTTTTTATCCTTGTTTTTATTTTTTAATTTTTTGAAGACGTTCGTTTGTGTTTGTTTTTACTTTATTTCATACATATAATGATAATGAAATTGGCACACATACTGCTACAATGTAACAACTACAAGCACAATTCCTCATTGAATGTCCCCCCCAATCACACCTGGATTTACCTCCCTATTTTCAGACCTTACCTAGAAAGCAAGCCAACCGTTATTAAAGTTCGTTCTAGTATAGTCTTCAAGTGTGGTCTTCTTTTCTTTTATTATTATTTTCCAAGACAGAAAATAAAGCTTATTTTTTAAAAACATAACATATGATAAATAACACGTTTAACAAACTAGTTTGAATCAATAATTTAAACATTAAACATTATATAGTAATTCAAAAACTAGTTTAAACCAAGTTCTCAAAACGGACTTAAAATATTAGAACAGACATTACACGCATTTGGGTATTAAATTTTAGCAGCAAAATAATAGTCAGAATTCTTACCCAAAAAAATAATAATAGTAAGAATACAAATAAATTTGGTGCAAATGTGGGGCTGGCAAGCATTTGCGGCTGCTGCATCTTTACACCTAAGCCGTCAATAAATCCTCCAGAGTCTACCTATCACTTTATGGCAATTAATTTCTTCTTTAGACCAAAACTTGCTTGGTGGGTCCAGTCATGGAGATCTATGTTTGTTGATCGAATTTTGGTCAAAACCAGATTACATTTATTCGTGATTTGGCTCATTATTCTCTCCTCCTATACTACCAATTAATACGTTGAGAGAGAGAGAGAAAGAGAGAGAGAGACAGAGAGATGTGTGGAGTTGAAGGTATTCTCTAATGATAAAAACATTAGAATGCTCTTGAAATGGAAAGAAGAGTGAGAAGGTAGAAGCAAGAGCAATATTGATATAAAGATATACATACAAATACATGTATATATAGCTTGAGGGGACCTGCTTTAGCATGGTCATGTTTTTACCTTAAATGTTTTTTTTTTCTTTTTATAAAAATTTCTTCTGAAGTGATTATATATAATAATAATACTACTAACAATTTCTCATAATCATTTTCCATTATAAAAATATATAAATTAATCTGCAAAATCAAGATATAATAATTAAAGTTGAATTTAAGAATGCATATCCTTTGCATCTCTAAGTATAGAGATGTAAACGTCAATAAATATGATCAATCTTCAATTTTTTTTAAAATGATCACAATATCATTAAAATTGTCAAATAATATAATCAATTTGTTAAACATTTGTGAAATTTAATATACATAAATGTTCAAATAACGAAAATAAAAACATTTTTTCATTAAAAAATTTATACACTACATATTACTGATAGTTGTAGGAAAAAAATTGAAAAAAAAAATGCTCATCTATTTTCAATACATAGCATATGATAGATACATGGTATAAAAGATAGCGATCCTTAGGTTAAAGTATTTTGCAGAAGCATACCAATGAATCCCACGAGCTTTTTAGAGCTTGTTTGGTTCGAGTATTTGAATTAAGTATCTGAATAAAGATTTAAATTTTTGTAAGAGAAAATACTATAACAAAATTATTCAAGCTATGATTTGAACCATGAAACAAACAGACTCTTAATCATCGGAGTCACTTTTATATATATATATATATATATATATATATATATATATATATCCAATAAACAAGAAAATATGTGGCTTTCACATAATTGATCATCTTCTGAAAATGAAAAGCTTATGGAGCAACTTTTTATGATCCACGAACTAATATCATAACTTTTCTAATTATCAGATTGTTAATATATACAATTAATAAACCACTTAAGTCGTTTAGTTATATATATAGTACCTATAAATATTACTTAAATACTATTATGACTGAAAAATAGTAGTAATATTGTAAATAGTGGGAAGTTTTTGAAAGAAAGAAAGAAATGGTTCAAAGTTTAAGGAAAGAAACTTTACATTAACCATTTCTATTTCTTTCTTTCAAAAGTTTGCATTAACCATAAGATTAAAAATTGAAGAGTAAAACTCATTCAATCCTATAGAATATTTGAAAGAGTAGTTCAAACCAATAGTTTGAACCGTAAATGGTACAAAGCTTTCATATGTTACAGTAAAATACGACAGTGTTAAGCTTTCATATGTTACAGTTCTTAGACCTAAACTAATGGTTTAAATTGCTCTCCCAAACGCCCTACTGTTCTCCTTTCTATATTTTTATGAATGTGTATGCACATATGTACATGTATATATTCATGTATATATTTATATATATAAGTGATAAGTGTCAATTGAAGTCGTAATCCATTATTTTTGTGCATTATTTTTCATGAAAGTTGTGATGCAAAATGAGATTAGGAAGAAAGGAAGTAGCACACATCAACACTTGTATAGGTGAAAGAAGCATGAGGAAAATTTCAACAAAAAGCCTGTCAAGCAAAGTTAGAACTAACTTTTCAGTTAGAAAAATGTAAAGCTCTCACATGCAACAATAAAAAGAAAAAAGTTGTTACAGTATAAAGCTCTCACATGCTACAGTGTTTACAGTTCTAACCAATGGTTTTATCCACCATACCAAACACCCTAAAAGAAATTATTTTTATTATCACATGTTTCAAAAGATACATTATGAAAAATGGGGCTTAACCTTTACAAGCTTCTCTTTGCTGCTTCGACTACATCTTTTTCTGCCAGATGTGATATTGCAAGGCAAAGAAAGTTACAGTGAAAGAAGCAAAAAGAAGCGTTTGAAAGGCTTTATGATGTATAGGAGGGAAACTATATAAGGACATATATATGATATCCCCCTTTCAATACAAAATGAACATGGCTTTACTACTTTCCCAAGGGCCTCTACTTGTGTACAATATTTTTCTTTTTCTTCCTCAAAAATTGCACATCTTTCAAAATGTAAAAGCTCCAAAAGACCATTCTTTGATGAATAGCCACCGTTGTTTTGTTAGAGTCGTCAGCACCATTGTTCGGAATAAAAGTCTAGCTAGCCGAGTTCCCGGCAAAAAAATAGAAAAAGTTGTAGCTGTACCAACTGACCTTTACTAATAAGGAATTGGCCCCCCAAAAAAATGCAGGCTTCGGATTATTTATCAACGCGGACTTGATCATGACCATCTTGTCTCATTTTTGACCTATAGATTTCTGCCCTTTGAGGATCTACGATCTCAAGAGCACCGAGTACACACTTGCGGTACGAGAAATCTTCAACCGTACCATCTGTCCTTACCAGCACAAAGCAGCGCGAACCCGGATGTTTAGAGTGATGTGCAACCTATGAAAGAAAGAAAAGCATCATGAAGACGTCCGGGATGGAACTTAAACATGAACAAGGTAAATTGAATGGTCATATTTAAAAGCATGTATTGAAATTCAAAAATAAATTAAGTTGTTCATGCAAAGCTTAAAACATCTCAAATGCAATGCCAAATTTTGGCATTTGAGTGAACAACAACAACAACAACAATAATAGTATTAAATTCATTTTCCAATGCAATACTATTTTCCATTTTAAATTTGGTAAATGTAATAACAAATGCCAAATTTAACATGTAGTTTAGTTTTACAAGTTTCAAAGCTTAATATTTTTCATAAAAGCAAAAAAAAAAAAAAAAAATTATGCTATTGAAGCACAAAACACAAAATAAAATAGCACATCAAATATATCATTTTTATACTTTTTAGTGGTAAATATACCAATTAACATTGGCATTTACATTGGAGATGGTCTTCCTTTACCCCATGATGGTTATACCAAAATTCCAGATTATAGAAGGGCAAACTAATCGTATAAGAGCAAATCAGTCTTACTTCTTTTCTACTACATTAAGAATACCTTTATGTCCTGAAATCCTGTGCCAATTTTCTCATCTATCCGGGGATGAAAATATAGAGCTATCATCAAGGTTGACTTGTCTGTGTGATCGAGGCTTTGATTTATGGGATACCTACATCCAAAAGAGTTGCAAATATGTGAAGAATTTTAATTAAATAACAGAAAAGTCAGAGGACGAACATGATCAAGGGTTTCTTACTTGTACAAGATGTTCTGTAGAGTGTCCGATAGGTTCCAAATATCATCCAACTTAAAAAGCTTCTTTATCATGTCTTTCGAGATACCCAGCTTTTTAAGTCCTTGTGAGAGAGACTTGTCGTACTTGTACAAAAGCAAAGCACCAAATTTCACAGATGTATGGTTCTTGACATCTAGTGTTCCGTTTGCAACCTGCGCATCGGAGATCATGCCAGTAGCCAGTAGATCATAGGCATTTTTTGGCTTATTGATCTCGTGTGCCTGAAGATCGCACAGAAAGGAGTGGACTGTTAAAAAGAGCCAGCATTTTGAATGAACGAAAATGACAATACCCAAATTACAAAATAAATGGAGTGATTCTATTCGGCTCCACAAAGAGATAGAAGGTGGCTTTCACTAGGAACCAATTTTGTGGGGACCCATTGTATCTCTTGCGGAGCTAGATCTGCAGCTTTTTGGAATAAATAATAATAAAACAACTAAAATTAAAAGAACAGTGGTCCATTTTATGGGGAAAAGAAAAAATTTTGTGGCATGTTGCCTTATATGAGTGATAGACCAAATTCTTTTTTTGAAAATAGTAAATATTTTTTCTTTTTTTTTTACCTTCCCAGAAAAAACAAGATCAAACTGTCCCCCCGTTCCGAAAGGTGGAATGTTTCCCCATGCTAAAGCATCTAAACTCCCTTGAAGACCATCCGCGATTTCAGCCTTTGCAGCTTTGATGAAGGAAGCAGCAGGATTCTGCAACATATTCCAGAAAGCATACATGAATTAGCTATACACATATGCATACTTAGAATCAAAAAAGTATTTTTATAACAAAAGAAGCAAATAAATAATAAGAACTAACAGAAAAACACGCTTGCGTGAAGGGTGATGCAACAGAGGCATAATCTCTTTGCCGTGCAAGTCCCTTTGGAGTCAAGCCAACAAAATTTCCTGTAACTGATAGTGTGTTGGCAACCAGCAGTAGGTGTTCGGGAAGTATAGTCTTGCCAACATCAGATACTGCTGACTCCAAATTCTGCAGTTGAAGATACATTACGGTCAATATAAATATAGAGGTCCAACTTCTTCAAGATTAAAAGAAAAACAAAATGAACAAAGAAAAGGGACTAAAATGAACAAAGAAAAGGGACTTTACATTCAGAAAATATTTCCATCCAGAATCTATCCCATAGACGGAACAGAATTCATTTATGTTGTCCGGATGACTGCGTGACCAGTCAATCAAGTCCATGATTAGGAGGCAATCATTCATGAGAGTACTCCAATAATCTTTTACACTATCTCCCGACATAGAAACTTTCAAGTAAAGTTCACCAGATGAATTACGGGTGGCTTTTGATGCATTTGACCGATCACTCCACAGAATATCCACCCTTTCAATTTCTCGAAATCCTAGAGAACAAATGGGCAAATAAAAGAAACATGAGCAACCAACATATATGAGGGGAATTTTTATGAATAAATGGAACTTTCATAAATTGACAATAACCAATCTCTACAAGAAATATACAAGCTTCAAAAGAAAATCAGCAACATTGTTCGATAAATAGTTTCAAACGAAAATCAACAATATTGTCTACGACTACTCAAATGAATGATTTTTTTAATCCTGTCAAGTGAGGGAAGCTTTCATCAGCTTCTCAAGGATTACTCAAATATGATCCACAAAAAACTTTTAATATAAGATGTACACCACAACAAATAAATAAATAATGCTATTTAAAGGTATGCCAGCATCCTGGCAATGATTACAGGGAAAAAATTGAGAGTCCTAAAGGGCCATAAAATGTTGAGACATAGAAGTCAGGGCATTAAAAGGCTATATTTCTCCACATATGGAAATGACACATTTAGCTAGAGTTCACAGCTAACCTTTTATAGTTGTCTCGAGCAAAAAGGGTATCACAAGCTCTTGCACTACATATAACTGTATGACGGAATTCTTAGAGCTCTCAATACTAACAGTGATGCAACATGTATCACGGTCTTCCTTACACATGCCAGATACAGAACAATCCCTACCATTCCATCAACCCAATCAGGAAAAGAACTGCAGACATAAATAATAGAAGATGTACTAATGGCAGAATGATGCCTCACATTTGGGCATATGCATTATGAAATTTTCAAGTAGCAACTCCATGTTCCATACAGTTACACTATAAGAGAACTTACAAATAGAAGTTAAGCAATTTGGTTGAAGAAAGTATTGGGGGATACAATCTCTAAAAGTTAAAGCGCTTTCATGAAGGGGAGACAAATCTAAGACAGTGTTTTGGTCGCAAATGAGGTAGTTGAAATGCATAGAGTGGAAGGAAAACAAGGATTGGTGTTCAAAATAGATTTTGAGACGGCTTATGATCATGTCAAGTGGAATTTTTTAAGGCAAATGATGGAGAAAGAAGGGTTTTAGTCAGAGATGGATAAAGTGGATCATGGGATGCATTAGTTCAGCAAACTTTTCCATTTTGGTTAATGGGAAGTCACAAGGAAGCTTTGGAGCCTCAGGAGGATTAAGGCAAGGAAATCCGCTTTCGCCGTTCCTTTTCACTCTACTAGTGCATGGTTTGAGTAGGTTGGTGGAAAGGGCGGAGGGAATGGATTTGCTCGAGGGTTTTGAAGTTGGTAGGAACAATATTCAGGTTTCCCATTTGCAGTTTGCAGATGATACCTTTTTTTTTTTGAAACCATCGCAAGAGCATTTTCAAAACATGGCTGCAATTTTGAAATTCTTCTCTCAATGTTCGGGTTTGAGAATTAATATGGGGAAAAGTACATTGAATGGGATTAACTTGGAGGAAGAGGTGGTTTAGGGGAAGCCTCAGGAGTTGGGTTGTGAAGTGGGTTCTTGGCCAATGAAGTATTTGGGCTTACCATTGAGAGGGAATCCTCTATCCAGAGAATTTTGGAACCCAGTGATGGAAAAATTTCAAGAAGATTGTAGGGGTGGAAAAAAGGCTTTTTGTCTAGGGGAGGAAGACTTACACTTACTCAATCAGTATTGACGAGCATTCCGATTTATTTCCTTTTTTAAGCTTCTGGTAGGGTTTACTAAGGAGATTGAAGCTCGTATGAGATGGTTTTTGTGGGATGGATTGGAGAGAGTCGGTTGATAACTTGGTTACTTGGAAGGTTGTTTCACTTAGTAAACAAGACCGGGGATTAGGAACTGGGAATTTGTTGAAGAAAATCAAGCTCTTTTGGGTAAATGGTTGTGGCGATTTCCCTTGGAACAAGATGCGCTTTGGGCCACAGTTATCAGGAGCAAATACGGGCTGTAATCCAATGGCTGGGATTCTAGTCTTGTTACGAGAGGCACTCGTAGGAATCCATGCAAATTTATTTCTCAGGGTTTAAACCCTTTTCTTCAAAGAGTGAGTTGGATGGTAGGAGATGGAAATAGAGTGAGGTTTTGGGAAGACAAATGGTGTAGTGACCTGCCCTTTGTAGTTGCCTTTCCTAGATTGTATAGTTTGGTGAGGGAGAAAGAGCTGAAAATAAAGGAGATTTTGGTGTGTGAGGAGGGATCTCTACCTAAGTGGAACTGCAATTTTAGAAGGAATTTGAATGATCGAGAGTGTGAGGATTTTTTAGAATTACTTAACTCCTTACAAAATTTTTCCCTACAAACTTCACTTCTTGATTCGAGAGTTTGGATTGCAGGTTCTTTGGGGTTTTCATGCAATTCTTTCTTCCCTTTTTTGAGTCGTTGTCCGAGCCGTCATTCTTTTGTACCCTTTGAATTCATTTGGAAATCTTGTGCTCCTATTTGGGTTAAGATTTTTGCTTAGCTATTTTTTCATAAGAAATTGAATACCTGTGATTTTAGTGTAGAAGAAACATCCTTACACTGCTTTGTCCCCTAGTTTGTGTGTTATGTGCAGGGAAAACGTGGAATCAGTGGACCACTTATTCCTCCATTGTAAGATGGCCGGAAAGTTATGGTCTAAGGTATTTGGAGCTGCTTTGCCCTGCCCAAAGTAACTCATTGTTGGTAGAAGAGTTATTTGGTTTTGGAAAGGGAAGGAAAGGTAAAACAATGTGGCGAGCCATGGTCTTAGCTACAATATGGGTGTTATGGCTTGAGAGAAACCAGAGGATTTTTGAAAAGGAGATGAGTAGTGAAGACTTGTTTGAGAAAGCTAAATTTCTGGCTTTTTTTGGGCATTCACAGATACGTCCTTTAAGGATTTCCCATTATTCTTGATTTTGTCAAAGGTGGAGAGACATTTTGTTTAGCTTATGTTTTTTTTTGGATTGTGGTTGTCTGGTTTAGAGAGTTGGCTTTGGTCAGTTTTTTGTGTATTGTGAAAGATTTTTAGAGGAGTCTTACACAAACTATATTTTGTACATTTTGTTTTTTGATGGATCTCTCATCCATCCAAATTTTTGTATAATTTTTCATTCAATTAATGAAAATTTCTTTTCTTATCAAAAAAAAAAAAGAAAAAGAAAAAAAAGAGTTGTTGAACTACGCAATGACAACAAAAAATTAATTCTGTAAAGTTAAACCATTTTAAAATGGAACTCGTTCTAGTTTAGTATATGATTCATTAAAAGTGAAAATCCTATGATCTAATGCTCATGAACTATGCACAAAGGAATAAGAACTACAGCAATAAATAATTCCTAATTTTAGGGTCAGATGAAGAACAAAAGAAAGAATAGCTTACTCGCTTGTAACATGCAAGTTCGGCAAATTGACTTTTGATCCTTTTTTGGCTGTGTTAAGCCTTTCATAAAGAGAATTTATTACAGATTGCACCTTGAGATGTCTTCTTCTCAAAATTTCCTGAAAGGTACTTAACAAATTTACACCAGAGAATAAGACTCATACAAAACTACCTAGTTCTACACTCCAAGATTTAACTACCTTGCTTATATGGAAGTGGCAAACCCAAGGACTAAAACTTTTTTTATTTATCTGGCTACCAACTTGTGGGGTGAAGCTGATAAAAAAAATAGCACAAGCAATAAGAAGGACATATAAAGAAAAGCGAAAATTTGCAACGTAAAATTGAGTGATAAAATAAGCAAAGCAAGCAAAAACTAACATTATCATGACGGTAGAAACAATGTTTGAAAACATTAGTCCCTCCAAATAATTTTTGACGTCCAATGCTGCATATTCAAAACCATGCAATTGTCTTCCAAGTCTCTGAGAAAAATACAACGACATGGTTTGCCTGCCTTTTCTTTTTTTTGAACCACACTCCAAAGCGTTCTGTTTCACCAAGAAAAATATTAACGGAGAAACCTATTAACTCAAAATCATATTGAAAAGGGCTGAGAGAAATAAAAAGAGAGAAAATATTGATCACCTTCAGATTTAGCAATGGAGAAGTCTCAAGTAGACTGATTGGCTGATCCAAAGCGCTATACGCAGCTTCAGAAAGTGCACAAGCAGACAAGGAGCCAACAGGCTGGCCAGCTACAGTGTTAGCAAGATCACCGGTGTCCTTATCAATACCATAATAAAACTGAACAACATGGTTCCCATAACTGTTTCTTATACTTCCATCATAAGCAGCATATAGATCGCGCATGAAGTACATAAGCCTACGGTGAAGTGTCCCAGGAAGTTCAGCATTATCACTAAATGAACTGTCGCGACTTGTCACAGAATGAACAAAAGCTTCCAAGGGGTTCAAGCCAGCCAAGAAAGAATTTCCCACCACAGCACATGGGATGAAAGACTTGGCACATTCGCGAGCATCAACATCCTCCTCGCTTAGACAAGACGCTTTATGGTCGTTCCATGCAGCACATGAAAGCAGGTGAGGAAATCCAAATGATAGTGGAACAAGGGAATGCTGCACACCAAGACACATACTATGTTGAACTAATTTTAGCAAATTCCCCTTGCTTCCAGCTTGTAACATTGTCAGCAAGGAATTGTCCTCACGTGCATATCTAAACGCAAGAGTTTGGATATCCCGGAACACTTTCTTAAAAGCATCGATGGATGCTTGACTGATTGCCGCACTTTTCTGCTTCTCATGCCACAACGTGTCCACTTGAAGAGACATAGGACTTGGATCCTCCATGCTATCTTCAGTAAGGAAATGCCTACAAGTAATCAGTAACTGCTTGAATAGAGATGCCTGCTCCGCTTCTTGCAAGCCATAAAATATATCGTCCGCCATGTTTTTCCGAGATCCGGAATCAAACGATAGGTTCAAGTCCAGAAGAGAAACACTTAGACCCCTTGTTGATAGCCACTCACAAAGAATTTCCTGGGCAGCAAACAAGATGTCAAGAACCTTATCCGGAAAGTTCTTTGCCAGACTTAGGAAAAGGTTGTTATTTGGGTCTCGCAACCAGGAAGATCCTTCAGCAGATATAAGCTCCCCATTTCTAATGAAGACACCATCCAAAGAAAAATCATAATCAAAACCTTTAGGTAAGATCATGCTAAACACCTGTTTTCCCGTCCAAACAGGAGTATTCATTGAGGGCACTTTGATTACCGCTGGGGGCAATGGCTGCTGCTGCAAAAAGAACATCTGTAACTGTTGCAACTGAAACCGATTCACAATAACTTTATCCTCCAACATCAAATGGGCAGCAGTCAAACTGTCTTGGCTGAGTGAAAGGAGGTTCTTGCCACTTTGCCTATTAATCAGTTGCTTATCCAATGCAACAAGCTCTTTGAGCTCAACTCTAGAGGCAACTGATTGAGGAATGTAGCCATGAAGGCAATCACCATCGAAATCACCACGAAAAGGAGAGCAACAAAGTGGGTTCAACGACAAAACTGATCCTGTCGGAAGTACCTTTACCGAGAAAGCCACGAGTGAATGATGATGAATGGATGGAGGCCTATTTATCAACACAACATCTCCATCCCTTAGAGGCCTATATACAGTGTCTCCGATACGCAGTACATCAGTAGGCCGAACCCGAACCAGATGCGTATTCCGACGAACAAAGATCTCCCCCATCTCAATAAGGCGTAAATTCCCACAAGCATCTGATTTTTCCAAGTTAAATCTGTTCAGGATCTCAGAAACATGCATCCTCTCTGCAATACGAGAAGGTATACCAATCTCATTAAGCTTGATGTTTGGATCACCAACGACAACCATGCGCAAACAATGGTCACTGCGCTTTCCCAAAACAACATCTTTCACCCATCTCAAACCAGAAGTTTTTGAAGGACCCTCGTTGGTCTTTTGCTGGGCAAAAACCAATTCTTTACTTGATAATTTTTCAGAGTTTATCTGCAAGTAAGAAGCATAACTATTAGCAACACTTTTGACCAAGATTCACATAATTACAATAAAACAACAACTGGTAACTTGCCTTGGAAATTTTCAGACAGTCCAAAATGCGAGCACCCAACTCATTGGGCGTCCCCCGAAAAGCAACCAATTTTTTACAAGCAGACGTCCGTTCATCCTACAAACCATGAAGACACAAAAGGGAGAAGAAACAAGCATGACTATGTGTTGTGATTTACTAACACGAACCAATCAAGAAAAGCACAAAAGCCAAAACTATTCCTACAAATCTCAGTCGTTGCCCGTTAGACGATCCATGCACTTCTGCAACTCGATGACAATTTGGAGTTATAGGGAAATTGTTCATAAAAAGTGAATCCGTCCTTGTAACAAACTTTTGTATCAGCTTGGGATCTATATCTTTTAACAAAAAATGAACCTAGAAGCATAGACAAAGGCATCACAAATATGAGTACAATACACGAAAAGTGTAAAAATCAACTAAAAAAACATGCACTTAATTAAAACCAAAAGGTAAGAGACAAAATTATGTGCATACTGTTGACAAGCTACCTGAGCATGTGACAAAACTCTTTTGTTTGGTCTTATGCAACTTTCATCTACAAGTTCATCTTTTGGTAGAAAATCCCAAAAATCAGCTGGTAACACACCTCTTAATCTCTTCTTCTGGAGTCTTGTCATGTTTTCATTTACCTCTGCTATAATAGCACTTCTTTTGAAGAGATCGTTCGAAGAAACTTTAAACTTCAGTCTTGGGTACTCCAATGAATTTCCCTGTTCACTACACGTATTAGGATTCATGAAATTGCAATGCTACACTGATAAAGAAATAAAACGAGGGCAAACTTACAATACAATATTTGCATCCCTTTGGCTCACGTTTACCATTAGAAGAACCAGGGTCCTGGTATATGCAGTACAAAAAAAATATACATGACAAAAATGGTATCATCAGGCAACTCGAGAAGAGGTTATTTATCTGAAATTTATACATCTCGGCATTTTTCAAATAAGACAAAACATAATATTCCATTTGCAGGAGAAAGAAATAAGTCTTAATATTAGACGTGTCACTCAGACATGTAAAAATTTATTAACATCTTTAACTTAAAAAATAACAATTTCTGCATTGAAGAAAATAAAGGAAAAAATAATAATTACCGTAATCATATCAAAAGGAGAAATATGTTAAAGAAAGTTAATTGAACCAAATAAGGAAAACCAGGAAAGTTTAAGATTTTGCAACAAATGCTCCACCGTCATCTAGACCATATATGTCTCGGAAAGAATACTATTTTTTCAGGTTTAGTGAAAGAACATGAAATGTTTAGGCTCCCAAATCATTAAGACCAATCAATAGAGCAACTTCGGGAACCTAAGATTAATCAAATACATAAAAACACCCACCCAATTTGTCCAGGAAAGCCGGTATATTTTATTCATTTTTTTGTGGCTTTGATTTTTAGTCAATTGTATATAAGGAGGAAAAAAGCATTCAATCAATACAGATCAACATGAGGCACGTGGTACCTCACCTTGATCCGAAGATCTTGCCTGATAGATTTACATCCTGGGCAAATCTTGTTTAGAATTTGAGCAACTTCCGATGGAAAGTACGGATGCAGTACCGCAAACTGAAATTTGATATGGCCAAAATGCCCTAAAAAACCAACAAGGATATCTTAGAGCATCTAGTAGCAATATAACAAAAGCATGTCATTATGAAATATGAACTATGAATTTCTTGTAACACGTCAATCCATACCTTCACAGGTCTTTAAATTTGTGGCACCACATGTGGAACAACTGGAAGATGGATTTGGAAGTCCCAATCTAGGATCGGTCACCTCGTTGGCCACCTCAATTGACATGACAGACATCCTTTCCTGGTAAAGAATTACAACATTATGAAACTCAGTTTCAAATGAGATGAACCATGGCAGGGTGTTTGGCATTGTCAGTCTCAACCAAAAACTTTTGGTTGCTACAGTATAAAGCTCTCACATGCTACAGTATCAAGAAAAGTGAGCCACAGTGTAAAGCTCTCACATACTACAATGTTTTTAACCAAAATTAGCTCAAATCAAACCAAACCAATGCTCTCAAACACCCAAAGTGTGTTTCAAAATACAGAAACAATAACCTTTCATTTGACCTTTGCTACAGAGTGGATAATGCATTTAGACATGCTTATCATACTAAAATTCAAAAAAAAAAAGAAAAAAAGGAAAAAAAAAAAAAAAAAAAGATATGGGTGAAAGTCCTGCAAATTTTGTGGCATCAAAAGTGTACAAATCTGAATGCCTAAAAGATAGTATTTCACAATAGCATATAGCATATAGCATGTGAGTACTTGTGCATGTATGATTAATACAAGAACACAAGCATTCACATTAACCAAAGCAAGGAAACTTGGCCCCTGTTTGTTTCAAAGGTTTAAACCAACTTTTTGCTATAGTGTTTTCTCTCACAAAAATTTAAACAAATTTGAATTATGTTCAAACCTACAAACCAAACGGGCCTATATGCACCTTGACAATAGGTTGTTTGGCAACTTAGATCAAACCATAAAATTATAGTTCAAACCAATGTTGCTACAGTGTCTTCTCTCACAAACTAACTTTAGTTCAAACTCTTGATTTGGACTACGTTCCCAAACGAGCTATATATGTATGTGTTATAATCATCCACAAGCACACATAATTTATGTCTAAGATCCATCCTACAATTAGTGGAAGCTTTAGATACCTAATACCACAGTCACAGTGTATCAGAAAAAACTAATTCTTGGCTACAACCATGATTATTTTGCAAAGAATTCTGCGGTAGGGTGTGAAAAACATACCTATCAGTAAAACAAAATCTGTCTTATCACCTCAAAATCATATTAGAGTAAGAAAAATATGATAATGTAATAGAACTTAATAAAATGCTAACAATTGAAAATTGTGTCAAACGCCATAATTCTCCTCATTTCTATGATCCATCCTAATCAAGAACGATACAAGGCTCTCCACACCATTTGCCATTCCACGCTAGAAACAAACAGGAAATCACATGCTAGAGTAGAAAAACGCTTACAATATCTTCCTTATTCGAAATATGAAAGGATAAACCAGCCACGACACCATGTGGGATTAGTTCAGCTTCATGCAATTCCTCCTCCATGATGCCTTCAGCAACAAATCAACTTAAACAACAATAATTCAAAGATACAAAAAAACAATGTGAGTAGGAAGAAGACGCCATCTTGATAACAGGACAAACCCCATAAGAACAAGTCATCTTCGTTGCAGAGATCACAAAAAAGAACAGCACATAAGAAACTCTTTAATTTACCAACTATAAACGACACGTCCCAGATTCTCAAAATTTTCATATGTGGGCAAAAAAAATAATAAATAGATTCATGAATCATGAACCCATAAAGCTGACAAAAAGACCTACCAAAGGCCAAATCTAAACATACTAATCAACCAAAACTTAGCACAAATAATCACCGCCATTCATACACTAATGATCATAAAACAAAACAGAAACAACCCCATCCTTCCTTGTATCAATACCCATTTATAAGGAAAAAAAAAAAAAAAAGACACTCCATGCGCTATTGGACCCAATCAAGTCTTACACTTAGCCCCAATTAAGACAGCATAGCCAACACAACATTCATAACTACATTGTGAAAATCTCCTCCCTTTTGATCCCTCAAAAGCCAAAACCAAGAAAAAAAAAAAATCAATCACAACATGCAGATAACAGAACACAAAAGCCTCCATGCAAATTGCAAAAAGCCGTTAATTCCAAAAACCCCATAGACCAAAACGACTGAACAGAGAGGAGCACAGTGGAAAAACGACCAATCCCAAATCAAAGCACAGAAAAATAAATTGCCCCATCAAGAATATAAGCAATCACCCACACGAAAAACAAGTCACACGAAAAAACCCCACATACCCAAAAACAAAAAAAAAAGAAAAAAAAACTTCACGAATTAAAACAAGAAGAAGAACAAGAAAATGAAGAAGAAGTCACTTATTATTTCAGGTGAAACTCCGAGGAAGCGAAAGGACGATGGCAATAATAATGGGTAGACAACGATCTTTTCAATGGTATTGGGAGTCACTTTCCGAAGTGTGATACTTCGAAAGATGAAGAGTTATTAAAGTAAGAATTATTCGAAGAGAGAGCAACAGAGAGAGAGAGAGGAGAGAGAAAACACAAAAGGGGTTTAGACTCTAGAGAGAGAAAGCCGGTCTGCTTGAGTTCAGCAAACGACAAGCGCTGAGTTCAATGACCAGAAAGAGGACTAAAACCGAGAAAATTGTGTTCTCGGAACTATTGAACATGAATATCCACCCTTTTATTCTTAATTACGAAACTGACACTCCCAGAAAAAGAAGAGGAAAGACTTGTTTTTGTTCTTTTGACTCATAGTAGTAGTACTCACTTTCGGTCTTTTTTTTTTTTTTTTTCCTTTTGAAAGGGATAATAAATTTTGGGTATTATTAACTTGGTTGATTTAATTTGGTTTAGTATTTTTAACCCTAGAGGTGGGATTTTTTATCATATGCATATTCAAAGCTGGTATTTTTATTCATGTCAGGAATCAAAATGTTAAGTTCCTCGTGTTGTGGGATAAAAATATAACAAATAAAAAGAGATTTAAGTAAAAAGTATTTTTATGGTCCTTTTTTAGTGTTGAGTTTCTTTCTTTTCCGTCAAAATTCTAAACGTCAAGTTTCACGTGTGCATGTAAACATTATGTTAAAAATTCAAGAATTCACAATAGGGATATACATGACTATTATAGAAGTTACTTAGTGATAAATTCATGTTACAATTTATAACATAAAGTTTAATTAGACTTCACCAAGGTTTTATGAGGAAACCGGTCCTAAATCTAAAATTTTGTTATTGAAGAGTCGAATAAAGATTTGCTCTTGTCTTAAATAGAAAAATATTTATATAATCCCTTCAAAAAAATATTACTACGATATTAGGTAATGTTTACTTAACGTTAGAGTACATTCTTTTTGCTAACAAATATTGAATTGACGAAAGAAACAGACAGGGATGCCTCTTGTGAATAAGGATTTTACGCATCTCTAATAAAAAAATCCTTGAATATCAATTCAAACAATAACACAAATTACTCAAATATTTTATTAAATTGGGAATAAACTGCTAAGTTTTGCAGCAAAAGTGCCAGAAACCCTATAATAGAAAGGGCATAGCGTTTCACCAAAAAAAAAAAAAACATAGCAAAAAAAAAAAAAAGAGCAAAGGGTTAAAACAACAGTCAAGGGGTAAAAGAGTAATCCTGAATTATACAGAGTACCGGTGCAGTTTTATCCATCTGGAATTGTGGATTGATAGAGGAAGTCAGTTTGCTTCTTCCACTCCGTATTTTTCTACTTCCACCCAAACCTAAACCCCTTGGCTAGCAATGCTTCCCTCTCTCTTTTTTACCCTTTTTTTTTCCTACCACCTGATCAAGAGATCAGAGATTAAAGCTAAGAGATTTTTTAATTTTGAAATGAGCTGAAATTACCATTTTTATACTCTCTTTTTTCACCAAGGGTTCGTTTGATAAATGTTTTTAAATTAATAATTTGATTTAAATTATGTGATTTGAATTAAGATTCAAGTTAATGATTTGAATTGATATGTGGATGTGCATTTAAGTTTTAATCTGAGTATAGAATAAAATTGAAATTTATGTTTGGAGAGTTAGTGAAAATAGTTTTTGATTTATTGACAAATCTAATAAAATTTTAATGTTAATGATTTTAAAAAATATGAAATATAGATCTTAATTTATTATTCTCTTCACTATAACACAATGAAAAAAGAATCATCTCATTTGAATATTTTAGGTTTAATAGTACATCCCAATAGTAGGCAGCCATACTTGTTCAATTTATCTCTCTAATTATGATTTTTTTAAAATATAAGAGAGAGAATTTCAGTTTTTATTGTAGCAAAAATATCAAGTATCTAAAGTTTAAAGAGGAGTCAAAACTTTAAAAACTTAGATTTTTGATATACAAATGATTCAGATTTTGAAAAAAATAAATCCATATCTAAAATCTAAAAATTTTTTAATAACTAAATCTAAATTTAAATCTATTAAATCTAAAAAATACAATACAAACAAGCCTTAAAGGGGCGTTTGGTATGCAGTAATCCTGAGATGGGAATGAGAATCTGTAAGATTCTCATGTTTGGTATACAGTAATCTAAGTTTTGGATTCCTGGAAAACTAATTCCCGTGGGATTCAAATTACCTCATTTTGGGGTAATATGAAGCCCACCCACAAGGTGATATTCATATTCTTGGGAATCTCAAAACTATAGAAATCTCATTTTTGTTTCCATGATGATTATGATAATAATTATATTATTATCAAATTATTATAATATTATTATTATTATAAATTAATATTTCTATGCAATATAAATATGAAAATTATATTCATATAAAATAATCATTTGATAATAATGATAATAATAACTAAGGGTGGCAACTCGGGTCCACGGGTCGGGTTCGGGTCGGGTTGAGCCTTATATAAACAGCCAACACGCAACCCGAACCCGACCCGTGACCCGACGGGTCAAAAAAACCTCAACCCGGACACGACCTGATGTGGAGACGGGTTGACCCAACCCGACCCGTGGAACCCGCCAAGATACTACTTTGTACATGTTCGTGTTGACGCGACACACTGACCCGCTAAACCCGATAGACCTACAACATGATAGACCTAACAATAAGCTTATAAAATAAACAATAACCCAACAAAACAAAACCATCAAAAAAGTTAACAAAACTTTGTATAAGTTTAACAAAAACAAATATGCTAGAAGTTAGAATCATGTCAAGTTAGATATACAACAAATGTTAGACTAATTTGACACATTAAAATTAATTTCAGATTATATGGTTTACATTAAGGTCACACAAGTTTAATTTGGATTACACGGATTGATTAACAATTTTTAGGTTAATTTTCAGGTCAACCTTATTTTGACACATTTTTTGCGGGTTATTTCAGGTTGATTTCGTGTTGCTTCGGGTTGACCCGAACCCAACCCGTTTTTTGTGCGGGTCAGACGGGTTCGACCCAATTCCAACCCGAGGCCTATTTTCCCAACCCTAACCCGCATTTTTCGTGTCGGGTTCGTGTCGTGTCATCGGGTCGTGACCCAAATTGCCGGCCCTAATAATAACATTAACAATAATAATAAACATATATAATATATTACATATACAATATCTAAATATAATATATATAAATACTATAATAATAAAATAAAATAATGTTGTACTATTATTCTAAATTAATATTAATATATGATATACATATAAATATTATATCAATATAAAATTATAATTTAATAATAACAATAATAATAAAAACATAATAATATAACATCAATATGAATAGTATAATATTAATATGCATAGCAATATCAATATTAAACTATATAAATACTATTATAATAATTATAAATATAAAATATAGCTAAACATGTTTAATATTTTCTATAACAATATGTTTATTTAATGTTAATATTAATATAAATATTAATATATTATTAAGAATTGTATTTTTATTATTATTTATATTCATATCAATATATTTTATATTATATACAACATTTTAATATTAATATATTGTTAAATAATAAGTCTATGATTATTATAAATTAATATTTTTATATAAGATAAAGAAAGTATTATATTAATATAAAATAATAATTATTTAATAATAATGATAATAATAACATTAATATTCATAGTAATATTAATGTTAAATTATATATAATATTATTTTATTATTTATATTTATATTATTATTATTTAATATTAGTTCTAATATATTATATTGATACATTTAATGGTAATACAATAAATTATTTTGTCAATTATACAAGATTCTTATATATAACCAAACACAATAATATATTATTCTTAGAAATCTAATAGAAAATTCCTATGTGCAACCAAACGTAATAATCTTAGTTCCTAGGAATCATATTCCCTACAATCATTTTCCCAAGAATATAATTCTTACTAATTACTGCAAATCAAACGTCTCCTAAAAATATTTCACACGGGTTTATCTTTGACACTGGATATAATGAGGATGTGGACAGAGGAATCATTGGAGTGGAAATAGTGACGTTGAGAAGTAAAAAATTTTGGCTAGTTTTGTTGGTTAAATTTTCAGAAAACATTGATTATCACCAAACAAAAAAGGTCGACAATCAATGTGGCACGGACGCATTGTACGTTAGCATGAGATGGAATATTTTCTATTGCCTTTTTCTTTTTTTTTTTGCTTCTTAAGATGATATAATTGGATTATCTTACCGTTTTATTGTCCATGTGAGTATTATTTTCCCGGAAAATTAGACTTCGTCGGAAAAGCGTTTCATCTTAAATTTAAATCATAAAACAATAAATGATCGTTCTTTTTCCACCATTTCCAGTGAAAGGGCCACTTAAAACTTCCAATATTCATTTTATAATAATGTTCACCAACATTTTCATTTTTTAAGGACGTGTCTAAAAATTGCTTTCCCGTCAATAATAAACAATGAATATTATTATTTATTATAATTGTAAATTCTATGCTCCAACAATAACTATTGATGTATTGAGTTGGAAATACAAGCGAGTATAAACCTAGACCGATAAATCGAAGAAACTGGCATAAGATTTTGACTACTCCTTCTGTAGGGTCAAGGTATCGCTCACTTTTGACCCGGTATAGGGTAGGATGAGGACCACTTAACTCTTTTTTTAACCAAAAAAATAAACAAGGGATATTGTTTCTTCTTTATTGTTGTGAGCGTGGGAACTTAGCTTTTTTTTTTTTTTTGGCATGCATCATACTTTAGCATTTTGTAAATTGTTGAAACATTGTAGATAAAAACAAAGGAAGTAATAAAACGTTGTTAAGGCAGTAAAAAAGGTCATTCTCAAAAAAAAAAAAAAAAAAAAAAAGCAGTAAAAAGGCTAGACAATGATATTCAAATAAACCATTTGGCTAGACATTTTTTAGAACCTGCAGGTTACTTTTTTTTTGGAAAACTACAGGATAATTATTTTATATTTTTCAAACAATAAAATATGAATATGATAGTTTATTAAATACATGATAAAAAAATGATAAAAATCCTTGTCTTGTTTCTTGTATAGTATTTGGGTGGAAAGTTTAAACTGTATAATTAAAATCAAACAATGTAGTAAATTTTATATTGTTGTAAACTTTTTTTATATTATAATATATAAAAATTTTATACTATTTGTAATTAATTATATAGTTCAGCCACAACTCAAACATCAACAATATATTTGTCATCAATTTTTTATGTCTCTCTTTTCTTTTCTTTTTTTTAAATGCAAACATCCCTACCTAACAATGACAACTAAGCATCGTAATTCAATTATCAAAAACGAAAAAAGGCATCATAATTTTATGTCCAATCATTCATTCATCTGCTTTTTTTCAATTCCTATGTGTAAACCGACGAACCTAACCATAATTATACTTTACCTTAAGAAAAAATCATGCTTGTCATATTTTCTCTGTTTTCGTGCGTACTATGTTTCTTAAAGCTTAATAATTATTTTATATTTGTATAATTTGATTAAAATTTTAACTAATTAAAAGTTATAAAAAAATCTTAATAATTAATTAGGGAAGACCAACTTAAAATGTTTACACATCAAGATTTATTTAAAACTAGAAGTCTAAACTAAACAAATCAAACTCCGAAACCAATTATAAAATGAATTAGCTTCTTTAGAAAATTTCAAACCGAAAAAAAAGCATATTAACATTTTCTTAGTTTTATTGGTTGTTTCTCCCGTCAAACTGATCAAATTACAATCAACACTTATGACTTATCTACTACATATACAACTAGATTCTTAAATATACTGCATTTTTAACATAAATAAGACCTTGAAGTAATTAAGCACTCTAATAAACGTGCTTTATTTGAATATCCAAATAAACGTGGTATGGTGAAGAGTATCCAACATCCATTCTCTCTCTCTCTCCCTCTCTCTCTCTCTCTTAACAACTCTCCATCATTGCATGGCGGTGGCTTAAATATATAAGTTGAAGTAATCTTTGTCCCATAAAATGTCGGGTCTGTTCCTTTTCAGCTTTGCCAAACTTTAACAACTGATATTTGTACTACATTGAGGCCGTTTAAAACAACGATTGAATCAACTTTTGAATTTAAAAATTATAGTATGTAAAAGTTTTATATTATAGTAACTTTTTGTTTTTTTATTGTAACAGGTGAGAGCTTTACACTGTCACAGTTGTAACCAATAGTTCTAACCGTTCTTCCAAACGGCCTAATAATTTTATGAAAAATATTCTACTCGTAAGACTAGTGCATTTGGTAATCTCAGTTTCAACCAATGTTTTTAATTGCTATAGTGTAAAGTTTTTATATTCTACAGTGTCAAGAAAAAAATGAGCTATATTTTAAAGCTCTCACATGCAACAATGTTTTTAACCAAAATTGATTCTAACCACACTTTTCAAACACTTTATTTGTTTAAAATAGTTAGTTATTTGTATTAAAAAAGCCATCTATAATCAGTTTTTGCATACTTTTTCGTTTTGATTTATCTGATGAAATACAAGGTTAATATACTTGTTAGAAGCATGTACTCTACCATAAAGAATTATGGATAATAAATCCTACCTAACTCTTCACCAACTTGATTGCATGTGCTTTCTCTTTCACTGAATAAAATGGGTGCAGACTGATGAGAAGAAGTACCCCACCAAGAAAATGAAACAAAGAAAAGGGAGACTCTTGTTGGTTTGTTTGAAGCATACAATTTAATTGAACAGATGATCAAAGACAAAGCTCCATTTGTATATTTTTGTACTTTTCTTCTATTTCTGTTTGCTTGGCCCCATTTAAAGAAGGCCATTTCACAATGAGCTGGTCATTTTAAAGCTTTGAAAAAAAAAAAAAAAAGGAACACTTTACTAGCATTTCTCTTTGTTTTGTGTCCTTAGGCCCATAATAATGCATACATGTAAGTGTAATTTTTTTTTTCAGGGTTATTGTTGTTTAAGTTCCTCGAGCTTTGAACCCAAAAGAAAGAAATTGCATGATATTAATTTACTTCCCATTTCCCACAAAAAGTAAGAAAAAGACATATCAAAGTTTTTTTTCTTTTTCCTCTTTTTGAACAAGCATTATTAGAATATAAAAGTTGGACCACGGGTGGAAGGAGACAAAGGGATTTTGTCGTGTGGTTGTCGTTTGAAGCAATTGTCCTCAATGTATACTAATGGACAATGGCTGCAATCCACGAATAATACTAGAGTAAAAGGAAAGGTATGACAAAATAATGGAGAAAAGCAAACAAAATCTGAAAAATAGATTTTGTAAAATTTAATGGGCTTACCAATCAAGGACCAATTTGATATTCTCGCGAAGATATTTTTTAGTATTATAGTATTGTGGAGATATTATTGTTAATTGAATTGTTGACGAACATTGATAACTTGATGTCACTGGAATAAGTAGAGGTTTGGTACTTTTTTCAAGAAGTTAAGAATACCAATAGTGGAACATAGAGATCTCAAAACGAGTTGGACTTGATGGGCTAGCACGAGAACAATATGTTAAAAAACAAGCATGGTACGACATGATTATTAAATAAGCCTAGCTCATCTCGCTTATTAAATGGGTTGAGCTTTATGAAACTTTTGGGTACGAAGCATGTTAAGAGCATGACATAATAAGGGATTAACACGAGCACGTTAAAAGCACGACAAGGGCCCAATTACAAGCATGATGAGAGCATGCAATTTAAAACCAATTTTATTAACATATTTTATATTTTTATAAATATATTTTATGCAAAAAAGTTCTGATAAGTTTGATTATGTAATAGATTTATAATAAATATTTATTATTTAATTATTTTTTATAGTTGTAACTTTTTTTTTCTTTACCAAGATTTTATCTCAATGAGTTTTGCTTAGTAAAGTTTGAATGAGGTAATTTTTATCAACAATGCACCTTTTTTTTTGGTTAAGATTTAGTGTTAAATTTATCACTAGGTGTGACAAAGACACTTTAAAAGCTAAAAGCATAAACACTAATACGTGCACGAGCACGCTCTAGCACGTTATGGGCACGACTTATTAGTAGATGGGCCATGGGCTGGGTTTGATGTCATAAAAATTAAATAGGTTAGGTCTAGCATAGCACAATAAATAAATAGGCCAGTCCAAACACAGCACGACACACGCTTGAGCCTAAATTAAACTGGGCTATGCTAGCGAGGCTGTCCTATTTGACATCTCTAATGGAATGTAGATTTTTGGTAAATTATGAATTAAATCGCTACGAAAATGCATAATAACTGGAAATATTCATTTATATTGTAGTTTTAATTTTGTAATTCCTATCGATCAATACATATTAATTTTAGAGCAAGATTGAAAAATTCTGAATTTTCGTTGTTATTATCTTAATCATTGATACGGAGAAACAACCATTGATTTTTAAATGTTGGCTTCAGGCCCTTAAAAAATGTTGTTTTTAGAGACACCCAATACTTAGTGAAAGCATTTGAATAAAAATTGTATAATGTATTCGTTGAAGAATTTAATAAAAGTTTGTATTTTTAAAATTATGTATTTAATTTATTGCATAAAAATTAAAAATTTTATTATGAAGCATAGGTTAGTAAATTCAAATAATGACAACGAAAGCAACATTAACTTTGCTTCTCAAATTCTACCGATGGGCAACAATTTTTAAAATCATACGGGCAAAAAGCAGGGCATGATATCCTTTCTTAAAAAATAGATGATGTTTCTTGGGGGGCAAATAATTATTTAGAAAGTTGCTTTGAACTTGGGCACTTCCATTCTACTGCATTTGGATAATTGGCCCTTATCATCGTTGGTGTTTGGACCCGGTGATCTGCCCACTAAAAACAGGCCTGGACAAGGGAGGCGATCATAATTCATTTCATGAGTAGTGTATCACTTTTTTATTATAATTATTATTTTTTTATTTGATTCATATTTTTAGGCAACAGGATCAAACTACCTTAAATAATATTTATTTATCTTACCTTAACTTAAAATACTTGTAATCAATTATATCTTTTTACTCTTTAAAAATAGTATATTTCAAACTATTGTATAGAAGTGGTAAGATTAAAAAACAATGTCAATGTCATGGAAGTGGAGTTTCTCTAATTGACCCACAATCATCTTCTTTCTTTCAAGTAAATTAAGTAGTGTATCACTTTTTTACTACTATTATTGTGATCTCTACCTTTTTTCCTCCATTTGAACTATACCATCTTTCATAGTTAAAACGTAAAATACCTTTAGATAACAAACATTTGTCCAATTTCAACTCAAAATATTTGAAAACAATAGTGTCTTTATATTTGTTAAAAATGGTATATTGCAAACTTTCTCGTAGGAGGGTAAAATTAAAAACAATGCCACACAAGCATTATTTCTCAAATTGACCCCGTGCTTCCAGTCACCTAATGCCTGCATGGGTTGTGGTTGATTTGCTGGTATATTATTTTTGAACTCTAGTTTTTTATTTGTATGATTTTTATTTTAAAAATTAAGCTTTTTTAATGTTATACCCAAAAATTCGGCTCTCTGGAAAGTCGTATTTCTCTAATTCGCTCTGGGTTTGGATCTCGTTGGATTGAAGAAGCAATTTCTGAGTAAAAAAAGACGAATACCAGTAGAAAATTAGTATTCAAATAAACCTTTTTTTAAAGAAAATAACCGATTCCTATAAATAGCGAATAACGATGAATAACCAGATTTTAAAAGTGGTACGTTATTTAGCTTACAGACGATGTCTTCGCTAAGGTAATACTTAGTTTTCCCCCTTAATTCTTATATATAAAACAAACTAATGATGTCAAAGCCAACATGTGATGCACCGCCTTATTCTTCAACTTTGTTTGGGACCATTATATAGCAACATTTTCACCGTTAAACTTCACCCGCTGAGAATTCTAATGGTTTTTATTTTGCAGCATTTCGACATACAATTGTCAGTTTCTCACGTTTATAGTAGTATAGTAAAGTTATTAATACCAACTAGTGATCCCTGAATCTGGGTCCATCACTTTCTTTTGTGAATTTTAGAGTGTTTAGCAAAGTTGGTTAGAACCAACTTTTTTGTTAAAGAATAGTGTAAAGCAGTCAAATGCAACAGTAAAAGGCAACAAATTGCTACAATGTAAAGCTCTAACATGTTATAGTGTTTTAAATGATTCTAACCAATTTTGTTAAACATCTTAAAAATCACCATTTTAGCTCCCTAAACTTTGAGATCTTGTCACTTAATCTTAACTGTATAATTTCTTGTCAAAAATGACGGAAATAGATCTACGTGAGTTGCAATGGGGACCGTTGAAACTATTAATGGCCTAAAATGCCTTTCTCATCCCTGTTATGGAGAAACCTTTAATTTGAATTTTCTCTCATCTTCGTCAATCTGGTACGCCTTTCACAATCCTATAAAATGGACTCGAAGCAAGTCAGATTTTTATGACAAGAGCACCAATTCGACGAAATCTATGGAGAAAAAGGTAATAGCCATTGCTAATTTTGTGTGTTTGTGGATTGTATACACAAGGAAGCACTGCTCGGGCTGAAACAAACCCATATATAAGATTTTATGGGTGCTCAAGATATCAAAATGTCGTTTTTTCGCCCTTATAGACCTCCTAAGTATGGCTTATGTGGTCTGTTTTCGTATTTTTTGATAAAAAATCGAAGAGAGGAGGCAAAGTGACTAGATTTGAAAGTTTAAAGTAGTGAGGTGATTTTTTATAAAGTTTAGAGAACAACATGAAGTACATCTCAAAATACATGACCATTAATATCAATAACCTTAAAAAATAATAATAACGGTCGATCCAATCCAACAACATTCATAAATCACTCGTTCAATTGCCTCTCAAAAACATGATCGAGAAATACCATGCATGGTTATCCCGTCCTTTTTTTTTAAATCTCGGTCCCACCTAGCAAGATACAACTCTGCCAAAACTTTAAGCACCCATGCGTGAGCCTAATTTTATTAGTAAAGTCATGTTCTGTCTAAGTAAAACTAGAGAAATGGATCAAAGGGGGGAAGTCTAGTTGACCCTGCGTGCGTATATATAATTATACATATATATACGGAGAGGAAAGGATATCTGAGTCAGTAATTTTAATAATCTCTTCTGTTATCTTCTTCTTGTTTAATTTGGATCCCACTACCATATAAGTCAATTCTTTCCAGAATGAAATTAATAAAATAATATTATGCTTAAAAAAACTAATTAGGAGTACTGCCAAAGCCACTTATGCAAATTGGCAAAATGCCCGTTGGCGCACAGCTAATCATAGCTGTGATATATGCTCCCGTATCCTTCGCATTTTTGAAACATAAATTCCCCCTGTTAATGGGCCTGAAACCCAGATCTGGGACCCACCCCCATGTACTTCTTATCACAGCCACTTGTACTGCCCCACGTGGTGAAGACCCACATGATCTGCATCTCCAACCATCACGATGTTGAAGGTTGAAATGGTGACATAATTATGCCCGTCTAATAACCATTGGCTCACTTACTTGTGTGGGTCCCCAAGCCTCACTGGGCCCACCTTGAGAGCTACCCCTCTCCCCCTCATATTCTGTTTTATTGCGTCCTCTAAACCTATTCGGGCTAAAACCGAGCCTCTCGTAAGAGATTGGCCTCACCCAGTGAGACCCACGGGCCCCAATAAATTGCTTATAAAATATGTTATATACTAAGAGTTTGTTTGTTTTGTAAGAGCTTGTTTATTTTAAGTATGTTTTAGATTTAATAGACTTAAATTTAGATTTAAGTATTAATAATTTTTTTGATACATGTTTATTTTTTTAAAATTTGAATTATTTGAGTATTAATAATCCAAGTTTTCAGAGTTCTGATTCTCTTAAATTTTTGATACTTAGATATCTTTACTACAATAAAAGTTGAAATTTTCTTTCTTATATTTAAGGAAAAAAAATTGTAACTTCTTAATTTAATATCCAAATAAGATGATTCTTTTTTCATTGTGTTCCCAGCGAAGAAATGAATATATTGAAATCCATATTGTACATTTTTAAAGATCATCAATATTCAGAATTTATTCGACTTGTTAATAAATAAAAAATTATTTTCACTACTTTTTCAAACACAAATGTTAATTTTATTTAATACTTAGATTAAAACTTAAATGTAAAATTGTATAACTTAAATCAATTATTAATTAAATTTATTTATCAAATAGATCATGATATATTTTATCTTTATTTAAGGAAAAATATATTAAATAATTTACAGAAGTTTCCTTCAATTCTAATAAATTGACCAATGGTGTTATACCCACTTTGTAGGTGGCGAGTGAGGGCAAATCAAATGGGAAACTGCCCACAATAAGGGCAGTTATGTCATTGGATGATTTTTAACTCAAGGCCTTAAATTACCAAAATGGCTTCCGGGACACGTGGCAGAGTAAGTGTTGTGGTTGTAACTTAATGCTCCACAAAACAAATTAACTTGAATTTATTTGTGATACATAATTTCAAAAGAGACTGGCATTTCCCGGTTCCCGGTCAGACAAGAAAGAGAATGAGAAACACAGAGAAAAAGAGAGCATTTTTTGAACAGATGAGAAGCCAATGACTGCTGGTTTGCTCGTTGGGACGCTTTGCCATGGAGAGCTCCTTCTACCAGCTCTTTGACAAGGTCAGTTTCTCTCTCTACCTCTTTCTCTCTCTTCAGAGTCTGCAAAACGTGAGTTTTTTTGTTGTGTTTCTTGAGAGGGACAAAAAATCTGTTCTTGAAATGGTCGTTGTGGTGGGTATGATGGATTTTTTCATGCTAAATTTTGAGTCTTATAGTTAAAAAGTTTATGCATGTATCTGCGTTTCTGTTTATTTCTTAAAAAAAGAAAATTCACTGGTTAATGTGAAATTGAGCTTAGTTCTGGAATTTTCAAAGTTATTGACTTTGAGTTTGAAAAGTGCGTGTGAATTTGTATTTCCGTGTGAATTTTCAAAGTTTACTGGGTTTTTGGGGTTCAAGGGTTAGCATGAAAAATACTTTTTTTTAAAAAAATATATATTTTAACTGTTAATAGCCAAAAGAAGAGATCTCAAAGAAAAGTAGAATCCCAGAAGCCTAACATTTAAGCAAGTCGTGTGATTTTTTTTTTTTTGGCATCTGGAGTTTAAGGGCTAGCATGAAAAATATGATTTTTTAATTTATTTTATTTTTTCATTTTAACAGCGAGCTCAAAGAAAAGTAGAAACAGAAGCCTGAGATTTAAGCAAGTTATGTGAAATTTGAAATTTTATATTCTGCTTCAGGTGACTGATACGGGACACTAAAGTTTGCACCTTTACACCATGTTGTCATGATTAGGAACATGTGATCATGACTGATCCACTGAAACACAACAGCAGGATTACCTGCTGGTAATGCAATGACAAGTACTTGGACATAAAAGCGAGAACTTTTAGTTAATTTTTCCTTTAACGACCATCTTGTTGTATTGTTATGGACATAGCCAACGACGAAGACAATTGGCCTTCAACATGCTTGTGCAACTGCTACAAAGTGGCAAACCTTGGTCAAACAATTTTGGACACAGCCCAAGTGTCAAACTTGAAAGATAAGTACATTCTTGGTGAGCAATTGGGATGGGGTCAGTTCGGTGTCATCAGGGCATGCTCGGATAAATGCACTGGTGAGGTTTTGGCTTGCAAGTCCATTGCCAAAGAGATATTGGTCACGGTGGATGATGTGCGCAGTGTTAAGCTTGAGATCGAGATAATGACTAGGTTATCTGCACATCCTAATGTCGTAAACCTCAAGGCGGTTTATGAGGAGGAGAATTATGTGCACCTGTTGATGGAGTTGTGTACCGGAGGGGAGCTTTTTCACCGGCTTGAGAAGCAAGGGAGATTCTTGGAGCGCAATGCAAGGATTATCTTTAAGCATTTGATGGAAGTGGTTAAGTTTTGCCATGAGAATGGCGTTGTCCATAGAGACTTGAAACCAGAAAACATTCTCTTGGCGACTACATCCTCATCCTCGCCTATTAAGTTAGCAGACTTTGGCCTTGCTACCTACTGTAGACCTGGTAAGATTTTTGTTTTCTTCTTTCCAACCTCATGTATTTATGGCATAATTTATTTTTAATGTGTTAGAATCACTTGGGTATTTTGTGTCACTACAGGACAGAAATTGAACGGAACTGTGGGGAGTCCGTTTTACATAGCGCCTGAGGTACTTTTGGGAGGTTATAACCAGGCTGCTGATGTTTGGAGTGCTGGGGTTATTTTGTATATACTTCTTAGTGGGATGCCCCCCTTTTGGGGAAAGACGAAGTCAAGAATTTTTGATGCAGTTAGAGCTGCAGATCTACGATTCCCTACCGATCCTTGGGATCGCATATCTGAATCCGCCAAGGACCTCATCACTGGAATGCTTCGGGTTGGTCCTTCTAAAAGGCTCACTGCTGAAGAGGTCTTAGGTAAGTGATTGCAGCATTTATGATTTAAGGATTTCGCTTAAACAATCAAAAGTTGTATTGACTAATTGTGGAATGTTGCAATGAGAAGTTCTGATAATTAGTTTGAGTGACACCAAACATGTTGTAGAAATTATCTTCAAAGATCTTACACTTGGTCACTAAAGCCATCATTTGAGATCCATTGTTGAATTTTGTTGGCATATTCATGATTCTCATTTAGAAGAGCTTATTTAGCAGTATTTAGCAGTTTTTTGTGGGAAATAAGCAGCTTATTCATGGTCTAAACGGAAGAAGTTAATCCTCTAGGCACTTGCCCTTTGCTGGTTAACTTGGTTAAAATTTTGAAGCAATTTTTAGAGAACAACAAGGTGCTCTATTCTAAGCTTTGCTCCTACTAAGATTACCATCCGTTGCAGCTCATTCATGGATGGAGTGCAGTGAAGGAGCCCAAGAAACATACGACCAAGATAACCAAGTTTGCGATGACCTTGAAGCATGTGGCGGTTATTTTTCCTCTCCTTTTATGGCCGGAACAGAGGATTATACCTTCAAGGGTGATGAGAGAACGAGACAATCACCTGTTTTCACATGCAAATCTTCTTTCGCTTCTTTCTTAGAGGACGATGGCACTCCTTGCCCGGCGTCTGGAGGTTTTTCTTTTGGCAGCTGCCATGAATCAAGTGCAGCAGAGTTTTCTTCCCCGATTTTGTCGATGCCAAGCTTCACCTTTTTCAGTCCAATGACTAGCTTAGCTCAAGGAAATATTTCATTGAGATTCAAAGCCAATGATTCATCATTAGACGTGATTTATAGTGGTAATAAGTCTTTTTCTTATCCTAACTCTATTAAATATAGGACCAAATAAGTAATCATGAACTTGTCCATCCGTGATATTCTACGATCTTCTTAACATTGTTGGGAAATGCAGAATCAAGCATGGAGAAACTATTTCTGCAGCCCCATTTTTTACCTGCTAAGCGTGACATTGGAGAAACTGAGCGAAAGGAGATTCAAAGAGGATCTGGTGGGACTAAGGTTGCAGACATCCACAACAAAAGGAACCACACAATTGGCCTCGGCGAGTTCACTCAGATCAATCTCATTGTAACTGAATCAGTCATCCGTTGGGCATCGTGCACTGATATTCCAACCACCCCTTCTCTCAGATTGTCGCTTGTTTGCTAGAAGCATCATATTAACCGAGCATCCTGACCATCCTGAAAGAAACAAAAACAAACATGTTTGTACTCTCGCTTGAGACAAATTTCCGATGACTTGATGAAAATAGGGATAACTATTAACTACAACATGAGGAGCTGAACTTTGGACTTCAAGGGTGGTTTTCCTCGATTCATTTAGGTGTACTAAAGTGATGATGTTTTCTGATATGGCAAAATAATGCGGTGTTGTAAAAGTTTGTAGTATTAGTCTTGGGGCAATTTTATGGGTTGGCTTGATTTTAGAATCTACAAACAATGAGTTGGGGAGAGCAATCAATCCGTAACTTCTGATGCATTTAAATAAGTGTAATGTATTTGGAAACTCATACTGTATATGTAGGCAGGGATGTATGCTTTTTTGGTTTTCCATATGGTATAACAAAAGGGGACAGAGAAAAAAGTTGAAGAAAAGGAAAAATGGGATGGATATGAGAGCTTTACGGGGAACGGAAGCAACAAAAGCGTCAAAATGCTGTGCGTTTGCCGGGAGTCGAACCCGGGTCTATTGCTTGGAAGGCAATTATCCTAACCGTTGGACTACAAACGCTTGCATGTCAATGCAATGGTACCACATTGGAATACATGGGTCAAGATTAATTTTACCGTCTTTATACACATACTATACTCGAGTTTCAAAGGACATTAGCACATTATAGGAACCAGGATTACTAAAATCAACAACCTTACTTTTCAAAAAAAATAAATAATGAATAATAAAATAAAATAAAAAATTAACAACCTTATTAATACAAAAATATTTGAAACATTCCCCCACGAAATGTTCAAATATTATAAGCATTGCAAACGCTTTTAACAAATTTGAAAATTTGAGTTGCATTTTAAGCGATCGAGTTGTTCCTTGGTGAAGCGTAATGGGAATCCACCAAGAGAAGATCCTCCAAAATGCAATAAATAAGAAGAAAACGAAAGTGGGCATACATCAAATTGACCCTCCTCAGAGAGGTAAACCAAATTAAGCATAAATTATAAGCTTGCAAAAGATCACTAACATGCTTTTCCTTATGGTACAAGAACAGTAGCCTCTCAAAACATATTGGAACTTTATCAAGACTTGCCCATTAAAACAACCTTCCCTTCTTATGGAGCCTCAGAAAACAGCAAGCTGACAAAAGCTCCTCTCCATATCCAAAAAATAATAATGGTGCAAAATCCATGCTACCTATTGGTACATTGTTAAAGCTGAGGTAACTAAAGATGTTTGCTCATTGCTACTTTCAAGATGAAGGGGCATAGTCTTGGATTGCTGTGGCCAGTTCATTCCGGTCCTCCTCCGTTTTCAATTTAATCAAGAAGGTACGTGCCACGACATTGTCATCACCATCTCCCTATAAACAAGAGAAACCGATTTTAGGACACAACTCAAGTTAACAAACTAGTGATTTTTGACAATAGCTTGCAACTAAGCAAAATTCAGGATCAATATATATTACAGCAGTATGGAATATCGCAACAATGGAATTCTTGTGTGTATTTGTCTTGATACCAGGATACAGCAACGCATTAAGCAACACCTTGCCCACCTGAGAAAAGCATGCAACAAGTGAAACGAATGTGAGAGCTCCAAATGCAAAGGCTTATACAATATATATATTTTTTTACTTCACTCTACCTAACTCACATTTTACTTGAATCGAATCCCTGCTATTTCAGACAACAGCATTTTTTTAAAAATCATTTACCCCATTAGTTTCTGATGTCAAAACTTAGAAGACCTTAAAATGGACGCAACATAAGACTCCAAGAAAACATACATCATTGCGAACGATAATGTTTGGTTTGGATTCTTTTGCACCCTTGCTAACACCCTCTTTGCATTTGATAGAAAGCTGCCCTGTGCCTTTATCTTTCCATGGATCTTTATCTGCAGGGTCGCTTGACTGGACACATGAAAACACCATACAGAAACGACACAAAGAACAAAGGTTAGAACATATACAAAATCCCATATTAGCAATTTAGCATACAGGCAGAAGAGCACCAACTTGGCTTCTCACATTAACAAAAAATATGTAGTTTAAGGTCGGTAAAGAAAACAATTAACCATGGCCATCAACAGCATTGTGCAACTAAGAGATGAAATACGAAAAAAAATTAGATCTGCATAATCTTTTAGTATTGGAAACAAATAGTAGATCCTAGATTTTGAGCTAGCATAGTTGTCTTTCAAAAGTTACCTTCATATAAAGTTTGCACTTGACTTCATGGACAACAATGACACCCTTTTCCTTGGCCTTCTTCACAGATGGGCTGCTAGGTAGCTCCTCATTTTCTGGTTGCAAAAAGCATATTAAGAAATTCTGGGGGGAATAAGAGGCCACACATCCCATAAACAAAAATATTGCAAAACTGGGTGTACTTGGCCAATGGATTCTTGGGGTGGGGGTGTGTGTGTGTGCACGCTCGCATGTGTTTGCAACTTATTAAGTATGGTGCAGTTTTCATGATTATAAATTCATCTTTGAGACAAAAATTATCAGAAGTGGCCAAGAAAATCTCAAGTCGGCACAAACTTGTACCCTAAAATATGGATGCATGAGCATGCTCTCTTCATACATGGAGCATGTCCTCATCTGCTTTTCATTTGATAACTGAAAAACCCAGTACCAATATGCTGAATAAGAAATTACCACATCTGGTATTAGGTCATCGAAAGTTTCACCTAGTGAGCAATTTTAATCTAAATGTCAAAAATGGTAAAGCATGTCTCTAACAGCTTTCCTAGCGCATCCATTTTTGGGAGATTAGTACATTTTGAATACTAAAGGGCAGAAAAGTAGATAAGAACGAATGAAACAGACCACACAAAGAGAAATGAGCTTGAATTTATGGTCTTACCATCGTCCGCATCATCTAAAGCATCACAGTTTTCAGGAGCTAAACTTTGATTTCCTGCAAAAGAATTCCCAAATTGTAGGACTTTAACTATTCAGCGCAAATGAACAAATAACATTGGACTCTTGGAATCTATGTATATGTAAAATCCGAGCACTGTTTTCCCGCTTTTTGTCTTGAACGTGCGCTTAGTTATACATCTAGGAGCTACTAATCCATAAAAGACAATAAATTCTTAGAAGTTAGAATAACACTTACCAAACGAGACCGGGGTTTGACTGTCAGAGAACCACCCAGTGCTTTTACTGTTGGAGAATAATGCTGAGCTTTGGCTGTTGGAGAAAAATGCTGAGCTTTGGCTGTTGGAGAATATCCCAGAGCTTTGGCTGTCAGAGGAGAATATCCCAGAGCTTTGGCTGTTGGAAAAAAGTCCAGAGACTTGGCTGTTGGAGGATACCCCCGAGCTTTGACTGCTGGAGAATATCCCAAAGCTTGGACTACTGTTGAACACCCCTGAACTTTGACTGCTGGAGAATACCCCAGAGCTTTGACTACCAGACAATATACCGCAGCTTTGACTGTTGGTGACCACTCCTGTTTGATTGTTAGAGAACACCCCAGAAGTCCATGGAGTCACAAAGCTAGTAGTTGAACTCACAGGGGTAAGCCCAGTTTGTGTCTGAAATAATTTTGTCTCGCTATTCTTGGTTTCTGGCATCATTTTCTTATCAGCCGTTTGTGATTCTGCAGCAGGCAAATTTTCTCCGTTTGCAGCATTTGCTTTAAGCCAGTTGACAACGTCGGTGAATTTCTCCTGAAGCAAGAGGGTGAGTAGAGAACATCTTTAAGTTGGCATGCACATCAAGCACTTAGCAAGCATGCATCGCGATAATCTACTCATCTCACTCTTGACCACAAAAGGAGAGTGACTAGCAAGTTGGCATACCTTGCAAACATGAATGTTACTCTTGATCATGCACAGATATGATTTATGTAATTCTTGATCAATAACTTATTTGATGGTTTAAAAAGTTCAAATATTAATCAAGAAAAAACCCAAATCCTCATCCCTTGACGAGAAGGAAAAATTAGAAATATTAACTTGTCACTTGTGTTGTACATAACAGCTTAATAATGATAGTACGGCATGACAATTGAACTAACCGAAATGGCTTCCGTAAACCAATTTTTCCAATCAATCAAACTGAGTAATAAGAAGAAAAAGTATCTAAGACAAGACAAAGAAACCTTGCAAATGGATGAAAAACAAAGGAATTACCATGATATTTGAAGCATGAGATAGGTAGTCCCGGACGCCATCTTCCCAAAGTTCATCAGGGTGATTCTTCAATTGTGTTTGCACCCAACTGGTAACGATAAATATATTACAACCTTCAATAAAATGTCATGTACCCCAGACCATGATGATTTAAAGTAAAGGCAGTCTAAACCCAATGACTTAGAACCTTAGATTATCCTCCCAAAAGTATCAAAGTAAAAATTAAGAATACCTTGCAAATTGGGTGTTGAGAGCTCTAACATGCTGCCGGGATGACTCGGCTCGCTGCAAATTCAAAGGGGCGATCGATTTCTGTTGAGAAATCTCTGCCCTGTGAACATCAAACGGGGATCCTACAGTTATTTTTTTATTCCGGAACTGCATCACCATTGAAAAAAAAGAATGAAACTACAATAAGAATCATCTATTGGAAGAACGGAATTGAATAATCATCCACAAAGTACTTATGTCAAATATGCAGAAATCTTATGGAAGAAGTAATCATCAGCAAT
The DNA here is from genome assembly GCA_025403435.1 of Artocarpus heterophyllus. NCBI lineage: Eukaryota > Viridiplantae > Streptophyta > Magnoliopsida > Rosales > Moraceae > Artocarpus > Artocarpus heterophyllus. The sequence goes on from CM046344.1 coordinate 2,064,134, forward strand.
TTTTTTCCCTCATAATTAACTAACATCATGTAGTTATTATCCATCATTTAAAATTTTCTTAAATGCCACGAACTAAATATTATAAGACCAGAAAATTGATGGTTCACTGATTCTTCAAAAACCATTAAAACTGAACCATCCAAATCCAAAGCATAAATTCAGCTAACCCAATGGAAATTTGAAGGATTTGGGACTTTATGAATGTGCAAAATCATTAACTAAGAAAAGCCACTACCCTAAAAACAACAAGCTTTAAAAATTACCAAACAAACCCATATTGCTAAAAATGCTAATAATAATCAAATTTCAAAACCCAGAAATCAAACCAAATAAACTTAACCACTATACAGTATTCTGAGTCCAAATAACCATCATTGAGCTACTTTATCTAAATTTATTTCTTTTCACTATTAAAGAAAGAAAATAGAATTGAAAATAAAAATCAAATTCTGACGAACTTTTAACTAAAAGAAGCAAAAGCAACAAACTTGGGACCAAAACCGGAAGCTCCCATCGGCATTTTAGCATATGGGAAAAAGAAGAAGAAAAAAGAGGACATAAACAGGAGCTCCAATTTTTAAACTATTCGCAGAGGAAAAAAGGAGAAAATTTTGAGAGAAAAAGTAATTTTTTAATACATAAAATAAAATAAAAGGGAAGAGAATGAGAAAGAAACGTACGGCGGAGTCATTTTGCGAGGCGGGGTTGGATTCCGATACGGCGAAACGTTTCGTTCCTTTCATAATGATGCAATTTCAGTGTAGAGAGAGAGAGAGAGAGAAATTTCGAAGAAAGCTCAAAAGCAAAAAATAGGGTTCTTTGAAATTCTCTGGCTTTTTGTCTCAGGCTATGAGAGCGAAAGTGGAAGAAACACCCAAAATCGATAAATAAATAAATAAAATATCCCTAATAAAATAAAAGAGCCTTTTCCCCAATTTTTATTTTTTGAAAAAGAAAAAAAATGAATGTAAGGAGATATCTGGGGCCGTCAGATCAGGTGGGGAAACTAACTTTCAACTTGAGCCGTTGGATAGGATAACAAGCGTGGGGATTACAGCAGAAACTCCTAGGCCACGTGCCTTTTAAGTTGCTCGAAATGGGGTCAATTGGATAACTATAACTTTTGTAGTACCATTTTTGAATCCTACCATTGCTGTTAAACAAATTGAACATATCGCTTCTAGGAAATAGAATGAGAGAGGAGAGAGAAAGGGGCACAAGGGAGAGAGAGAAGAGAGAGAAAGAACTGGGTAGTATTTTTTCAGAAAATTTTGAATATATTATATATTAAGAATCCGTTTAGTTTAAATATTTAAATAAAATATTTAAATAAAAATTTAAATTTTTATAAAAAAAATACTGTAACAAAATAATTTAAACGAATCAAAAAACAAACGGGCTTCAAATCTAACATGAATCAAATGTTTGAAACAAAAAAAAAAAAAAAGTATAAAATGTTAGTGGCGTTAAAAAAAAAAAAAAGGTTTACCTAGTTTGCTCTAGAATGGGGTACAGCGATCGTTGGGGCCGCCATTGGCTGAGATCTTGATCTGGCACAGCATAGAAGTTGGGCTGGGCCTCATCAGAGAGGCCCTTTAGCACGGCCTAATATGTGAGAAATGACAGCAGTTAATTAGAAACGACAACAAACTAAGGGGGAAAACATCGTGACGTGAGACACAACAACCGGTACCGGGTAATCACGCATACACGTTGATATACATTACGCTTAGAAAACTTTTGAAAACGACATAATAGTAACCCGACAATAATTTTGAAAAAAAAAAATTTATGAACGACAGAATCTCAAAAAACGACATCAACGAAAAAAAAGAAGAAGACATTTTTTAGCAAACGATTATCTCTTAGAAAATGACGTCGTTACTATGAAAACCAACAATATTTTTATAGACGAAATAGTTATAGAAAAGAATTAATGCTTCGGGGAGAATATTTTTCGGAGCAACAGAATATAACGATCCTCAAAAAAATTGGCAATATTTTGTTAAAAGCAGAGCACAGAACCACGTCGTTGTACAAATGAAACGACATATCATAAAAGCGACATCATGTAAAACGATAGGGAACGAAAGAATAACAAAAACAACATCGTCTTAAAACATGATTAGTAATCGAAAGAATAATAAAAACGACAATGTAAGAAAGGACTGTCTTAAAAACAGTGTCATTGTGAAGACACGCCAACATCCTTATTAAGGACATCGCCATTTTTTTTTAAAAAAAGGAAAACGACAGTGTTTAAAAGACCACATATTTGGAAAATGTATACACACATATGTATAATCCATGGAGGTTGTTTGGTACATAGGATAGAAAAACATTAGGATAGGATAGTCTTAGAGTATTATATTAAATTGTATTTAAAATAATAAGATAAAATTTTAACTAATTTAATCTTATGTTTGGTGTTGTGTTATTAGGATATGGTTTTTTCTAATAATTTTTTTTAAAAAATTGAGGTCAAATTGTAATTTTTTAAAATTAAAAGGGCAAAATGTAATTATTAAAAATATTTTTGTCACATAAAAATACATTTTGACCCCTAATTTTTTAACAAATTATAATTTAACCTTAAATTTTATAAATTTTTGCAAATAGGTCCTTGAAATTTTCACAATGTACAAGGTGGGGTTTGATCCCTTAGCAAGGGAATGCCTAATCCTCTTCTAAGAAGATTCAATTATGGATTGGATAAGCACTTATCTAATCCAATTCTTCAAAGTTTTTTACTAAACAAAGTATTAAGTCTAATCTAATCCTCCCTAATTCTGTGCACTGAACATACCCGAATGAAAACGGCTGGAAAAACGTCAATGGGATCATCCGGGGAAAAAAAAAATCATAGTCGAAATGACAATACACTATTCAAAAACAAAGGGAAGAACAAATTTACAGGAAAGACCAAATAATCCTAGAAATTAAAAAAGAAACGAGATGATAACAATGTAAGGCAAGAGACCTAAAAACGACAAGATATCATGAAACGATAGACACTACAAACGATGTTCTAGTTTGTGAGTCAAATTTTTTTTTTTTACCAAACAGAAAAACGTCGCGATTTACATAGCATCTGTCATTTTACCAGTTTCTGTTACACCCTAGAAAGGGCCAAAAAAAAAAAAAAAAGACAATGTTGGAGCTAAAAAATTTAGTCAGAGTTGAAACGAGGTGTAAACCTATAAGGTGAAGTAAATAAATTAAAGAAATGCAAAATTTTAAGGCGAAATATAATTTTATAAGAATGGAGTGCAATTTATGATGAAGTAAATAAATTAAAAAGATGAAAATTTATAAAGTGAAATACAATTTTATAAGAACAGAGTATAATTTTAAAGAAGACGAAACATAAGTTTTATAAAATTTCATACATAAAATTGGAAGAAAAAAGAAAGCCAATGACCGACTGCCCACCCTCGCCCATAGTCCATGGCTATAATTGTAATCTTGATTTTTTTTTAATAAGCTATTGCGCACAAATTTCAAGCTCAAAATTCATGTAACGTAGCTTGCATGTGTTATAAATGCAAATGTTCCCAAACAAATATATTTTAAAGAAGAAAAAAAATTCTGCAATTAAAAAAGTCTCTTACGAAAACCAAAATACAGTTACAAAAAATTCTTCTTCCTTGCCTTTTCTAAGCTTATCTCTGCTCTTCTACTCTATGCACCAAACATAAATCAATGCCTGAGAAATTTCTGAGAACCCCGAAACGAAAGTAAAAGAGACAACTAACAAAGCAAAGCAAAAACCGATCATGAAGAAGTCCGCAAACCCGAATCATCTTCAGACCAAGGCTCTTTTCTCCTCATCTTCTTCAAAACTTTCTTGGTCTTCTGTTTTGGAATACGATTTTGAATGCTTGGCAATGGCATATTGGATTGTATTCCAAGTGGGGATTTTGCTTTCTGGGACCATCTTTAGCATGATTCCCATGGATATGAGTAAAAGTCCTATCCCATGTTGGTCAGTCAAGGGCTTTGTGAAAATCACGTATGAAAGCAACAAAGTGACAGCCTTTCTAGCAGTTGTAATCTGCAAAAACAAGTATCCATCAAAACTCCACTATGTTCATTTTTTTTTTTAAAATGAAAATGTTAAAATTACAAGATATAACAAATAAATAAAAATTTCAAAAAATTGGAGCTGTTACAAGAATGAAAAATGGGTTAGTATTACCATGGCAGTGGTGGCAGCACCGAAAAGAGCGACGAGGGACAGCACAGACACTTGACCGACGTATGTCGCCATGGCTTCGAACACTAACACCCCGTAAACATAAGGATGCTGCCATTTTATCACATTGAAACGAGAAGCATAATTGAGTTTTAGGAAAAGAAGAAAAGGAATGGTTCAACTACAAGTGACATGTTGTGTACAAAATTCAGAAGCTCCATAATCTTGGTTTTGATCGTAATCTGTTGTCTTTTTAATCTATTTTCGTTGTTTGGAAGCATTAGAATAGTCCTTTTCAACAGAAGCGCTACAAAAATGCAACAACTGTTTTGCTAAAGCCCAACCACATTGCCCAACTTCATCATCAACTACCATTGTTATTTCTCCTCCATGAAATCCTGTTAGGTGGTAGTGGTGGGCATTTTGCTAATGACTTATTCCGACTACATCATGCACAACAACAAAATTTCAAAAAACAAAACCAACATAATTTGAGATTTGCTCTACCTCAGAACAAGAATTCCAAGCCTTAAACAGCTCTCCTGTTAGAATCATCGGTGGAATCAAGAAAGGCAACCCAACCACCGTCGAGCAGAACAACATCTCCATCTGCAAAAAAGAAAATTAAAAAAAAAAGTATATAAAATTATGAAAGACATTAGAAACAGTTATGCTATTAAATCTGGTTTGGTAATAGAGTTGACCTGTGTGGTATCTGGGTTTGTTGTAAAGATTGCCTCTTGCACATTCCCCAGAAAAGCATCCATGATAAGAGCACCCGAGATCATCACAACACCAAAAATGTGAAAATTGGGAGATGTCTGAGCATCAGCTAAGGTAAAAAGTATTAGACCTATAACTAATAGCATTGCGGAGACGTATTCATGCAGAGGGTATTTTCTTCTCAATCCTGGAATGAATGCACCCATGACCATTACAGGTAATACCTGAATTTCCTCATGCAATGAAACACTTGGTCAGAAAATAATGAAAAATTATTACTAGTAGCCATGATTGAGCCACATTTTTCAACCGGACAGAAATTGCCATACTAAAAATATGTAGATCGTAATAATTTGAGAGTCTCAAAGATAGCATGTAAAGTTCTATAATTGGTTAAAAACCTAAGCCAGTAAAAATCGTAATAATAATATGCGAGTCTCAGATTGACTTGATGTGTGAATTTGTATAGTCAGTTAAAAAGCTATGACCAAACTCTACTAGTAGTAACAATGGCCAAAAAATTTTAACCAATCTAAAATTGTCACATAAAATTGTGAAAATTGTAAAAATTAGTGAATCTCAAATTCGGAATCCGAATCTAACACACTTGGGTAAAATTATTTAACAACAACCAAAACAAGGAAAACAGAAATTAAAGGTTGATTTTAGTGGTTACCTTGGTGGATTTGAACATGATCTGAGCCGGGTAGTTGAGAAAAGCCAAGGACCCTTTGGTTAGTCCTTGAGAACCCATTAAAACTGCAGAGAGTTTAACATATGTGTTCCAGGGGTTGACCATTCGCTTGGTGGTGAAACCTTGGAGATATATGAGCATTATATACACAAATCCTTGCACAAATGTGAAGTACCATCCATAGCTGCCCAATAGGAGTTAAGACTCAAGACTAAGCACACATGTCTTATTTAAAAAGAAAAGAAAAGAAAAGAAAAGAGTTAGCTAGAAATAGTGAAGACAAAGGACTGCGTTTTGTTAGGTTTTTTTTTTTTTTTTTTTTGGTAATGGTTAAGTAATGGCTAGAATACCTGAACTGAAGCCGATTGTAAACGTATTCCTGATATAAAAAGCAAATTATATAATGTCAGTAAGAAAACAGGAAAAAAAAATGTAGAACAATGCATAGTAGTAGAAAACACTGCTTTGGGACATATTAACCAAAAAAATTCAGAAAAAAGGCTACTTTGGTCTATGGACAAAGATAATGAAAAATTAGAACAATAAAATTAAGAACCATGCAGCGTACGAACATGACAAGGCTAAGAATATTATTTGAATATTGAAACTATTTTACTCACAAGAATATAATGGCGAAGAAAAAATAAAGAATCCATATTGGCAAAAAAAAAAAAAAAAAGCACTCTGGTTTGCATTACTATTTTATTCCTGGTATTTTGGCAGGGGAAAAAAAGAACATGAATGATATTTGATCGGCATCTATGAAACAACAAAAACAGAGGAATATGAATGAAAAATAGCTATAAAAATAGATGAAATTCTATAATAAAGGGCCAAAAAAAAAAAAAAGAAGAAGAAGAAGGAAGGAAGGAAAACATAAGAAGTAACCTCACAAACGCCATTAACGAGGTAGCCAAAGAAGAAGCCAGAAGAGCAGATCATGAATTGTTGCCATTTAGGCCTTTCTGTTAGCGAAATCCCGAAAAGGAACATTGATTGATCTTCGTTCCTCATCGCCTCAAACCAAAACGCCGTTAAATCAATCCAAAAAAACAGAGAAAAAAAAAAAAGAAATCTGTTTTCTTCGTTCTTGAATTCTTATTATCAGCGTTGAATCGCATGCCCTTTTAATAGAAACATGGATAAGACAAGTATCAGAAGAAGAAGAGCGTTTTTCCAGAAGACCCTTTTTGTCGCTTTCGTCACTTTCAATTCTCTCTCTATCGATCTGTGATTTAAAGAAAGAAACAAAGAAAGAAAGAGAGGAGCCTTGCGATTCACATGAATGACGGTACACATGGACGGTTCACCGAGCTCAGTTTTTCCCGGAAAAAATAAATAAACGAAAAGTAACAGTGGAATTTTCAAGCGGAAGAAAATTGCTACCGGTACGAGTTTGGTTTCAGAAAGTCTTATGTTTGTTGTTCCAATATTCTCTTTGTAATGCAAAAAGATGCCGTTTGGCGTTTGGTCAGTCAAATTGGTTGACCGTGATCCCCTGTGAGCCTCATTATGACCATGCGGTGTACACGAGAAACCGTGAGCCAATTCGGACAAACCACGTGTTATCCCCAAAAAGGTCGTGCTCAAGCCCATGGGAATTTGGGATTAAAAACACGCCAGAGTTTTATATTATGTTTTTTTTTTTTTTAATATTATGGCATGTGAGAGCTTTATATTATAATAATCAAACACTTGACTAAAAAAGAGAAAAAAAATCCTAGGAATAATGCTGAAGTGTATTAGTGTTGTTCGACACCTACCATCGAGTGAGATGGCCCCTAACTATAAAGGAGTATCATAATTGGGCTTGTGATCTTAAGTTTGAGTGTTAGGTTACCTGTTACGCCCCGGAGTACGGGAGGTGACGTGGCGGAATATTTAGATTAATTAAAAGCGGATTTAATTAAAATTAAGTGTTTAAGAATCCAATTAAGTAAGAAATAAAGAGATTTTCCACCACATTTGATAAACGAATTTTTAAATATTTAGAAAATAATAATAATTGAATAAAAACTGCGAATATGGGTTCTATAACCCACAACTTGTGCACACACATGGATCTGACAATATCATAAATACAATTACAGTCCAAGTACAAATAAAGTTAAGTCTTACATGCCTTGATTAAATAAATACCGAATATAAATAAATTCTCCTATTGCTCCTGAGTTCGGTCCGAAGAATCTTCTCCAAACCTAAAGGGGAAACCACCTAAGGGAAATTTAAAACAATAAAACGTGAGCGAAAGGCTCAGTAGGACTAAGTTTTATAAAAATAGTTTAACGCAAAGGAACATAGCATTATTAGAAGTTATCCCAAGGAAACTTAAATAAATAAATAAATAAATAAACAGTTTGAGTAGGACCGTCCTGACACAGAACAGTCTACTCGTCAAATCAAAACACCATTTTACTTTTACCTAGGCAAACCATGATATCACCATCGTAGTGGCCCAGCTGGGTTTCGGGACCTGCCCCCAAGGTCGATCGCTACACGACCTGATCTCTGATATGGCATCATGCCCATGTGTTTATTATCATTATCATTATCATTCAAAACCCAATTACCGAGTGTTGTCAATTACATTTATTATGAAATTCATTTCAGATCACGGTATATTAAAATATAACCGATAAAACCATTTTCAAACAACCGTTGAAAACATTTTGATAGAAATCCTTTTCAAAGCCAAATCATTTCAAAACCAGGCTACCAAAGAAATAGGATAGAGGTCCTACCTCAGTACTCGTGCCGGTACCCCACACCGCAACCCCGGTCCGCTATACGTTAGCTCCACGGTACCACGAACGATCCTAGATACAAACTAAGTCGATCAATATCTAGTTCGAAGCATTCTAGGTTACTAAATCATTTCATGATGTCCTAGTGTGCCATTTGTACCTTTAAAATCATCCTATAAGGTTGGGATTTAAATCAGGGTTCAAAACAGTGAAAACGGGTGAAAATCACAAACTTTTCCATGCCTCGGTCGGCCTGCCGGACGCTCTGCTTCGGCCTGCCGAACATTTCCCCAGATTCGGCCTGCCGGTCGGAAGAACACCGGCCTGCCGATCATCACTCCGGCCTGCCGAACATGAACTTCGGCTTGCCGAACTGGGAAAACCCAGAAATCCCAGCCACGGGTTTCTCGATCCCCAAAATCCAAATCTTGTTTCTAACCTGTTTTTCTCAAATCCCAGGCATGAAAAACAACTATAGTTGATAGAAAAACATTCTAGAACATGTTTGGGCTCATTTAAACAAGATTTAAACTCAAAATCCTCAAAAATCCGAAAATGAGAAAAAGAGGAGGAAAATGAAAAATCTTGAATCCAATCCGTTTTTCTTCAATCTAGGCTTAGATTCTAGTTGTTCTAAGTTCATTTAACACAAATCCACGGTTTTCTAAGCTTAAACAAACTTAGATTTCAAAAACACACAAAATTGAAAATTTTGTAAAAAGTTTAGAAATTTCGAATCTAACCTCGAATCGAAGCCTCAATCCGCATTCTCGGTTGCCGAATCACGTCCCCGAGCTTCCTTCTTGCTATCCCGAAGCTTGGATTCGAAATGGAGTTCAAAAATTTGAGAGAGAATTGAGAGAGAAAGAGAGCTGCCGAGAGAGAGAGAGAAGAGAGAGAGAGGTGTTGCGGGAGAGTGAGGAGAGAGAGAGGAAGGAAGGAAATAAATAGAGAAAATCGGTGGGCGGTTTTACTGTGCGAAAACCATGTGTCGCCCACGGTTTTGCAAAACGGAGTATTTTTAACATTTTACAAATTGTGGTGTTTTAAAACTCAAAACATCATTTTAAAACAATAAGAAATCCTTCGAATTCATTAATTTAACAAAACAACCAAAATTTCAAAAATCCAACCAAATAGTCTAATAAATGTTAAAACGTTAATTATGGCACACTAATCTATCATTTACATTACATTAACACTAAATAAATTTCGGGACGTTACATTACCTTCTTGAGAGTCTTAAATATGAAGGCTTGGTATTGCCTCCAGCCTAATACTTGATTTAGCGTGCATGAGATCAAGTCCCTGCGTATTTTGACTGATATAGTATTTGGTGGGATTAAGGTGACGCTCGATTACTCCTCCTTATCCAATGGATAGGCCTAGCCATAAGGGTCATCAATGAAATTGCTGTTAGCATGTGGGAGGGCCCTTTTAGTAAAGGTAAATTGTGAAGTCTAATTTAATGCCCTGACGAATTATTGCCTTATGCAAAAGATTATAAGGATTGACCTACCTGGTAAGATCGTCATGGAGGTTGGAAGGGAGGTCAGAAGCCAGGCGGAGTCTTGAGGCAAGCAAAATTCATAGTGTTGCAGCCATGAGAAGATAGAGCCGCGACATTAGAGCTACGGAGGACTCTTTTAGCTAGCAAGGAGTCAGCATCGTGGTATGTACCCACTAGCCAGGGTCGCGACATTGGGTCGTAGATTTTTTGAAGCGAACAAGTCTTGGCACGAAGGCTTTGGAAGGATGTAGCCGTGGCACCCAGTCGTGAATAAGCTATTGTTTTTGGGAAACTATCCTTCTCATTGTGTGTAATCCTATAAATAGGAGATGCTAGAACTTATTTGTATAACTCTTAAGAGAGAGGTGCAATATTTTTCTTGTAAACATTTTCTTCATCATAATGAATAAGTGGATATAGCTATTACGTTGAGAGTGAACCACTATAAATTTGTATGTTTTATTTTGCTTATTTTTTGCTTTTCGTGTTTTTGCTCTAAGTAAAATCAAGGTGTCTAATTCGTAACAAGTAACATGCAAAAAATATACTAAAGTCGGTTGTCACCTTTTTCATTTTTTTTCTTAGCAAAGAAAGCATTTAGATTTAAAAAATAGGTCATACTCTACGCACATTATGTTAGTTTATAGTGCTAAATACCAATAGTATTTTCAAACATTTTTTTGTTTGTATGTATCGCGACACATGGCATCTAAGAGAGTTTATGCTAGTTCCAAATAACATTGCTCCAATTAGATTCACATTTAGATAGAAAATCTTGTGTAGTGCATAAAAGAATACCTCATACCGACACCATTAATTCTAAACCGTCATTTTCTTTAAAATTTCGTTGAATTTGCATACTTTTTATTTGATACTATTTTAGTGTGAATTGTAAGGACTCTAGCTAGAGAATATCTTTTTTGTTCCTAATTACGATAGAGTTCTCCTATCTAATTCGATACCTCATGACTTAACCTACTCGAATTGGTTATTAAAGTGATTCAAATCGTGATTTTGTGGCATGGAAAGTCTAACAAACTAACCAGACGTTTCTGTTTTAGAAAATATATATGTGTTAGCTAGGATGGCAAGATTAGGATCTTCTTTTAACTTTATTCACATTGGTTTAGCTTCATTCTGGTGTTACATCAAGCACATGTTACTCGAGGAAGGCTTTCCATAAATTATAAATTTAATCATCTCTAGATCTTGTTTAGCTGTTTGGCTGGTGAGAAAAAGTGGGATGAAGAGATAAGGAAAAGAAATAAAGATGGGTGTACGGGACCAAAGTGGGAATATGAAGAAAAGGGTATTAATTAGTTTCTTTCTTCAGGTTTGAGCAAACTGGAAGGAAGGAGTATCAAAAACGTCAAGACCTGTGTTGGGAATGAATTGGTTGTATAGTGGGATTGTACAGAAATGATTTTTAAAACTTGGGCGTGCGTTATGCTGACATATAATGCAAACATATTATGTGTGCATATATGTCATGCATACTCTTTTTATTTACCCTTTTCTCTTCTATAAGAAACAAGGGTTAATTTTAATTTTGATCTATTATATAATAACCCCATATATCAATGTGATATGATTTGTTTCTCCCCGTACAAACCAACTACCTAATATTAATTTTCTAATTATACTCATTAAAAAATTATGTGCCCCTTATATGCTAAAATCCATCCACTTGTTTAACACTTTTTGTTACGAAGATATTGTTAATGCAACATTTGTAAAGTTTGGGTGTCATTAATGTGTCAATCAAAAGTCTAGAACAAAGTGAAACAAGTGAGATTTTTTTTTTTTTTTTTCTTGGGGGGGGGGAGGAGGGGCGCGCAAAAATTAATATTAATCCAGCAAAGAAATAAAGAAAACATTAGCTCTTTCGCCTGCTTAAAGATAGATCTAAATCATTTTTTCCACTATCCAGTTGAACAATTTTCCGTTGTAAAGTGTTGTATACATACCGTGTATCAAGTGCTAAATCGTAAATCAATCAATTATGAGCTTTTTACTTAAGATGTTATTTATAAAGAGCTTTCTATTATACTCTATCATAGTTTATGTTTTTAAACGTTAAATTTGATCAATCTTGTTACTTTACATATGTAAAAACTAACATGATCTAATACAAATTTAACGGCTTAAATGGGTCAGCTTAGTGGAGAAATGGTGATGAGGCCAAGAGGGGAAAAAAAAAGCCAACAAAATAAAGAACTTAAAAAAAAATTATAACTAACAAGAGTGCATAATACAAACAGAGTCAAAATTCCACGAATATTTCATTCCTTTCTTAGCTCCATGAAGGGAATTATAAGAAAGTGGGACCTAGTGATAAAATATACAGTGCCCATTGGCCAATAACCTCAAGGTGGCTTTAGTCATTCAAGCCAATGACCAGCCTACTTCAGTGCCTGCCTTAGAATGACGAAAACAACCTTGAGTTGTTCCAATATTTGCCTGATGATCACTTTGAGTGCAAACACAACTTTTTTCTTTTTCTTTTCCTTTATTATTTTTTGTTTTCAATCACAAGAGATCAAGCAAAAGTTCTTGGACCAAAGAATCCCAAAGCTGAGACTCCAGCTCCAAACCAATTTCATTCTTTTCCTCATCCAAGTTTCTCCATTTCCCACTCTTTTCCATATCCTTAACATAAGCATTTCTTGCCTCCTTCACTTCCCATCCCAACAACACTTCTCTTGTCTCTCCATTCACCCAATCTTCAGCCACTTTCAATGCCTCTTTCTCATTGAACACCTTGTGATTTGCTTTGCAATCTTCCATTACGCTCTCTCTGAAGAAATCAAATAGCAAGTTGTCTACCTTAGAGACCAAGTTATTGATCTTCAAGGGCGTGCTTGATGTCGTAGCAGTACTAGGACGAATCTTGATGAGTTTCATCATCTCTCGCGCTTTTTCCTCGCTTTTGTTTCTTCTTTCACGATCATTATCTCTGTGTACATTGAAAATCGTAACTAGTTTGTCTTCAAGCTCCGACATTGCAATTCTCTTTTCTAAGTCTATTGGTTCCAATTGCGTAAGGTTCTCAAACCTTCGAATCTTTTGTAGAAGCTTTTGCTTATTTCCTGATAATCAATCATTTTCATGCATATAAAAAATCTCGTTCTTTGTCATATAAAAAAAGAGATATAACAATCATACGTTATTAAATCATATGTTAGAGATTGACGTGTAAATTTGTATTATTCTTTGAACTAACATGTGAATTCTCTAATAGGTCGAAAAAATATGCAGAGAAAATTTTCAAACCCGACGATTACGAATAGAGAAATTCTACCACATTTTTGAAAAATGTGCTTATTTATGTCATATTTAAAAAAGTTGTACCATACTACTACTCATATTACGTATTTAAATTGTGCAACACTTAAATATGTGTGACATTTATCAAAATATAAGTTTCAAAATGACATTTGCAAAAATTCTCCTTGTAAATAGCTTGGCATAAGTGAATGAGAGTACCTTCCAAACGAGAAAGTTTATGATGGAAAGGAGAGCTAGTCTCATCATGATCATCATCTTGAAATGGACAATCCAAGACGGATATGGGACTGCATTGTTCTTTTTCCTCTTCGTTTGGCCACTCCTGCTATAGATTATTAGTTCACAAAAGTCACTCATCAAATTAGAAAAAAGATATTCATCACAACGTATAACTACATCAGAGACCTTCTACATCAACTGAGACTTGCAATGCAAAATGGCAATTGCCATTTGTTACCACACAATTAGTGATTGCATCACAATTGTCAACATATTTAAGCCTTTAAAGGTTTGATAATAAAAATTCCTTTTTTTAATAATAATAATTATTATTATCATTATTATTTGCAATTACAATAAACTTTGATCAAAACTAGAAAGTTAAATGTAATGTCGTATGGGGCCACGGTGCTGTAGTAGATGGGCCTCATACCAGTGCAAGTCTATATACAGGTGGGGCTAAGGTATGGTCTATCTGCAACCTCTCTTAATTTGTCTAAGAAAATGGTGCAAGACTGCCCTTGGAAACAATGTAACGCCCAAATTTGGAAACAAGTGAAACTATGAGGACATTTGGGAGGTCAATTTAAACCAAAAATACTATAGCAAATTTTGTAAAATGCCAATGAAACTACATGAGGTACAAGGGCAATGGAGAGGGCATTTGAGAAGCCAGTTTGAAACTAAAATACTGAAGTAATTTAGATTTTGTAGGAAAAAACACTATAATAAATTTTGGTTTAAACCAAATTTTTAAACGGGCTTTAAATATCTTCAACTTTTAATAAGAAGCTTGTTTTGTAAATTATATATGCATGATTCTCTTATAAATTTATACTTACAAATGTTTACATGGTATATAATTTCAATAACATGTTATTTGTCACACATTGGATCAACACAACAAAAAAAAGTCGAGAAGAAGTAAATCCCAAGACTTTGCTTGACTTGGTTTAGTCAACCTACTAGACCATAATATGAAATCTGTCTAATCCCCTTAATTAATTGTTTCCCCAACCTTCAAAACCAAGTTTAATACTAACATGACCAAATATTTAAATAATAATTAGTTCCAACACCTTATTCTATGGTTCAACCTAATTTTGATTATTAATCTTCACAACACGCACACTTTTTATAATGGAACAAACGACAAAATCTCTATAAGAGTTGCTTCCTAAACATGACTAATCTTTAAAAAATAATTATTTTCAACAACTACGATATGTAGCCAAAATTTGAGTACTAATTAATAGTTTGTATAACACGCACCTTTTTTGAGTGGAACAAAAGATAATTAATTATTTTTTTATAATAGAATTATATCTATTGCGTGTCATATGCTTAAAAAAATTAAAACATCAAGCAAAGCCAAAAAAAAAAAAAAAACCTCACTCTTGTTAAAGCTAAAGCCACCAAAAATCCACAACCATTTTTTTATGTCACCGACAAAATTGTGGAAATTTGGTGCAACCCTTTATCAATATCTAAAATCCTCAAGAACCACTCCATACAACAATACAAAATTTAATAAATAGTGACGTTGGCAGCCAACTGGTCCTTCCCAATCAATGACTTGGTTTCGTCAAGTGCAATTATTTATTCAAATAAAATATTTTAATTATTTTAAGGAAAAAAATTAATTTTTAGAAAACGAATTTATTAATATAAAGTATTGCCATTGTACAGCGTGACTATAGTCCTAAAAATGGACTCGCGCTTTTCCACGCCGTCGAAACCGCGTATGGACAACAATGAAGCGGGATCGTAGGCGCTAGAGCAGTTGTACACATTTAATCTCATTGGCTTGAGAAGTACCTTATACATTCCCAAAAATACCCCACACGTGATCATCATGCAATCCCTAGATCCAGCTGGCCGTGGCTTCTCTCTCTAGTCTCTCTCCTTCCCGCTTACCAAATAGTTTCAAAGACCCAATATCACCCCTTTTACTATTTCCACTCCCACCCCAACCCTTTTCTCTCTATTTCCTAGACAATCAAAAATTTGTTGTTATATTAGAAGATTCTACTAATTAAACACTATTTATGTTTCTAAATGTCAGATTATATATCATAATCAAATATCTTAAAAAAAATTAAATTTTGAAGGTTTGAAAACAATCGCTCCAGTGGTTACTGGTTTGCACTTAACTCTATTATAAGTTGTAGAGTACTTTAAGAGCCTCTGTTTAGCAACTTGGTTCAAACAAAAGGTTTTGCCTTAACCGATTTTTGTTATAATGATTTTGATCATAAAATTTAAATTGTTAAAGTGTTTTAAGTTTAAACTTTTGATCTGAACTATATTCTTAAAGCCTACGTTAGGCATCCTAAGGAAAAAAAAAAAAAGCAAAATTAAATTTACTAGTTTTGGTAGCTTGAGATTTATTATTTTTTTTATTTTTAGGGAAGTTTGAGAAATAATTTTGAGCATGAGACAAACGAATCAAAAAGGGGCCACCAACAAACAAGAATAATTATAATATATAGATAATATAAATTTCATATATGTATAAATATATTATTTATTAATCTAAGGTAGGCAAAGCAGTGAATAAGAACTCGAACTTTACCTTTGCCGCGTCTGTTAAATGCTCACCGACAGTTATATCCACTTTGCTGTTTTTGACTTTTTGGGACGACAAATCCTTTTCTCTCTCAACGACGTCGTTTTCCATTGAACTCAACGTGTCCGAGTTAGCAAACTCATTCTCGCTCCAGCTATTTCTGCTCGTACTGGTCGAGACCCTCCCTGCAGTAGCAGTGACTACAGTTGGTGCTGTTGGGGTCAAGGTATTTTGATCAGACGGCTCACAACGTTCGTGGAGTGGTTGCTCATCAGGAAACGTCAATCTCGACCGTCCGATGTGATTATTAATCTTCTTATCTGATTTTCCCCAGAAGATTAAGCGGTTTCTCAATATCTTCCTAGAAAGGCTTCTGGGAAGAATTGACGACGTTGACGATCCTTTCTTGACGGTGGGAAACGGAAACGGCAAGTGCTTGACGGCGCTAATGATGGCGTCGGAAGCTCGTTGGAGCGCCAACATTGTGGACGATGATGATCTGGAACGGCTTCTCCGAAGCCGTTGAACATGATGATGATGGCCTTTTTTGTTCTTATCATGATGATCAGACGGTTTCTTTTTGAGATCAATCTCGAGAAGGAATCGGATGGTTGTGCAGCACTGTCGGCGGGGGAAGGATTTGAAGCCGTTGGATGAGCAGGAGCTCAGATCGTCTAGGAGGTAGTCCTTGAGCATGACCGGTTTTCTGATCATCATCAGCGCCGTTTGATCATCATGAGCTATAATATCAGGACAAAGAGAAGCCATAGCTAGGGTTTTTTGAGAAGAAGAAGAAGGAGAAGAAAGAGAAAGAAAATTAACTAAGTAATATATAACATATATATATAAGAGAAAGAAAATTAACTAAGTAATATATAACATATATATATATATATATATGATCAGGGGTTTTTTACAGAGACAGAGATTCTGAAAAGCTAGTTATAATCAGATACAGTGAAGACTGAAAAAGGATACATGATAATTTGAAGAAGGATTAAGAAAGAAGCAAAGCTTTTCATAAATTCACCTTCAGAACGGTTTCAGAGCTGAGAAAGGTATCAGAGAGATGGTAAGAAAAAGCTGATGATGACATAGCTAATGACTTTAAACACACAAGTAGTGCATATATGTGCGTGCGTGCGTGCGTGCGAGTGTGTGTGTGTGTAGAGAGAGAGAGAGAGAGAGAGAGAGAGAGCTAACAGAAAGATAAAAATGGGGTTTTATAGGAAAGACTCTGGAGGGGGAAGAAAGAGAGAGGTAGGCTCTTCTTTCCGGTAATTGAAGATCTCAAGGCATGAAAAGTGAAATATATTTTGCTGCTAATATTACACAGTTTGCATATCAGAAAGAGACAGAGAAGAGTTCAGTTATAAGAAAGAAAGAAGTTATAGTCTCTTTGGGTGGTGAAATTTTAATTTCAAGTTTGGTTATTTTTTGTGTTGGGATTTTTGAATTTAACTCGATATATGATTTGTTTATGTGGGATTTTACGTGCAAGGATTTATTGCAGGTTGGGGAGTTTTTGGAGGTGTTCTGCTTGGACTTTGGACTGAATATGAGAACCTATAGTTGACCCTTCAAAAAAACCTTGAATATTTTTATGATATTATAAATTAAATATTTCTTTTAAGTTTGATAGAGATACTGCTATGATCTGTGTAGTACTACTGTAGCTCTATTCCATGCAGAAACTGTCCTTCCTTGCCACGTGTGCATGCTCACTCTTGTGCAATTACAAAAATTGCTGACAACAGAGCCCTTTTTGACTCATGAAGCCACTTGGTGGGCTAAAGCTATATAGATATACCTATGTAAACAAAAATGTATAGTGAAAGGAGAGAAAAACTTTCCAGGCTATAGTAAAATTGTTCCTTGGAGTGTGACATTTCATGGGAATAAAAATTATATGTTCATTCTAATGAGTTTTGTGGCCTGCTCTTTTAATTTCTTAATTTTTTTTGCCTTATTTCAATGAATAGATAGATTTGTAGTTTACTTTAGCATAAAGTCTCAGTAATCAAGTAGTCTTTTTTTTTTTTTCTTTCAAACGAAAAATAAATTTGTAAGGCAGAGTTTATTGTTGATTCCAGCTTGTTCTGAGTTTAAGTATGCATAACAATAAAATCTGTCAATCATAAAAGAAAATTAAGTTGTTTGATTTCTATAAAGTAGACAGCTTTAGCAACCTAATGTTTTTGAAAAGGATATTGGATTCTAATTATAGTACAATGGTGATTAGAGCAACTTGTTCTAATAAATGTAAAATTATACTGGAAGATTAGAGCAACATGCAAATCCTCGTGAGAGAGAAAGCTACTGCTGGAGCAGTAGTACTTTATACATTGACGTTTCAATCATTTCACAAGAAAAAATGTTGATAATCCGTCG
This sequence comes from Artocarpus heterophyllus, assembly GCA_025403435.1. Lineage (NCBI taxonomy): Eukaryota > Viridiplantae > Streptophyta > Magnoliopsida > Rosales > Moraceae > Artocarpus > Artocarpus heterophyllus. Next base: position 2,082,467 of record CM046344.1, read on the forward strand.
ATTAGACCCGGGTAATAAACCAGTAATTAATTTGTTCCACATAATTAATTTGCATGATTAGGATATAGCTAGGAACAACAATTATATGTGTTCATAATTAAGTTAGAAGGTTATGTACGGAAAATTATAGGACATAAACAGATTCAAAATTATGTTAAATGAGGGGCTTTTGAATGTTTTCTGAGTTCTTTTTTTTAAATGTCTTTCTTCTATGGTTTTTTTTTTTTTTTTTTGTCAGACTCTAAGCCAGAGGCACCCGTGCTTGGTGACGATCATGATTGCAATGCCAAAATATTGTTAACTAAAGGCAAAACATGACATTGGTATTCTAAAAATTTTGAAGCCCCTTGATACTATAGCTTTGAAGTTCTTATTGTTTACATACATACATACATACATACATATATATATATATATAAAGATTTCCTATTGTCAAGTGTCCAACCAAATTATTATTAACTAACTATTGGGTCAGAAAGTACTTGCCCCTCCTTTTGTGCATGAAATTAACATATCATATGTACAGTAAGAAGTACTCGTAATAGTGCCTTGGCATTGTCAGATACAATGACATAATTATTTCTTCAACTTAGTTGTTTGGAAATAACGAGGAGGCAAACATTTTTTTCCCCGTGGTTTTTGACTTTTCAAACTTAAAAATAGAATGCTGGTCGTGGTAAAGAAGCAAAAGCGTGCTCTCAGCAATTCGATTAAGGCTAGCTATACTTATTATTGAAATACTTTTGTGGTTTAAATTGATAACTTTTTTTTAGGTAGGTCTTAAAGTTGGTACATATTTAAATTTTTAGTGCATTTTTATTTTAAAAAAAGCTACAATATTGTAATGTATAAGAGCTTTATACGATAATATATTTTATTTTTCATTGTACAGTTGGATTGATATTTTATTAACAGCCTTTAATCAACCAGAATAGTTGAGGCTACAAAATGAGGGACAACCTCTATGAGTACCCCTCTCATAAGCAGAAAAATAGAAAATCGAACCACAAAAGGTGGGCTAGGAGTTGCGCCTTCTTCTCACCCAAGAAAATAGAAAAGTAAATGTACGAATAAGAGGCGATTGTTTCCTTACGCTAATCATTTTTTATAGAGTCTTTAGTTTTGATCAATATTCCAAATAAATAGAGCGTTAATGGCCATAAGTAAAACAGTTTTTGCTGCAATAGTTCGTACACAATTAAGAATCATATTTTGAAAGGCAGAAAAGGCATCATTGCTAGATTGGCTTATCGTCGTACTTTTTCAGGTGAACATTTTCGATTTTTAATTGTAAGTTTAATGCCTTGTACTAAGAGAGAAAGAGAGTTTTTTTTTTTGAATAATGCCTTCACGTTCTTAATTTTTTTTATATTTTTCCAGCCGCGATACTAAAATTGAGTTTAAAGTTGGTTTTTTTCCCTCTTTACTTTTCGAGTCAATTGGACGCTAATACGAGCCAATAGGGCACTTATTATTAGAGAAAGTTATATCTTTATATTTATTAGTATATTCGTAGTTTTGATTGTCTTGTATTAGATTTTCTGAAACTTTCTAAGTGGCTGGGGTGGCCGTATACGGTGCTTCGTGGCTGCGGGGCCGTTTCTGGTTGTGGTGTTGGTTGATGGCTGACCTTGGTTTTTGGATGGTGGTTAGCCGTTTCTCCAGTGGTTGCTGTGGGTTCTGATGTCCGATTTCGTTGACTTTTGGAATTATTTGGGCTTTTCCATTAGGGTGTGTGGCAGCCATGACTGGGGGAGTTCAGCTAAGTGTGGTAGGTGTCTTTGAGCGTTCGTCGGCTGGGCTGTTTGGGTTGTGGCTGATAGGGTTTGACCCTATTGCTCTTTGGTCTGGGTGGCAGGCGTTGTGGCTTTATTAGCCCGTGGTTCGTCTCAATTTGGCTTAGTTGGTTTTTTTTTGGTTAATTTTTTAAGGCATGATTTTTTTGTTTGTATGGTTTTTTTTTTTTGTTGCTTTACGTTTTTGATGTAATATAATAATGGGAGTAGCCTCCATATCTTTCAATTGTTTTTTGTGTCTCTTACCCCTAAAGACATACATTTTGCGGTTTTGGCATGTTTGTATTGCAGTTGTATTCTTTGTGCTACATTGTCACGACCCTTGATTGTTCATATGTTTTTCAACGACTGTTAAGAGCCTATTTAAATAGTGTAATTTGTGCTTTTTTTGTGTGTGCGCCGAGGTGCTTCCTGTATATTCAAGCCTCTACCATGCACATTTACCCTTTGGCTTGAGCATGATTTATTTGTGCACAGATATTTGGTATCTATTAATTAGAGTCATGCCTTATATTTCAGGGTCATTCACACATTTGTATTTAAAAAATTAGTTTAACTAATTGTATTTTGTGTGTGTATGTATATCATGCCATTACTCGTAAATTCTTATAACATGTTATTCTACTTTTTTTTTATTTTAAAGGGAAACAGACAGGATATGTTGGTAAAGTTACACATTAACACAAATTGGTGACATTCTTTTGAGGTCGTACAAGAATGACTTGAAAGTTCATTTACGCCCACAAATGGAAACCAGATTTAATAGAAATCTAGAGAGCTAAAGCCATATCTTTGAACAGCAAGTATTTTTGTGGGGTACACTTGCAGCTGTTGGCACTCTGTAAAAATCTAATTGTATATATTAGGACGTACTGCAAACTGCAAAAGCTGCACACTATAATCATGTCCAAACTCCAAAACTTAACAAAAAAAGTTTTTTAATAAACTCCGATACATCTTTATTTGGTAAGTTGCACATTACATTTCTAATTTAGTAATTTAACTCAAATTGAAAATGCTTGGAAAGATTACGCCAATTATAGTATTGCGGTCATCACCTTTTAAGAATGGTCATTATAACTAATATGTACACCACATGTGAGCCTTTAAAATGGAGGCAAAATTTGAAATTTTAAAAGATCGTTTCTTGCTTTTTCTCAAAGAAAAATTGTTTCTCTCTCACCATACTCTTATGCTGGAGTTCTAGTTGACTTTTCTTTGCCTCAACAATAAGATGATTTATAGGGTTTGTTTACAACGTAATTGAAACTCATAAGTTTTAATTGTTATAGTATAAAGCTCTTACATGTTACGTTGAAAAGCAAAAGTTTTACAACTATAGTGAAAAGTAAAAGTTTATTATAACGTAAAACTCTCACATGTTATAGTGTTTAGGTTCAAACTTGATTTCCAAACACTCTCGTAGGAACACTACTTTTAAAGAGTTAGTATTTGAATATACTACTTTTGTGAAAAATTCGGGTGAATAACTATATTTCATAAGCGGAACTGACCCTATTTGCACTCAATAATGTCAATATTGCGCCTATGGCAACCCAAAATCTAAGCCTCCCATGTAGATCCCTTGACTGCCTATTAGGCAACCATGGAGATAAGAGAAAGAAAAGTAATGGAAGGGGAGGGACGTGATAAATCTTTTTAAACTTTAAGTTTGTGAAGGACAAATTTTGTTTTTAATTTTTATTAAATGATCGAGTGAGAAGCCTGTGATGAATTCGTGAAACATCTACAATCCATTAAGTATTGGATTGTAATTATAAAAACTATTGCTTTTTAACTTCTGATTGTTAAAATTAATAGGCTATTTAAGAAATGAGTTTGAAAAAAAATGTTGAGTTTGAGTTTACTTTCAAAAACAAAATGTTTAAGTTTGTATTATAGCAATTTAAAATTTGTAAAAAAAATATTATAACAAAATAAGTTTCAACTAATTTTTTTTGGTTCAAACTTATTTTCTAAATGGAAGATAAAAGTTTACTAGTTTAGAGTGTAACTTGCAAATCCCAAAAAAAATAAATAAATTAAAATCAGGGATATTTGTGTAAAATGGGCTTTTTCTTTTAAGGATTGAAGCCCACCAAATAAGGACCCCATTATGCAACTCCTAGTGGGTTTTCTCTGTTGGTGTGTCGTCAAACCGCGCCAGCTGGCGGCTTGACAGGAGGGCAGTCACGTGCCAAGTTGCCAACTGCTAGCCATGCTGTTTAGATTGGATCTCAACATTGAATGGCTGGGAATACTTCTTGGAAATTAAAAATTATCATAAACTAAAATCCTCTTCGTTTCTTGAAGTTAATATCAAGAATCAACACTTCGATCACATGAATTCAAGGGGTAATTTAATTAAGCCCATCGCTAAAAAATAATATAGACTTTTATTCATAATAATCTTTTACAAAATTTTTAATCATGGTATTTTTGTGTGACAAATATGTACCCAGTCACAACTTTAATGGAATTTTTGTTATGATTAATAGGCCGTATAGTACATAGATTCAAAATCGTTTAAGCCAATTCAAATCATAAAGATGGTTTAAACTAACGTTTGGTGGACTAATAACCGAGGGTAGTTTAAATCATAGAGTAGTTTTAAACCAGCTAAAATCTCCAAATTTAAACTTTTGCTCCTCCTCAAGTTCATACAGTTTGAACAATTTTCTCTAGTAAAAGTCATTCTTATTCTCGTTTTCGTTTCATAAACCATAGTTTTCAAAATACTAATTTTCTTTTAAAACTTGATGTGATATTTTATTTTTATTTTAAACTTTTATATTTTAAACGTTAATTTGAAACCCACCGTTTAAACCATTTAGTTTAAAACCTACAATTCAAATTATTAATTCTAAACAACATCATTACGAACTCATGCATCAAACAAACCTTGAAACTTTTTGGCCACAAAGTTTATAGTCACAGAACATCCTGTAACTAAAAACTTTGTGGCTAAAGTTCAAAAGTTTTAGTTACAACAAAAAGTCAATAAAGTTTGACTAAATGTACATTAGTCATAATATTTTATTATGACTAAAAATTTTATTAAAAATTATTAGCACTAATTTTTTTTTAGCGTTGATTTAAACAAAATACATATAAACCGTCGAAAATAGAAAGTACTATTCAAGTTGCCCCCTAGGATTTCATAAATACTCCTCAATCCGTTTTCACATGAAGTTGATAAATTTTGGGGTTTTTTAAATTATTGCAATAAGTTTAATAAGGTGTTTGGAAGGATGGTGGGAACCACTTTTACTGTAACATGTGACAATTTTATACTGTAGTACTTTTTTTTATTATGTACTGTAACATATAAGAGCTTTATACTATTTATAACTGAGTTTATGGTGGAAACTAAGTGGTGGAAACCACTGCTAAACACCCTTATTAGCAATACCAAATTCTTGATAATAAATGAGCAATAATGATTCTCGACTTCACTTATTAGCAATCCTTGAATCGTAGCGGTATAAGGAACAACGAAGTATGTAGCATCCTTTTACAATCCTACAATCATGTCAGAGATTAAAGAACAAAATAGAAAGGAGATGAAGAAAACATAAATTTTAACATGATTTGAATAATACGTCTGTATCCCCAGACTAAGAAATAAGAGAGAATATATTGGTAAAAAACATAACCAATACACAACATAAATATACAAATAATTGAATAATTAATCAGATAAGTTACTTAAATCTCCTTAACTATGACGTTTCTTAATATGAAAATAAATACAAATCAATCCAAAACTCCTAATAAAAATAACTCGATACAAAATAACTTTTTTTAATAGGTCATTGTAAGATATAGTTCTGATAGGAGACCCCGATGATATTGCCCCAATGATATCAACGTTTTAAAAACTTGAATTTTTAATTTAACGTTTTTATTTTTCTTCTTTTTCATCTTCTTTTTTTTTTTTATCTCGCTATTGTTTGTATTTCTCTATACGTCATTCTATATAAAATAAATTTTGTTTTAATCTAAATGGGCTATTTACTAAACATTATTATATTTTGATGTATTTATTTTTATTTTCAATTAATAATGGACCAATTCTATCCTTTTTCCTACAAATTATAATCTTAAAATCGAGAATGGAATAATACAATATTTGAAGCTCTTAATAAAGGTAATTTTATACGAAATGATAATCTTTCTTGACAATAAAAAAAATGAATTAAAATCCAAGTTTATAGATACATATATTCCTTGGGTACAGGATATAATATTTCATAAACCACAACTACATGCACATTATATCATTGTTGAACTGTTATATGACCTACCAAAAGCACCGATATGTAAATTAAAGCTACTTCAACCAACACAAAGTCACAAGCTACTTAGTTAAGCAGCCGCCAAGTAATTGTATTTTACTGTACCATTTGGTTTTGGTTAGTAAGGGTCCGTTTGGCAAATGGTTTTGAATTAGTGATTTGATTTGAATTAATGTGTTTTTATTAGGATTTAAGTTAGTGATTTGAATTATTTTCTGAATTAACGTTTGGATGTGCATTTAAGTTTTAATCTGAGTATAAAATAATTGAAATTTGTATTTGAAGAGATAGTGAAAATAATTTTTGATTTATTAACAAATCTAATAAAATCTTAATGTTAATGATCCTAAAAAACATACAATATGGATCTTAATTTATTCATTTCTTCACTAGGAACAGAATGAAAAAAGAATCGTCTCAATTAGATAACAAATGAAGAAGTTATGATTTTTTTTTTCAAATATAGAAGAGAGAATGTTAGTTTTTACCGTAACAGAGATATCGAGTATCAAAAGTTTAAAGGGAGTTAGAACTCTGAAAATTTAGATTCTTGATACTTAAAATATTCAGATTTTGAAAAAAAACGAGCACGTATATAAAAAATTCTTAATACTCAAATATAAATTTAAGTCTAAAAAGTTCAAAGAGTTCTCGAAACAAACGTGCCTGTATTTCATTGGTTAGATACAGTGACCATAAAAGTTGTATATGTTTTGTTTTTGTTTTTGTTTTTTTTTTTGGCCAGGAAGTTTATTATGTTTTTAATGGATATTTTCTTCTTTTTGCTGTGGCTCACATCCAATATGCACGTACTTATTTTGGAATGATGGAATCTATCGTGGGTTCAAAGCAAAAAGAGGTAAGCAACTAGTAAATAGTAATTACTTCAAGTCAAGTAAAATCAATGATGCCTTTTGGATTGTTGGTCCAAATTAAAAATATAGGATAAAACATTGTTATAATACTAATACAAATTGAAATTTTTCTTGCTTTTAATTGGCACACCGAACATAGAATAAGTGTAAGTTTTCGTTTCACATACCTATCAAATAGTAATATCATTTGGTCCAGTTTTGACAAAAATTAACACGATTCTAAATTCAAGAATGATTAAATTGGTTTGCTTTTCTTTTCTTTTTTTTTTTAAAGAACACATAATTTAGTATACTGACTCAACGACAGACATCAGTGGGAAAAAAAAATATATATATCGACTTTATGCTTTGGTTATCTGCGTCACAGAAATCATATGGAGTAACTCCACAGCGACACGTCAGCACTTCTTTCCACGTCATCATCCGAATTCATATATCTAGGAGCTGGTGGAGGGAGAAGTAGCCCTTCTGCCAGGTCAGCAAAAAAACTTGGCGTGCCAAACATTTCCTCTTCATCCATATAGAACACTTCCTCCCCCTCTTCTATTGCCTTCTCCTCCTCTAACTCCACCTCCACCCTCTCCCCACTCGCGGAAGCACCACCGCACTCGCTCTTCGGCCGAAACTCCTCGGCTGCCTCCGCCGCTGCTGCTCGGATGTTCTTCGCATCGGTGGAGGGAGGGACGCGCAGCCGCCCCGCCGAGTCCTCGAAATTGAGGCACGCCGACCTCCCCCTCAGAGCCAACGCAGCCACGTCGTGCGCACGCGCTGCCATCTCCGCCGTCGGGTACGTCCCGAGCCATATCCGCGACTGCTTGCCCGGCTCCCTGAGCTCGCAAACCCACTTGTCGTTGTTCCTCCGCCGCACCCCGCGGTACACCGGGTGCCTCGTCTCCTTGAACACCCTCCTCCCCGCCTTCTTCTTCGGTCGGCTCGCTGCCAATATCACTTCCTCGTCCGAGTGTGCAGCTCTGACGCTGCTAACGCCAGACGCTATGTTGTCCATTAGAGAATCAATGGTTCTTCTGACACACCTTATACCAAAAGCTATACAGTTTGTGCGTACTTGTGCTTGAATTTTGAAAATGAGAATACAAGAAAAGGGTGCTTTTATAGATATTTTTTTTGTAAGGTTTGCGAATTGGACACGGGGGTTGAACGAGTGTGAAAAGGAGCGCCATTTGACGGTTGAGTTCGGATAGGCCACGGTTCCCACTTGGGTTGTTTTGAGAAAAATATGACTTAAGAGGTAAGTTACTAGTTTATTTATTCTTTGACTTTTGTTTGACTACTGCAAAAGTGGGGCCCAGAAAAGACAAAATACTAGAATATCCTAAACTGAGTGACGTTAGTGTTTCAGCAGATTACGGCCGCTAATACGCACGTTTCGTTTAAAAGCTCTCTGACGTGGCAGACAGCTCGGGACGAGATATGTATTTTGTGTCGTTCTCCATTTTAAGTTCGGCTTTCTGGGCGGTGGGAAATGGGCGCCTGGATAGAAAACGACTGGCTGTCGAACTTGGAGAAACCGGGAAAGCCAATATAATTTTTATAATAATTATTATTATTTTTTTTTGTGGTTGTGAATGTTTTTTGCAATCTGTGGTGCTCTCGTGATCTCATGCTGACTGGAATGCATAATCACTCTAGGAGTTCTGATTGGCTAATTTAGTAAGAAAAAAATCTGTCCTTTTTAAAAAGTTAACTGCATTAGACAAATCATCAAGCAAAAGTTAACAAACGCAAGATAACTTTTTTTTTTAAAAGTTAACTTGCATGGTACAGCCGACTTCTGCACATCTCGTCAAATGCATAATCACTTGGATCATGCCCAATGACCATCGCTAAGTTCAGGTTTTTTTTTTAAAAAAAAAGCAGTGAACAGTTGATCTGCGAGGCTGTGTTTATTATTATTTTTTTATCCTCACTTTTTTGTTTTGCACTCATTTTTTAATGCAGAAATTGCTTAAAGATCCTTAGTTAGTGAGAGAAAACTTGAACTTCATGAGCAGTTCACTTTACAATCTTTTCTTTTTTTAAACTTTATCATTTATTTTATTTTGTTGAGTGAAAGGAAATCTTTTTCATTCACCTAAAATGAAAGCATTACAGTAATAGATTTTAGACTAATATTAAGATTGATTTAACAAACAAATCGTCCCAATGAACTAATAAGTTAATTAATGAATTGCACCAAAATAAAAACTCTTCTCGATTGTTATGCATATAGAACGCACAAGCACAAAAAAACTGGAAATGATATAAATACAACATTACAGCTAGATATAGATCTAGTGGACCATACTCATCACCACTAAAAAAAAAAGATCCAAGTAGATATAGATTTATTCAATATGAAAACAAAATCGATGAATATAAAAGAAAGATTTATCAGAAAGAGGTCCTGTAAAGGTCCCCCTCTAATGTAACAACTAGCCGAAGTTTGAGATAAAAAATGATGAGACAAAGAACAAAAGTGAACTTTTATAATCGATTTTTACGTCTAGAGTATATAAAAAATTTAATTTTGAAAGTTAATACAAAATTCATCTATCATTGTTTGCGTTTACACTAAATAATAATATTACACTAAAATATAAAATAATTAAATGAATCTTAAGTTTAACTTGTCCAATCCTTTTCTCAAGTTAACAGTCCAATCTTACAATTAAGATTAGTTTGATTTGTTATATTGAAGTATGAGAAAATATGTGATTTTAAAAAAAGCAAAAAAATTACACCAATAAGCACGGTTTCAATTCTTAATATAAGAAAAAGTACACTGTTAAAAATATTTAAATACGTAGAATCTTTATAATCATATGCTCTGTTAAAATTTGATTTTTTAATTTTACCTCATTCCTTTTCTTTTTCTCTTTTTTCGTTCTCTCTGATTTATTGCTTCGTGTTGCTTTCTACATCATTCTATATAAAAAAAAATTCATTTTAATTTAAATGGGCTATTAACTAAATATTGTTACATTGTGATCTATTTATTTTGTTCTCAATTAATGATGGCCTAATTGCCTCTTCTCCCTCTTAAGCAATTGTTCAATTCAACTCTAATTTATTTAGATTTAAATTTGAAAATTGAAATAGCAGGGAGTGTATGTGTGTATTAAACGTGAAACTAATGACATAACGAAAATTTTCAAAAATAAAAAATCTGCAAAAATTTGTAAATTAGAAATTTTAAGAGGATGAAAAAAAAGTAGTAAAAATGTGCCTCGTGCTTTTAACAATATTAAAAATAATTTTCGCCACCAAATGGATTAAAAACAAGCTAAGAAGAATGAAAGTTATTCGTTACATGTACAAAATAGAGTAATTAATTAATAAAATCAGTTTGAAATAGGAATGGCAACAGGGCAAATTTTGGAAGATAGTCTTCTTGCTAACCTGCCCTGTAAAGAAAAACTAGCCACATCCTCACCCCATCAACTTGTGTAAATTGGAGGGAAATTTCCTCATCATAGGTTTGGGCTACTCATGGTACCCCATTTATCCAATTAATTATATTCATAAATAAATAAATGAATAAATAAATAAATAACACCTATATAAGACTAGGTTAAAAAAAGTGAAAATTATCTTTTTGAATTCTTATTGATATTATGCAATATAACATTATACTTAAAATTATATATATTATAGCATATTATATCATTTAAGACTATAATATAAGTTTAACGGGGTAAATGAGGAATAGAGTTGAGGACTTTTATACATGTCCTTGCTTCCATAACCAATGACCGGTTACACTTTCAACCTGGCCATTTACAATCTTAATATATTTATAATTGGGTTTTTCCGTCCTATTTAAGATGGGTCCCTGTAAGTAAATAAATTTGTGCATAAAATTGTTATCTCTAAATTTTGACAGAGTTTAAAAAGTGCATTTGGAGTGCTTATGGAAACAGGTAAATAGAATAATTAACCAAAAGAGCGGATAAATAAGTCAGCAATGCAATTAGTCTCTAACTGTGAGATTCAAAATTCACGTTTTTTTAATGAAGTGGATTTGTATCTTGCTAAAAAGGCAGTCCCTTCAGTAAATATCATACTGCATGATCACGGTTTTATTATTTTTTTTAAGGAAACGATTTTATAAATTTTCTTATAATAATTCGTTATCATGGAGTAGTTATTAATATATAAAAATAAAATAAAATGTGACGTTGCCCAGTTGAATAGCCTGTCTAGATGCGGCTTTCACAACCCCGTGTGTGATGCGTGCCGGCTTTTTTTAGCTCAGCTCTCAACAGAAACCTTTTCAAACCGACAAACTCCCTAAACAGACTAAGTATAGAAAGTAGAACATTTGCTAAAACTAAGGGTCAACAAAAGTACATAATTACGTTCCAAGAAATGGTCCAAAGATACAGCACTCTAATTTAGATACAAAAAAGGCCTAATTTATATATTAGTAATTGGATTATGTACACGTTGAAAAAAAGGATCACATGATACATCAAACTAAAGGCCTACAATCTCTAATCTAATCCATTTGGATCACACAAATTCTAAATAAATGGTGTATATATACACACACATAATCATGATTATCATCATAAGGAGTAACTCCATAGAGACACACCAGCATCGCTTTCCACGTCATCCGAGCTCATATAAGTAGGTGGAGGAGGGAGAAGTAGCCCTTCTGCCAGGTCAGCAAAAAAGCTTGGCATTCCAAACGCTTCCTCTTCGTCCAAATAAAACATTCTCTGCTCCTCCACACCCTTCTCCTTTTCCACCACCATCCCTTCATGACTCCCCCCCGAAACCCCGCCGTACTCCAGGGGCCGGAACGCCTCCGCGGCCTCTGCCGCTGCAGCGCGGATGTCCTTCGCATCGCCCGAGGCCGGGGCCGGAAGTCCCCAAGCCGAGTCCGCGAAATTAAGGCAGGCCGACCGGCCCCGGAAAGCCAGCGCCGCTACATCGTGTGCCCGCGCTGCCATCTCCGCCGTCGGGTACGTCCCCAGCCATATCCGCGACTTCTTGTTCGGCTCCCGGAGTTCGCAAACCCACTTGTTGTTGTTCCTCCGACGCACCCCGCGGTACACCGGGTGCCTCGTCTCCTTGAATACCCTCCTCCCCGCCCTCTTCTTCGGCCGGCTCGCCGCCAAAATCACTTCCTCGTCCGAATTCGAAGCTCTGCTCAATCCAGAATCAGCAGACATAGAAGAACTTTCAAGCTTGTAACACTCCATCATAGTTGTACTATTCAACAATGGATAAGGATCCGAGAATTGACCAAAATTATTATTATTATCCATTAAAATCAGTTTAGGTTGAGTACTTGCAGCAGTAGTAGTGCAATATTTGATTCTAAGAAATGGAAATTTTTTTGAGTTTGATAATGAGAAATGAAATGGGGTTTTATAGTTTTGATTTGGGTGTTGTCAGCGAATTGAACACGGAAAATTGAAAAGTATTTTCTTTTGCCAATCAATCTGTTAAGCTTCGAATAAGCCGCGGTTTCCACTAGGGAGTTTGGTAAGGAAAACGACAGAGAATTGTACTTGAATTAGTAAGTTTGGACTTTTCATGTCACTTTCCAGTTTGACTGGTTCTAAGTCGTACTCCACTTTTTGTTCACGAATAAGGAAAGCTACTAAGTGTTTATTAAATAAGCACGTGTGTTCATCCATTTAGCGAACATCAAAATATAGCACGTTTCATTTTCGTCCACACGACGTGGCAGCCTGCTAAGGACACAGTATATATTATTTTATTACAGCGCAGTCGTTTTTGCAGTTGATTAAGTTGTGTGGGGTCAGGCTCGGAAAGTGATTCGTGTCGATAAATGGACAGACCAGATATTTTTCTGTAGTCTCAAAATGCTTTTAGTGGTTCCCTCTCTTGCTCCACTGGATTGCAACATCTGGATCACTGTGCCGTTGATTGGATATGATCTGTCATTAGATCATGAGTTTGTTAATTTTTTTGGGTTCTAATAAACTAACAATTGTTTTTCTAAATAGTGTTTTTCAAATTGATAATTAATTGCAATGGGAAATGTTTAACATTATAGACGCGTTTTCCACTACATCATTGTCAAGCAAAAGAGAAAAGTGCTTTCCATCAAAACATTGTCATAGCGTACTGTTCCAGCGGATAACATTAAAAAAAGGGTAAAATTATATGAATTTTTATTTTCTTATGGTAATAATTATGTGATGTTGATGATAAAAAAGGTAAAGTTTCCGTCAAATAAAAATCAACTTATTTTTAATAATTGAAGAACTAATTATATCTTACTATCTTCTGTTATAATTATACAAACACAAGTAAACATGTCTGTATGTAAAGACAAATAATATATGTATGTATTATGCATGCAAGCATGACGCATGCATTTTGTAAGATTAAAGCACAAAAATTTTAAAATACATATTTACGTTTCAAATCAAATATGTTGTTCTTAGTAACTATTCGACACAATTCTTTTAAAGTTTTGGAACTAAAGTCTTTCCTTAAAACTGGAGAATAAGTCTTCAGTACCTAGGCCAATGATACAAAAATGCTTATTTTTATTTTAAATAAAAGTAATTTGAGTAATAAAAAGTTACCATTTCTATTTAATTATATAATTAAAAGAATCACACTAAAATTAAATACAATAGTTTTTGTGAAGGAAATACTAAGCAATAATGATAGACGTCTTTGAACAGTCAAAATTATATATACATAAAAAGAATTAATTACATAGATATACTCTCTAGTTTTACTTTTTTTAATTCACTCGCGATTTTGCTCTTATTTCGATGGTATTTTTTGAATTTGAAAATTATATTTCTATTTTATCCATCTAGCGCTTTGTGTATGAAAATGACAATAATAAAAACAAAACATAATTAGTTACATGAAATTATATTTTATGAAATAATGAAAAAAACTTTCAAACATATTAAATTTAAAAAGTAAAAAAACAAAAAAACAAAAAACCAAACAATAGCATAGAAAAGACCACAACACCTTCGCCCACAACATGCCACAAACCCCTAAGTTTTGCCTAGTGCCGACATGAAGGACCCATCCTTTGACCGAAAACCTTAGTCATCATCGCTATCTCAATTGCATCGTTAGGGATGATGAAATACTAATTAGGATTGGTGTTATCCATGACGATCACATTTAGTCAGTTAGAAATTATTCCCTTTGTCGAGAGGACATCCTTGAACTCATTCCTAGGGTACCTTCTTGAGGACAATAGAAACACAATGACCATTGTGGACCATGGCATTTCTTGGTGCTTATTACCACATTGATTTGAGCTCTCTCATGAGGTTGGGTGGTTGTTGGTGAACCAGATTGGGTGGGGTTTGGACGACAATATGTAGACTTTTTTTTAGATTTTATGTTTTATTTCAAGTTTTTTTTTTTGTTTTTCTAATATGCTTAAAATATATTTTAAAAAGCATCTTAAGGAGATTTTATTCTGTCTCTTTTTTAAAGTATAATAAAAAAGCATGAGGAAAAAATTGAAATATTGTTTTTTTTTTTTAAAAAAATCTAAAGGATATTTTAGTAGTTTCTCAAAATAGAGGTGCTGATGGCTGTATTTGTACCACGTACTTCCAAAAGCCTAGGCCTAAGATCCTATTATGCCACGCTCATGGAATCCCGTGGGTTGTAGTTTGATGGACTATAAGTAAACAAGTAGGTTTGTTTGTTATTTTAGACTAATCCAATTTTAACCTAGCTTGGGGGGTTTAAATTAATTGGGTTTAAAATAAACAAGTGATGGAGAAATAAACCTAAATGCCTATATTTTACCCTTAGGAATTAGTTGCATGAAGAGGAATTTTTATAAAATGCCATCTTTTAAGATTTATTTTTTATAAATACCATATATGTTTATTTGTGGCATAAATTAACATATATATGAATGACAGTGTGGCATAAGCTTTTCTAAGTATGACATAAATAAATACAACTTTTAAAAATGTGGCATAATTTGTAATTTTCTCTTGCATAAAAGCCTAAGTCCAAAGCTCATAAATTGGCCAAAAGCCTACAAATCTTATTCTATTTTATTTTTTGTTAATTCACTAATCAGATTAAAAAGACATGTTATATAAAAGTCATGTGCTTGTTACATCAGGAAAATCTATCTAACATTTAACATCGATTTTAATTGGACCTGTTATGTAACAGATTTCAAAATTTAAGGACATAATTATTAAAATTTATAGTTTAGAGATTGATTTCATAAAAGTGATAAGTACGAGCAAAAAAACCTTAGAAATTTTAAATTAGCTAAGGTTTTATGATATGTGTTTCAATGATGTAATAGTAAAGAAAAATCCTTTTCATCTTCATGGGATTATATCTCTGCTATTCACAAAATTATGAATTTTAGTCAGAATATGATATATTTTTTAAAGTGAATCATATTATTTTATTAGTAATAGAGCTATAATTTTTGAAGGTTAAATAAGATTATGCAGTAGTAAATATTACCAAAAAGAAATGGAAAACTCAAAATGACGTAACGGAGTGTGTCGCAGAGTGGACAGAGGAAAGAAAAAGTTGGCCCCAACGAGACGACAAGAAATTGAGCTTGGTGGGTGACAGCAAATTAAAGCCCATGATAAACGAGGACAACGTCAGCGGAGCCTTTTCAGGTTGTTGTGTGCCTTCTGCAGTAGAGATATCGGACCTTTTTTAAATGGGCTTCTAAAGAATATTAGGCTCTAGTGTCGTGAGCGGATGGGAAGGCCCCCCTTGTTGGGTTGAAAGCCCCCGGGCCCATGGTTGTCGGCTCAATTCCATGGCGGAAGGAAGGATATATTGGTTCCAACGTAAAGATATGTTATTGTAAAACTTCGTTTAAAACGATCTAGCAAAAGGCAAAATGCAACTTAAAGGCAATGCGGAGCCACTTGTGATAATTCTATGTTTTCTTAGATTTTCTATTCTAGAACTTAATATAGTTGGATTTGGATTATTTTTGGGTTATTTTGATAATTGTTGATGTAATTTTCATTTCAATCCACTTGTGATGTTTATACTTAATGCTCTTGATTCATGTGGCCAAATTGTTGGCCCCAAGGTTTCATTACTAAAATTAATTTTGATTTTGATGATAACAAGGCAATTTTTTTGTTTATATATACATATATTATGCAAAAATGCCTAATGAATTTCTTGAGTATTGCAAAGTTTAAAATCATAGCAAATCAAAAGAAGCATACTCAAATCGCAAGAACAATCAAGCGTTGGAATCAAAAGTGGAAAGATCTTACGAAGATTTAAAGATCACAAGAATTTATTTTTCTTAATCTTTATATAAGTGAGCAATTATCCCAAATTTTATAGTTTATGCAAAGCTCCAATCACACACGCACACTTTCGTTTCATAAACATTTTACAAATTGCATAAATGTTTTTTTTAAACTTGTGAAAATTTTTTTATACTTAAATATTTTTAATCTAAAATTGTTTTCACATTTAAACTTTGTATTTAAAATGTACACTTCAAATTTCACATAAAAAGTACACAATTCAAATTAGCACAATTTTACAAAAACTACATTTTAAAACAAATTTTGGGAGGGTCCTGTCTAGCAGGACTGGCCTACCGACCATTTCAATTTGGCCTACCGGTTACAAGGGACAAAGAGTTGTTTTTCCAAAGATCTGACGGTCTACTGGTTTTGGAAACTGGCCTGCTAGTTATGCATTACAAAGAGCATGACTTTCATGCTGTCTGATGGCCTGTCGGTCCTTTGTATCGGCCCACCGATGGCCCTGTTTTGGCATGTTGATCTTTTAATCGTTGGAACTATTTTGGCCTGATTTCAAATTTCGGCTGTCGGTTTCTATCTCAGGCTCACCAGTAAGTTTGTGATAGCTAGTGTTCTGACCATTAAGAGTGTGTCTCTAACAGCTATATTGAGTCAATATTGATATTTTAAGACAGCTATATTGAGTCAATATTGATATTTTAAGGGTTCTTTGAGCCCAAGGTGGCTATATATATTCCCCTCCCCCCCCCCCCCCCCACACACACACCATATTCAATATTTTTTTCACCAAGCATCAATTGCAATCTTTCCTACATTGTTTTCAATCATAAGCATCTATTTCTTACACTCTTGTGCTTACATATTTTATATTGTTTCTTGAGAATTGCTCACACCCTTCAAATAATCTTTTTCTCGTATTTATTATTTTTGGAGAGTTTATTTTGTGAGCCAACTATTTCATACTTACCCTTTAAGCGCTAGGTTTTCAAGCCTTGTAAATTGGGGCTATTGGTTTGTCAATTTACGTTGAAAATTGAAGATTGTAAGAGGTTGTGGTGATCCACAGGTAGACCAAATCACCATTGTTGTACAAGCAATGATCGTGTTGAAAAGACGGTCGGTACAGTGCAAGAGGTCGAGTGAAGATTTGCTTGGTGACAGTGGACGTAGGCATATTGCCGAACCACTATAAATAGCGTTTGCATTCCTCTTTCCTTAACTCTTTACCTTAACGCATTTATAGTTGCCTATATTATTTGTCATTATAATTTGTGTGCTTATAGTTTAAGCAAATTTATCTAGAATTTTCTAATAATTGTAAAAAGGTTTAAAAACCCAATTCACCACCTCTCTTGGTAGTTAGTCTTCGGCTAACACAAATGAATGAATTGATCATTGATATTTTGAATTTGACACTTGGGAGAGGTAGTTTCACATGTTAGAACTAGACAACACAACTTAGATTTTATCGAGTTCGGGAGGCCAGTGAAGCTTAGGTAATTACTTGATTGAGAATCTTAGTTTTGTAAGGCCAAGAGGCGATCAATGTCTTGATTATTAAATTAAGGGTTGAGCTTAATGAATATGCATGTAAACAAATTTGAAAGGAATATCAATGTGGGTATTTACACATTCAATCTCATTCGACGTTCGGGAGAGGTAACGAGGTGAATTTAGGCCTATGGATTAATGAATTGGATGGAATGAAGTTAACAGCTACAAAATAAGAAAGGCATAGGAAAAATCAAGCTAAACCAATCTTCCAGATATATTATGACATAGATTGTTTTATAGTTTTGTTTAATTAATTTTATATGTTTTATTTGATAATTTATTCTTTAAATTTCAATTGCCTAAATAAAGCTCGGTCATTTTAGTTGTGATAATTAGCTAGTATTTAAGAAATTAATCCTCGTGGAATCGACATCCATACTCAGATACACTTTATTACTTGTATGACCTGTGGACTTGTAGAATTCTTGCAACAGTCGACGTGGGAGGGGGTGGTGGATAGGGGTGGGCAACTGAAAAGAGCTTGCTGTTTTTTTTTTTTTGTTGTTTTGTTTATTTTGAATATTTGTTTTAGGTAAAAATCAAACAAATGACTATGATTTGGTGTTTTTAGATCAGTGGTTGTGATTTACCCTTATTTTTTTTAATATATCAATTATTTGAATGGTAATTCAGTAATTTTAATTAAAAAATATTATCTAGAAAATTTTAATTGTGAAACTCAATAGTTTGACAGTTAAAATGGTCTCTTGACAACTAAAATATATGAAAGGTTTGGGTCAGTTCAGTAAAAAAAAGGTTGGGAACCAACATAGTATTTTCGTTACATGTTGGGGACTAACGTGATAATTTACCTAAAATTTTATCATAATTTTTTACCTGGCCATTTTTGCCCCTATCTCAAAGACTATAGCCTTTGTCTAACTGAGCACCTAATTAAACAACCATAACTACCAATTCATAGCTTTGTTTAAGCTAAAATTTGGACCGTTGTAGTTCTTATGGTCGTATGTTTAAAATTATAAAATATTATTCCAATTTCTTTATAGAAATCTTTTGCCCCTATTTCAAAGAATATAGCCTTTGACTACCGAATACATACTCAAACGACCATAACTAATAATTCATAGCTCTGTTTAGCTAAAATTTTGGACGATTGTAGTTCGTTTAGTCATATCTTTAAAATTATAAAATTTTATCCTAATTTTTGACTGATCATTTTTGTTCCTATCTCGAAGGCTGTATCTTTTGGAAAATCGATCACATATTGAAATAACCATAACTAACAATTTGTAGCTCTATTTTTGTTAAAATTTAGACCATTGTAGTTTGTTTGGCCGTATCTTTAAAATTATAAAACTTTATTCCAATGTTTTACTAGACAATACTTTCCCCTATCTCAAAGACTACAGTTTTTGACTAACTGAGAATATATTCAAACGACCATAAGTAACAATTTGTAGCTCCGTTTTAAGTTAAAATTTGGACAGTTGTAGTTCATCTGGCTCAATCTATGAATCTGTGAAATCCAATCTGCGAAATCCGAATGACAACATATTGAGATTTTTTCATTCCTAAGGTTTTGGATAGGATTATGTACTGAGAATTTGTCAATTTGATGGTTTCAGATTTGATTATGGATTGAAAAAATAAATAGAGTGAAACAAATTAGAAAGACTTAAACACCTTCTAACTCTATTGGTATGCAACTAATGTCCATTTGGTACGTTGGTTCAAAATAGTGTGGTTTTAAACTTTATCATTTGAACTGCTAATTTTGAATCTTTTTAGTTTAAACGGTAGTTTTAAAATGATATTTAAAATGTAAAGGTTTAAAACGAGAATAAAACCTCACATTAGAGAGTTGATCTTTGGAAAACTATAATATATGAAGGAAAAGATAATGACTATAAAGAATGGTTCTAAATGGTTAGAATTAGAGGGATCAAGTATTTAAAACTAACAGTTTGATGAGTTTTACTCGTCATTTTAAATCATTTTTTTATACCATGTAGCAAAAGCCGGTGCAAACCAGCCCATAGGTTCAAAACAGCCCTAACCTAAGTACCAATAACGTCTTGAAAGTAACTCAACCAAGCTCCCACCTTATTTCATATGAAAAAAAAGAAAAAAAGAAAAACAAACAAAAAATAAAGAAGTTTAAAATCCAATCGAAATGGTAAACCTAACAAAAGCAACAACCTTGGTAAATAGGTAATTAACGTCAAAAAGTTTCAAGGCGTTTTACAAGAAATCGAGTAACATGCAGAACAACCACCGATGATTTAGTCCCTATATCAATTATAATGCCCTTGATGTAGTTGAAGAAAGCCATTTTAAGCGGGAGGAATAAGTATAGCAGAGTGGCGAAAAAGGCAGTGAAAGCAATATTCCCAGGAAGGCCAAATCCAGATTTTGAATTAGGGACGGATTCATTCTGATATAGCACCGTGTATGTGCCCATGATAAACGCCAACACGGTCGAAGTGATAGACAGGAAAGTTAACATTGTCGTCATATGAATCGGATATTTGTAGGCCTCACCGCGTAACTTTGACTGCGCTCTAACTGCGAAGTGCATTATCATTGACGCTGCAGAGCAACCGAACGCTAGCGAATCGAAAGCCAGAAAGTATCGAAACGAGGTTTGTTTTCTCAAGTTTGCCAAGCCATTTGAACTATATCCCCCAGGCATGGCCATGGCTGCAGTAAACGTGATACTCGCAATGATCGTCGCCACCAGTAGGTTGATGCCTGCTGTGTTCTCAACTCTTTTATCCTCCTTTTTCAGCCTTGATCTATTTTCCTCTCCAATAGATGCGCCCTCTTTCTTCGGCGACAACATTTTCGACTGATGATCGTTTTCCGGAAATGTTGCTAACTTCTGCCTTTCTTTTGTATACCTGACGGCTGTAACTTCTTGCAGACTGTTCGGATTTTTTATCTTCCATTGAGATTTGATCATAAACTGCAAATTAAGGATTATTTATTTCGAAGAACTAATGTCAGGACTGGCACCGTATGCACATGAGCAAAATACATATTACATATCTCATTCATATGTAGGTGACATGCGATTTCAAATGTAGAACATTTAACGTTGAACAAAAAGAAACTACAAAGTAGATACTAGAAAGAGACAATAATTCTTTAAACAACCGTGATTTTTATCTAATATATATGCCAGTTATATATTTTAAAAAGGATCCTGGTCAAATAAAATTCACCTAATATACATATACGTAATAATAAGGTGGTAATCTTTGTACAGACTATACATAGCTCAAAAATTTTTTTTGATGGGAAAGCCCAATTTTTATTTTGGTGGGAAAGCTCAATATTTTTTTTGGGTTATTAACATTGCTGTCTCTTGAACGCACATTGGCAATTTACCCCTCTCATCTTTAATTTTAAGAAGTTGTACTTTAAATTTATAAATTTGTAACAAATCACTCCATTGATAGTGATGATATTTTTTTTCTTTAAATTGATATGTGATTTTCAAATAGGTTGTAAATCAATAGTAAAAGAGGTCTTGTGTTATGAATGTTAAATTTTATACTTAAAACTAGTTTAATTTAGAGTTCTCTATTTTGATAAAACTAAATTAAAGAGATACATTAATTACAATAAAAATGGGTTAAAAGGCATAGAAATAATCATTTGTGTCATTAATCAAGCATTTATATGCAAGTTACATATCTATTTTAGTCAAATAACTAATATTAATATGGATGGAGGTAATTTGATATAAAATTATGTCGATGGTGCAACTTGCCAAAATTATAAATTCAAATTAAAGACAAATTGCTATCACATGATGAGTTCAAAGGACAAATTGCCAAAATCAAGTCTAGTTTATGATCTAGTTTGGATTTGGGACATACATACCTTATCGAATGGACCAAGAATACTTGATCTATTCATAATGTCAAAAGCCGTCATCCCCTTCTTATTGATGATTCTCTTGTTAGTTCTTGGATCAGCGACAAGAGGCATTATAATTTCATAATGTCCATAGACACAAGCCAGATGAAGAGCAGTATTTCCTTCATTGTCTTGGTCATTTAAGAGATCGTCAAAAGCGATTGTATTCAAGATAGCATGCACTGCAAGACCCCGTCTATGTTCGACAGCAGTATGAAGAGCCGTTTGACCTTTGTTGTCCAATAACTCGCAGACATCTGGACATTCTTCTATGAGTGTTTTTATCACACCGATTTGTCCATTCTTTGCCGAAATGTGAAGGGCAGACATACCTTTTTTATCCTTTATGTAAGCGAGTGAACGGCTTGTTCTCAAAATTATCTTCAAAATTCTAGAGATTCCCATGTTTGCAGCATAGTGATGAGGCATCCATCCAAACTCATCTGGTATCTCTAAGATTTCGGAGCCACATTTTGTCAGCACCTCTTCCATAAAAACTAAAAAAGAAATGGAAAGAAATGAGCCTATTAGTCGTCCAAAATGGATTGTGATCACATGTTCAATTTTAGTACTGTCCTAAATGGTGTCTAACTAATCTTATTATAAAAAGCATGTAAAATAAATTACACACTATATTAAATATTTTAGATAATATTTTATAATATGATTGGTTAGGCATCATTCGAGACATCAAAACTAGACAGATGATTTGAGTATGTCAAAATAGGACTTCAATTTTGATATCTAAATAATCAAATTAGTTCAAATCATTTTAAAAAAACTGAAATGCTTTTCTAGTCAATTTTTCATGCTAATAGCCTGTTTGGAAAAGCAGTTTGAACTTCTAGCCAACTAATTTTAAAGTAATTTCTCTCACAAAATTTGAACGATTGGTTAGAACTTTGGCTTCGTTTGGCAATGTTGTTCAACTATACAGTTCTAACTGATACAGTGTAAACCTCTTGTATGTTATAGTGTACAACTCTTACATGTTACAGTAAAATCTTTTTAACTTTTGGTTCTAAATGCGTTGTTAGATGCGCTCAAAGTGTGGTCCCAACTGTATTCCCAAACGGCGAGTCCATTTAAGTCTGTTTGTTGCATAAAGCAATAGACTGGGTTACCATCTGCCGAGTTTAAGTTCCCAAATATATAATAAAAGATTATTTTCAATGAAAAGAAGTAAAAATTTAGTTGATGGAAGCAATGCTAAAAAACAATTAATCTACTTACCGTCATGAAGTTTGAAAATGCAAGTGACTAGCTTTGCAATTTTTTTTGGCACGAACAGCTTATCTATTATTCCTGAAACAAAAAATAAAAGAATTTATGGTTTGTAGACCTTTGATAAATATGTGAAACTATATAAAAAAAAGGGAATTTTTTGGCACAAACGATAAAAGTAACTTGTAAGACTGGCAAGGAAAAAAATAAAAAAGTGAGTGAAGATAGTACTAGAGAAAGAAAAAGCAAATTAACCTGTTTCATATCTTATAAATATCATTTTGGTAAAGTTAATTTCCAGTTTTAATGATGTCTTATGAGGTTAGAATACTTAATTAATGATTAGGAAGCTTTGTTAGTTGAGCTTATTGTATCGTGTATAAATAGCCATCTTATTCAATGAAAAGATCATGAAATAATTCTCTCTCTATATTTGTACATATTTTTTATCATTGGATGCTATCAGAGCATTCTTCCTCCTATTCCCCTCTCATCTTTCTTCTCCCCGTAAGGCCAAGTGCGTCTCCTAGGCCGTGAGCCTCCAGCGCCCCTGCGCCTCACGTGTGCGCCCCTGTCCCCCAGCTGCAGCCCCCTGCGATCCATGCCTACCTCCAATATGTGCCCTGTACTCGAGATCAACGCCTCCCAACCAACTTGTGAGCCCTAACTCATTCTCTTGTTTCCTCTATTTCTTATTCCCCCATCCATTTCTGTTATGGCCACCAAATATATATCACAACCACTGCCTCTTCCAATCCTACCAACGAACCAAACCAAACAGTCGTATCCATCAATGTTACTACTCAAGTTCCCTCAAACTAAACATCTGCAATCATGTTTGATGGAAAATCTACTGCTAGTTTATTTTAACACAATGACACATGAGATGCGCATGACAAGGGGCTTAATAAGCCCTGAAAGATTCAATCAATTATTTGATTTTTTTTTTGAAGAATTAAATATATCCTCGTCTAAAGTAAACGTCCTTTTAAAGGCTATTATTTGCCTATTGAGCTAGCTAGACAGAATAAAGTTGAAGAGAACTTACGAGACTGACGGCGGATGACAAATGCATGCATGACAGACAAGCCGTTCCTTCCTGAGATGGAGCATTCAGGAAAGGTGCCTAAAACAAGGAGAGCAATTCTTTCATATCCGCCGTCCACAGCCAGAAACAAGGGCGATTCTCCATCCTCGTTGTCGAAACAAGTCAATTTTGGGTCTTCCTTTATCAATAACTCTGCAATGTCGCAGTGACCGTTCATCACTGCTTCATGAAGTGCTGTGTTTCCCTTGTTATTCACCATCCGCAAGAGCTCTTTGTGCTCTGCTTCGACTCCTAACCTTTTCTTCGCGTATTTTACTAGACATTCCACCAAATCCAATTTTCCCAACCTCGCGGCAATATGCAATGGAGTGTCGCCTTTTGCGTTGGTCTCGTGCGCAAGTAATGGACGAGATGCTAGGATGGATTCTACGTCATCAGTACTTTCCTTGTACTTTACTGCAACATGAAGAATGTTGTTTCCTTGGCCGCAAGTGTTTTCTAAAGGAGTTAATCTTTCGCCGGGGAAGTGTCTCCTGTGATCAGACGACTCTAGTTGAGATATAATAGCTGTTAGGAGACTATCAAAAAGAACGCTCAAGGGTGCTGCCATGGCTACTCCTACTTGCCCTTTGCGTCTAAGGTCCAAAATGCAGTAATCAAAAAGAAAGATCAATTAGTGTCTCCCCTTCTTTGGCGGAGCTAGACAATTTTTCAATAGAGGCACTATTAAAAATAAATAAATAAAGATAGTATTTTTAACAAATGAGTATATATACTTACATTTTTATATTTTTATGATTGAGTAGGCACATTTAATTTTTCTTGTAAAATAGTGGGCACAGTAATACATTTCAAGCATTAAGTGAGTGCACAATTATTATTTTTCTTTCAAAATAAAAGTAATTCTAATTTTTTTGAAAAAATTGTAGAGTGAAAATACAATTTTCAAATATCAAGCGGGGCATGTAACCCCTCAATGATACCTGCCTCCACCAATGCCACCCCTCAATGAGATAAATATCTAGATCATAAAAGACGTTACGTGTGCGTTTGAGAATGCTTATTCGAACTAAAATGTGTTACTTTAAATTATTAGTTTTGTTATAGTATTTTTCTCACAAAATTTAACGTGGATTAATAGCTTAATAGTTTCTGAACTTTTAATATTATGACAATTTGATCATTCAATTAATTTAATAGGCAAAAATAGTCCTTGAACTTTTAATATTGTGATAATTTGGTCCTTGAAATAATTTAATAGGCTGAAATAGTCTATGAATTAATTTTTTAATAGCAAAACCTAGTCATGTCTATTAGTCACTGTTAAAATTTGAATGGAAAACATAACAGCGGCCTTCCTCCTACAGCACTCCTTTCCACAGCATTGATCCTCGCGTTACTCCCTTGTTGCATCCTTTTTGCAACAAAACCACTCTATAGTTGCCCCACCAGTTACCTCACCTGACTAGCCAAACTACTATACTATACCGTCAATGTGCCACCGCATCTGCTATCACTATTTTAGCATATTAAATTAATTTTATGACCATATTGTTACAATGTTAAAATTTCAGGGACTATTCTAGCCTATTAAATTAATTCAAGGACTAAATTGTTACAATATTAAAAGTTTAGGGACCTTTTGAGCTATTTACTCAAATAATAATAATAAAATTGGTCGTTTAACAACTTACTTCAAATCACAAATTAAGTTGTGGTTCAAACCAACTTTCTATTTCCTACTTACAAAATTTGAGTTTCAAACCAACTTTAGTGCCTGTTTGAGAGAGTGATTGGAGCTATTTTTTGGTTTAAATCTTGTGAGAGAAGCACAGTAACAAAAGCGGTTAAAACCATAAAAAATGGTTGGAACCAGTTTTGTCAAACAATATATTAATTTAAATTCTTCGTTTAAACTACGTACCAAAAGGATTATATAATTTTGCAATTTAAATTAAAAAATGCTAGATATACTTTCTTTATCCTCAATTTGTAGACTAACTTATGAGTTGTCATGTTTATATTAGTTAAAAAATTGTCACATCAATAAACTGTATCTACAAATAAATTAATGACAACTCATCATAAGTTAAGATAAAAGTTGAAATTAGAGATAATATTCTCTAATGGTTAGCATTCTCTAATGGTTCTCTAGCAATTCTCCAGTTTAGCAAAAGTTTTCAGAGTTTACATATCAATACTCAGTCACTGCTAAGAGTAATATGTTGGACATTGATTGGCCCACGTGGAACGTTCATATTGAATGTCAACCACCATTAACCGTGCAATATTAATCAGAGGCGGTTTTGGACAAAAATAACCGTCTCACCTGTGTGATGGGAACATGTATAAAATTGTGATTCCTGTTTGGGTCCCTAAGCATACAAAACATTTTCAGAAAATTAGAGCACCATCAAGTGAGTTTTGTAAGTGCTTAGAAACTCAAATACATCGTTGCAGTCGAAGCAAATTTGTGTAAAAAACAGAGCAAGCAAACGTCAATGGCTGGAGGTATTTAACGATCCATTTGCTTCTGTTTTTATGTGTTCAAATTGTTGAGAAAGTTACAATTTGATTTTACATAACAAAGATAACAGAAAGACAATAAAGCACACGACATTTATAATAGTTTTTCTTTGATATACATTACCTTTATTTGCAGCTTAAATATTCACTATACTGGAGATAAATATTAGAAGTGATCAATAGATAAATGTTCTTAGAAGTGATCAATTTGCTTATTTTTACTTGAGAGCAACAAATAGTTCTACACAGTCAACAGGAGCGGAAGATCAATTACATAGCTTGCAAAGGTAATTAGGCAAGCAACGTGGCAATTCATACACGTCTTTTCAAGAGAATTTTTTTTAATACAATGCTAGATGTTCTAAGGATTTGAACCTAAAGTCTCCTTTTTTTTTTTTAATTTCAAAAGAAATTTTTAATAAATGAATACGCTAATCATGGCTAGAGAGAACGAAACTAAGTAGGTAGAGAATTCGAGGAATGAACCCCTCTATCATTACTTTGAAAAATTTTCAAAATGGAAAAACAAAAACACAGACAGAAAATAAAAAAATTTAAGAAAACAAAAATACAGGAATTTAAATTTTGTGATGAAAGCAGCAAATTTGCAGTACTATTTGATATCATGCACGTACCTTAATAGTTGTGCGAACTAATTAATAATTGGTAAAGGTTCGCAAGATTTGAAGAAGCGTGGACGGGGTTAGTTTGCGCTAGTATGATGATGAAGATTGCTTGAAGTTGGAGAATCTTAAAGGGCTTTTCACTTTTTTAAGTTGGGATCGAAAAGCATTCCCCTGCCCCTCCATACTCCATACCTACTCCCTTCCTCTTTCTTCCTCACTTTTTTTCAACGTATGTTTCTCTTCTTTAATTGTCTTTAGGCTGTAAGGTCCAAAGATAAGTTTTTGTCGACGATGAATACTACGATGAGGATTGGAGTAGGTATAAAGAACGTTCCTACCGACGAAGAGAGAAAACGTACATCTCATATATAGTAGAAAAAGAATATATAACGATTAACCGTGAGTAATATATAATTTCTTGAAGACTTGAAAATGTCTAAGTCATTTGGGCAACTTGATAGGTTCTATAACATAAGATACATATTAAAGTAATCTCGCCAAGTTTGAATGGGCACATGGTGGCTTCCATTTATGGCGGATAAAAAACCCATTTAAAAATGCTCAATCCGAATTCTTGGGGTGGCATTCAAGTTAAATAGTTCTACTCTACTACAGTTTGCACTATACATTAAAAAAATATAGGTTAATAGCTCTAATCGTCCCTGAACTTTTAATATTATGACAATTTAATCCTTTAATTAATTTAATAGGCAAAAATAGTCTCTAAACTTCTAATATTGTGATAATTTGGTCATTGAACTAATTTAATAGGTTGAAATAGTCCATGAATTAATTTTTAATAGCAAAATCAGTCGTGTCTATTAGCCACTGTTAAAATTTGAATGGAAAACATTACAGCGGCCTTCATCCTACAACGTTCCTTTCCACAGCATTGACCTCGCGTCTCCTCCTTGTTGCTCCCTCTTTGCAATGAAACCACTCTATTGATGCTTACCAGTAAATGGCAGGCAATTCAACACTACGTGTGGCTGCGCACGGTGTTCGGACAGCTCTTCCTTGCTGTCTCGGCCTACTTGGATGTATCTACAAAAAGAGGAGGGACGCTTTGGAGGTAAGGGGGGACACCAGTGAGGTACCAAACAAGGGCTCTCTGATGCTTAAGGTAGGCGCTGCTCGGCAGAGAACTGAGAGCTAGTTAGTTAGGAAGGAGCACGTTCATCTCGAGCTGCAGTAAATGTGCTCTATTTATAGGCTGTCACTTGAACTGAGTGTTAGGTGTGTTTTACCCATAACCCGTGTGTCACATCAAGGTCTGTCAGAAGGCAGGTGACATGAGTCATGATCCCTCGCCGGTGGATTAGTCTCCATCTGACGGCAAGAATGTGGCCATCTGTTGGCTTCTCGTGATGAGTGGCTGCTTGTCTGCAGGCTTTGGCAACCCGACCTCAGCACGTGCCCATCCGAGGAGGTGGCAACCCGTACTACGGCCAGCAGGGGCCCTATAGAGTACCTCGGACGTATAGGCTGAGCTCTTGGGGTTAACATCATGCTTCCGGAGTATCTGCAAAGCACATTTGCGGAGCCACTGGGATCTCCTCCTTTGGGGGACGGCGCCGATCACACCCCCAACACACTCTATAGCTACTCCACCAGTTACCTTACCCAACTAGCCATACTACTGTACTGTATCGTCAATGTAACACCCCAAATTTTAAGCTCGGGTCTAGTTGAGATTATATGAATGTGTTTTTTTATTTTTGCCACTTATGCATTTATTTACACATATGCTAATGCTTTGATTTATGATATTAGTTTTATTTATTTATTTATTTATTTTATTTTCTTACGAAGTTGCCGTGTATTGAAGAGGGAAGGTAGTAGACAAATAGGCTCCTTAATTGCCATGTATATTTGCTTGCCGTGCATCAGCTATATTTGCCAAATCCCATGATGCATGGCTAATGTTTTTTTAGTCATTATTTGTTATATTAGTATGTGTGCATGGCAGACAACTGTACACATGATAAGTTGTCTTGTTTGATGTTATAGGATGCATGGGCTTATTTTATCTCTTTCCTTATTTCTTGTGGGGGAGTAGTTGACTCTTTATTAAAGGTAATTAGATGTCATGATAAGACTTCCTATTTTGACAATTTAAATTAGGCAAGTGGAGTGAATAATGGAATCCTAAATTATCTTTTATCTTTTATTCCTTTATTGGATGATTAGTTGACTTATTTAGAATACTATTTATGGATAGTCAAGATCCAATCATTATATTTTCCTTCTATTGAATCATTGACTTTCCTCCTTAGTTCTCTATCCCTTCCACGAGTATGAACCCCCATTTTTATCTATTTTGTTTCCCATATAGAAGGCTGCCTTTAATTTTTATTTATTCCTATTCTTCACATTATACTCATAAAATCACTCAATCTCCAAGATTCCTTTTTCTTCCTTTCCTTTTTCATTTTGCTGCTAAGAGTAAGAAAGGAATTAAATTCGGTCCCAATCACTGGGTTCTTTCCGTCTCGTCACATGAGCATAAGCTCATATATAGATATATATATATATATATGTGTGTGTGTGTGTGTGTGCATGTATGCATGAAGAGTGAGAGAGTAAGAGTAGACGAGAGAATGAAAGAAATAGAGAAAAGTTAGAGAATCATAGCATGTAAGGAGAATATGTATGAAGAAAGAAGAAAGAAAAGATTAAGGAAACAAAATATTTAAGGAGACTTATGAATACATGAAGAGAGGATTGAGAATCATGAAGGTGTTCTATGGCTTTCTTCGGAATATGAAGGGATATAGTATGTGATGTGAAGAATGAATGAATGATGATGTATAGAATCTAAGATGATCAATATTAAACCATTTGTGTAAGTATACCCTCCACTGCATCACTTGAACACTAGTATGTTTTAAAGCATGTTTTAAAGTTATGTATGTTGTTATGATGAATATGTTTAAAGATGTTTTTCATGAGTATGATGTGAACTCTCTTGTTGTCATGAACCAGTCACGTTATTCATGTTTATATGGTCAAATCCTTGAGGAAGAAGTAAGTTCCAAGATAGGGACCATTCATGTATGTATGTTATGGGTTCTGACTGCTTGAGATTAACGTTATGCTACGGGCCCGAAAACCTAAAAGTAATGTATGTTATGAAAGTATGTTTTTATGTGGAACTATCATGGTTTACTTACTAAGCATTATGCTTATATAGTTCTCGTGATGCAGGTGAGCTTCCAAGTAAAGATGTAGATGACTGAACAAGAATGGTCCAAGGTCCCATGACGAGTCTAAGATGATTTCTAAGTATTCCTTTGATGTTATTAGAAACTAAGAATTGTTATTGAGGACATTTAGGGGATTTTTTTTAGCTTTTGTATAAGTATTGTAATCTTATTATTTCCGCTGCTAATGATATGATATTTTCTGCATTAAAGTTGTGTTAAGGTTTGGTTATTTTTCCTATAGTGTCTATGATCGGTCTGCCGATGGAAAGTTCGGCTTGCCGAACTGGCCCATCTTCACATGCACGATCGAACGAGGGGGTTGTTACAGTCAATGTGCCACCACATTTGCCATCACTATTTTAGCATATTAAATTAATTTCATGACCATATTGTTACAATGTTAAAAGTTCAGGGACTATTCTAGCCCATTAAATTAATTCAAGAACTAAATTGTTGCAATGTTTAAAGTTCAGGAACCTCTTGAGCTATTTACTCAAATAATAATAATAAAATTGGTCGCTTAACAACTTACTTCAAACCACAAATTAAGTTGTGATTCAAACCAACTTTCTATTTCCTACTTACAAAATTTGAATTTCAAACCAATTTTAGTGCCTATTTGGGAGAGTGATTGGAGCTGTTTTTTGTTTTAAATCTTGTGAGAGAAAGACAGTAACAAAAGTAGTTAGAACCATGGCAAATGATTGAAACCAATTTTGCCGAACAAAATATTAATTTAAATTCTTGGTTTGAACTACATACCAAAAGGATTATATAATTTTGTAATTTAAATTTTAAAAAAATGCTAGATATACCTTCTTTATCTTCAATTTGTACACTAACTTATGAGTTGACATGTTTATATTAGTTAAAAAATTATCACATCAATAAACTATATCTACAAATAAATTAATGACTACTCATCATAAGTTAAGATAAAAGTTGAAATTAGAGTTGGTATTCTCTAATGGTTCTTTAGCAATTCTCCAGCTTAACTAAAGTTTTCAGGGTTTACATATCAATCCTCAATCATTGCTGAGAGTAACAAACATAAAAGAAAGACAATAAAGCACACGCAATTCATAATAGTTTTTCTTTGATATACATTACCTTTATTTGCAGCCCAAATATTCACTATATTGGAGATAAATCTCAGAAGTGATCAATATATAAATGTTCTTAGAAGTGATCGATTTACTTATTTTTTACTTGAGAGCAAGAAATAGTTCTACACAGTCAGCAGGAGCGGAAGATCAATTATATAGCTTGCAAAGGTAATTAGGCAATCAACATGGCAATTCATACACGTCTTTTCAAAAGATAATTTTTTTAATACAATGGTACGTGCTCTTAGGATTTGAACCTAAAGTCTCTCTTTTTTTTTTAATTTTAAAAAAAAGTAATTAATGAATATGCTAATCATGGCTATAGAGAACGAAACTAAGTAGGCAGATAATTCGAGGAATGACCCCTTCTATCATTACTTTGAAAAATTGTCAAAATGGAAAAACAAAAACACAGACAGATAATAAAACAGTTAAGAAAACAAAAATGCATGAATTTAAATTTTGTGATGAAAGTAGCAAATTTGCAGTACTATTTGATAGTTTTGCGAACTAATTAATAATTGGTAAAGGCTCACAAGATTTGAAGAAGCGTGGAAGGGCTAGTTTGTGCTGGATGATGATGAAGATTGCTTGAAGTTGGAGCTTAGTACGTAGGAGGCGAAATCAGGAGATGAAGCTGAATTGGAGGACAAGGAATCTTAAAGGGCTTTTGACTTTTTTAAAGAAAATTTGCCCGTTGGATGATTAAACTGATTCAACCACCCTGACAACTTCTTCGGTAGAAGAGTCTATAGGCAAAGACATGCATAAGCGTTAGTTGAGACTTATATATACATACATATTTTAATTTAATGAATTAATTTAAACAATATATTATATTAGGTGTGAATTGATATATACTGGATATAATAAAAATAATTTTATTTTGTTCAAATTATTAAATATACTAAAGAAAAGGCAAATTTCATTATAGTTTGTATAGTGTTTTTCCCGTTTTGTCCTTAGTCATCTCCTTTGCTTTTGATACCGGTGGTGGGTTTTTGGTCATTTTATCTTTTTTGTGTGTTTTGTCCGTTTTACCCTTATTTGTCTTCTTTAGACTTTGTTTGTGCTAGGAGTTTTCTAGTCATCTTATCTGCTACTTTGTTATATTACCAAATCCAAGTTTTCCAACCTCGCAGCAATATGTAACGGAGTGTCGCCTTTTGCGTTGGTCTCGTGCGCAAGTAATGGATGAAATGCTAGGATGGATTCTACGTCATCAGTACTTTCCTCGTATTTTGCTGCAACATGAAGAATGTTATTTCCTTGGCCGCAAGTGTTTTCTAAAGGAGTTAATCTTTCACCAGGGAAGTGTCTCCCGTGATCAGACCACTCTAATGTAGATATAAAAGTTGTTAGGAAACTATCCACAAAAACGGCCCAACGAGGCTTCTGCCATGGCTGCTCCTACTTGCCCTTCTTTGCGTCTAAGGTCCAAAATGCAGTAATCAAAAAGAAAGATCAATTAGTGTCTCCCCTTCTTTGGCGAAGCTAGACTTATTTTTTCATTAGACGCACTATAAAAAATATATAAAGATAGTATTTTTATCAAATGAGTATATATGGTTATATTTTTATGATTGAGCGGCACATTTAATTTTTTTTTTTAAAAAATGGGCGCAACAACATATTTTAAGCATTAAGTGGGGGCACAATTATTATTTTTCTTTCAATATAGAGGTAACTCTAAATTTTTTTTTGAAAAAATTGTAGAGTTAAAATACAAATTTCAAAAAGCGAGAGGGGGCACGTAACCCCTTCAATCATATCTGCCTCCACCAATGCTATCCCTCAATGAGATAAATTATCTAGATCATAAAAGATGTTACGTGTGCGTTTGAGAAAAGTGTTACTTCAAATTATCAGTTTTGTTATACTTTTTTTTTTCCACAAAATTTGAATAATATTTTTTCAATTCAAACTTTTAGTTCGAATTATTATTTCATACACCCTTATAAAATTATAATCTCACAAGAAAACAAATTTGTATTTTTGACCTTTTTTGCTTCCTGTCAAAAAGCAGTGACCGTCCGAGATTACAAGTCCCACATTTTTCCTAGTGAGGTACTATAGAAATTATTTAAATTTAATAGTAGCAAAACAACAATCTACAAAAAATTGATTGTCAAAATGGGGAAAAAAAAACAACAAACAATTGAGAAAAAAAGTGTACGTTATTTTATAATTGAAATATAGTCCTTGAAAATACCAGTGGACACTGAATTCAGCCATGGCTACTTGAACGTGATCTTCCCACCTTTAGGTCTAAAAATCAGTAACTTAGAGCTATTTGACTTTTTTTTTTAAATTTAATTCTTCTTAAAAATAGTGATCGTGTCCACGCCATCTCATAAGTAGGGCCTAGAGAATATATAAGTTAATAGGAGCAAAACAACAAATCAGCCATCTACAAACAATTCATTAAGAAACAAGCAAGCGTACATTATTTTATAAAAAATAAAAGTCAACAAACAGCATAGACAAATGGGACACGATAATAGAAACATGTTATACCCAAAATCATCTAAGGATAAGCTTCGAATTAATTAAAAAAATTCGTCCTGGTGCACATCACTGCATATATTCTTGAGCCGCTAGATAGGGATGGATTCAAACTTGCATAATGTTGTTTGGCAAGAAGTAGTTTTAACCACTATTTCAGTTGTAAACAGTATAAAACTTTTACATGCTGCAGTAAAAAGAAAAAAATTACTACAGTGTTAAGCTCTCACATGCTAGAGTAAAAATAGTTCTAACTAATGGTTCCCACCACCACACCAAACACCCTATTATTAGTTACTGTAAAGGAATCAACCATGATATATACGGGCTTAGTATAGAATGGTTTGGTCCTCACAATGGAGATTTCCTGATCTTAACCCTAAGCCTGATCCCGATTCACTTTTTGGCTTTTCTTAAGCGGGGACGTGAGCGAGGATGACTATTTTTTTTCTTTTGCGGGGTGGGAAGTGATTGGGATCGAAAAGCATTCCCCTCCCCATCCATGCTCCACTCCTACTCCCTTCCTCTTTCTTCCTCACTTTTTTTTCTCACCGTATATTTTTCTTCTTTAATTGTGTCCTTAGGCTATAAGGTCAAAAGATAAGTTTTTGTTGATGATGAATATTACGATGAGGATTGGAGTAGGCATAAAGAAGGTTCTTACCGACGAAGAGAGAAAACGAATATCCTATATAGTAGAAAAAGAAATTCCTCTGGGTTATATATATATATAATGACAAATCGTGAGTAATATATAAATCCTTGAAGACTTGAAAATGTCAAGTAATTTGGGCAACTTGATAAGTTCTATAATATAAGATACATAATAAACTAATCTAGCCAAGTTTGAATGGGGCACATGGTGCTCCCATTTATGGCGGATAAAAAACCCATTTAAAAAATGCTCAATCCGAATTGTTGTGGTGGCCTTCGAGTTAAATAGTTCTACTCTACTGCAGTTTGCACTATACATTAAAAAAATAACGGTTAATACCTCTAATGATCCCTAAACTTTTAACATTATGATAATTTTTTCCTCGAATTAATTTTATAGGCAAAAATAGTCCCTAAATTTTTAATATTGTGATAATTTGATACTTGAACTAATTTAACTAATTTAATAAGCTGAAATAGTTTCTGAATTAATTTTTAATAGCAAAATCAGTTATATCTATTAGTTACTGTTAAAATTTGAATGGAAAACATCACAGCGGCCTTCACCCCGCAACACTCTACTTCACAGCACCGACCTTGCGTCACCTTCTTGTTGCAACCTCTTTGCAACAAAACCATTCTGTAGCTGCCCTATTAGTTACTTCGCCCGACTAGCCATACTATTGTATTATACCGTCATAGTACCACTGCATTTGCCATCATTATTTTAGCATATTAAATTAATTTCAAGGCCATATTGTCACGATGTAGAAAGTTCATGGACTTTTTTAGCCCATTAAATTAATTGAAGGACCAAATTGTCATAATTTTAAAAGTTCGGGGACTATTCTAGTCCATTAAATTAATTCAACGTTCAAATTATCACAATGTTAAAAGTTCAAGGACTTCTAGAGCTATTTACTCAAAATAATAATAATAAGATTGGTCGTTTGGCAACTTACATCAAATTAAGTTGCAGTTCAAATCAACTTTGCTATTTCCTACTTATAAAATTTGAATTTCAAACCAATTTTAGCACCTGTTTGAGAGAGTGATTGGAACTGTTTTTAGGTAAACTCAGTAATAAAAATAATTAGATCCATAAAAAACTGTTGGAACCTGTTTTGTTAAACAAGCTATTAATTTAAACTATTGGTTTGAACTACGTACTAAAGGGATTATAAAATTTTGTAATTTAAATTGAAAAATGTTAGAGATACCAACTTTATTTTCAATTTATATGCTAACTTATGAGTTGTCATATTTTTATTAGTTAAAAAAATTGCCACATCAATAAATTGCATCTACAAATAAATTAATGACAACTTATCAGAGATTAAGATAAAAGTTGAAATTAGAGTTGGTATGCTCTAATAGTTCTCCAGCAATTCTCCAGTTTAACTAAAGTTTTTAGAGTTTACGTATCAGTCCTCAATCACTGCTGAGAGTAACAAAGATAAAGAAGGACAATAAAGCACACGACATTTATAATAGTTTTTCTTTGATATATATTACCTTTGTTTGCCAAATTCTATTTGACTTCATACTTCTTTTAGATATATAGTAATTGTGTAATTGAGAATAAATAGTAGCAAAACAAGAAGAAAAATGTTATTCAACCCGAGGGATGAGTTGGGTTGTCTAACAAGAGCTCCATTTAATGGATCTCATTGCCACGAACTATACAAAGCACTATAATTGAAAGTTAAATATTTATTTGCTTTTTTTATGAGTAAAAAAGGGTCAGGTGGTCCTCATTTTACCCCATACCGGATCAAGGATAAGTAGTATTACGACGCCACAGAAGGAGTAGTCAGGACCTTATATTGGTTCCTTCGATTCATTAGCCCAGGCCTACATTTGCTTGCACCACCAACCCAATACATCAACAACTATTGTTGGAGCGGGGTTACTTACGGGGCTGTAGGGATTCGAACCTTGACAGATGAAGTAGTGGAGCCTAATAAAGGCTTTCCATAGACTAGACCACAACCTTCGATAGTAAATTTTTATTTGTGTTCCATATTTTGAGATCCACTTTCTGTTAATGTGTACCGATAATATTTACCAATTTCCTTAAAGGTTGTTCAAGTGATAACAAATCAACATTCTAAAAAAAAAGTAGCAAATCCAATTCAGAAGGAAAATAGCCAGTGTACAAAATTTAACAACAACAATAATAAAAGAGTCTGCAATAATGAAACAAAGGGTAACTAATTTTAAGTAAATTAAAGTGATACACATCACGATTAATATAGAATATCCAAATAAATGAATCAGACCATAGGTAGTGAAACTCTCTAATTAATTTTTTATATTAAAAACAGTAATCATGTTGTTTCCAATACAATATATACCTAGCTAATCTAATTTTCATATCTTCTTAAATTTAATTAACAAGATGAATATCACAAGATCAGATAAAAAAAATTACTTAAAATCAAGAAGTATTCCCAAGCGAAGAACTTAAAATGAATAAATATAACCACAGTCACAGTCACACATATATGTATATAAATATCACAAGATCAGATAAAAAAAATTACTTAAAATCAAGAAGTATTCCCAAGCGAAGAACTTAAAATGAATAAATATAACCACAGTCACACATATATGTATATAAATATTATAATTCTCGTTTGTTTTGAGTGTTGGTCCTTCGAAAATAAAACACTTTAGGTAAAAAAAAAAAAAAAAAAAGAAGAGACAAATTCAACTAGGTTTTTCTTGTCGCTGACGTAACTACTTATTCTTTCAGATTCATTTCTTTTAGCCTTTTTTCTGTAAAAAAGTTTTGTATGAAGTAAGAGGGAAAAAAATCAATATTTTGTTAAACTCGGGCCTTGACTGAAATATGTATAAAGACTTTAGAAAGTACTAGTTATAAAGCACGCGCTATGCGCTTGATTATTTAATTTCAAACATTTTTTAAGACACGAACATCTAAAATTTGTTTTAAAATTTAGCTTATTTTCTTGATTTATTATTCTATCAGAATGTTAATTTAGTAAAAAAAAATTATTGGGGAAAATGGACTATTGATTATATATGTGTGAATACATAATTTACATTTATAATGATTTTTTTTAAGAGTAGATTAGGGGAAAAAGAGTGTGATGAGATACTTTTAAAAACAAAAGCTTAAATATAAACAAAAGAAGGAGCAACACGCAGGCTTCAATTAACACAAGCATCGTCTAGAAGTTAAATGTGTCTGCGAGTGTAGCCAAATCACACCCAGAAAGCCACATACCATCAAACAAGCCTAAGTAAAAGTTGAACAAAAGATACCGGAACAATTAAAGTGCCCCGACCACTCCACCCCTGATGCCCCCTATGGCCAGTCCCACCCAGACTAGAGCAGCCCCACCTCGACGAACCCATCCCACTCTGACAAATCCAACCCCACCCTTATAGAAATTGACGACCCTCTCAAATAGATAGCCTTTTAACGGAGATCGATAGCCCTTCGTGAGATGCCCGTTGGGAGCTACCTCTCGTCGTATGCTGCCTCCCGTCATGAGATTCATGTCATGAACATGCTAGTGCTATAGTGCCGACCTGACGGCCGATGGGAGGAAGGGATGGGTGGGTCATTGCTCCGGTGAGGAGGCGGTAGAAGGAGGAGTTGGGTGGGTCGTCGGTGAGGGTTGAGCAGAGGAGGAGGAGGAGGAGGAGGAGGTGAGGGATTCTGTGTTTGTAAGAGAAAGAAGAAAAAAAAAGTTGAAAACAATTAAAATTTGTTTTCACTTTTCATACAAAATTTGACAATTTTAAAAAATGTTTTTGTTTTTGTTTTTGTTTTTGTTCCAAAACATAACCAAACAGGTTCTAAAATTAGTTTTTTTTTTTTTTTGTGTTTTCAAAAATAGCAAAAAACTTTTAAAAAATGGAACCAAACGGCGCCTGTATGTCCATAGATAGTTAGGGAAGAGCTTGTGTCGTACTTTTCTTTTGGCAACGAAGAAACCGACACACAAACGGGCAATTCACATAAATTGTATTTTTTTAGATTCTATTTTTGTTTATGCTGTGGAAAGTTCTAATGCCATAAATGTGGTATATATCTTAGCGGGACATGTTGCATACAGACATGTTGGTTCGTCTCTTTTTGGGACATGTTTTAGTGTCCTTTCAGAACATGTTGCATGTCTTTCTAGGCTATTTTGTGTATCTCTCCAAGATACACTCCACCGCGTTATTTTTTATGTCCTAAAATTTTTAAGTCCCTTTAGGGCATATTACAATGTCCCTCTGGAATATTTTGTGTCTCTCTAGAATATGTTGCATGTCTATCCAGGATATTTTATACATCCCTCTAGAACACATTCCACTGGGATATTTTTCACTTCCCTCTAGGATATATTGCAGTATCCCTCCGAGATATTTTTCATGTCCCTCCAAGACATGTTGTAATGGGATTTTTTTTATGCCACTTCCAAGACATGTTGCGGTATCCCTTTCGAGTACCCGGGAAAAAGAAAACATTTTTTTCCTTTCTTTTTCTCTGTCTTATCTCTTTCTCTCTCTCCTCACCAGTAGCGGCTCGTCTTCGGTACCCACGACCTCAACGACAGCAAAAAACACAGAAAGGAGAAAAAAACTGAAAACAACAAATTTGATTTTTTACAGATAAAAAATAACACTTGTTTTAATTCTTCCCTTTCCCCGTTTCTCTCCTATTGATTAATTTTTTGTCGGTTTACTCATGGAGGTGAACATTTCTCTATTGCACGTAAATTTTTAATATATATAATCATACACCAGATTATTAAAAAAATATATTAAAACAGTTAAAACAACAATTCTTAAATTCCTACTAATAAGGAAAAATGATGGCTCCTAAAAGAATTTTTGAAGATCACCACCACTTGCTCAAGAGAACCATCTTGATTTGCAGGGTTGTCAAAATAGAAAAACAAACTCAGAGATAAATAAATGGTAAAAACAAAACAAAAAAGGAAATAATAACAATCAAAGACCAGCTGCTTTCACACGCATATTATAATTACAGGAACATTTCAAAATACTATTACAACGAAAGTAGCAAATTTTGCAGCGGCAATCTCTGAATTCACGTACCTTATAAAAGGTTTCAAGGAAAATAGAGCATATATCTTCTGGGCAATATATGTGGAAAAAGGAGAACAAGATTGTAAGAAGAGTGAAAAGGGCTAGGTTTAGTGTGAAGAGTGGGAAGAAGATATACACAATAATAGACCGGAAGAGAAAATCTAGAAAGGACTTTACTGAAGCGCATTTGGTCGCTGGATGAGAAATTATGATTCAATATTGCTGAGCCAACCGTTGGATTTTCAACAATGGTGAGCGCCTGAATGCTTTAGTTTAATAAAAATAAATAAATGAAAGCGTGAACGTGTGTGAATTCATGTGAACATGTCTGCATATATTCTTTTGTTGTGTGGACTTTGTCTGATGAAGACATCTTGATCTCTTTTTTGTTGTTAGAAAACTCAGGTAAATAAAGAAAAAGAATGGGAGAGTGGGGTATGAAGAAGTGAAGTCGTGCAAACATGTCTGCGTATATTCTTTTGTTGAGTGGATGTTGTCTGATGAAGACATGTGAGTGATGATCTTTTTGTTGGAATTCGAATAAAAGAATGAAAAAATGACTTAAGGGGTCTTTGGTATGGTGGTGAGAACTATTGATTAGAACTGTTTTTACTGTAGTATATATGAGCTTTATATTGTAGTAGTTTTTTTTTTCCTTTTTTACTGTAGCATATGAGAGCTTTACACTGTTCATAACTGAGACAGTGGTTATAGCTTGTAACGCCCCTATCTGGGAATTAACAGTATTAGATAAATAAAAATAAAGTTAAATACAATGTTATTTCAAAACAATAAAACATTGCCCACGAGCCTTTGGGAATAAACAAAAAATAAAATTAAACTGTAAATACAAACCACAGTTTTAGTGTAGCACCAAATATTAAAATACAGTCATCATCATCATAGTATAATTTCCCAAATAACTTAATCCAGCCACCACAAAAGTAATACGAATCTTACATGGTCTAAACGAGTTACAAATAAACAAAGTTCTTCTAACGCGTAATCCAATCATCATCATCATAGTATAATTTCTCAAATAACTTAATCCAGCCACCACAAAAGTAATACGAATCTTACATGGTCTAAACGAGTTACAAATAAAGAAAGTTCTTCTAACGCGTAATCAACAGTGTAGATGCTTATTCCTCGTTAGACAGGTTGTACTGAATTCCACTTGAGAGAAGTAAACATGATTGGGATGAGCCGCGACATGCCCAGTAGGAAAAACTATTACTCATCTTAAAGTTTTATTCATTACCACATTAAATTTGCATGGTTAGTTAATTTCCATCATATTCCAGATTATGAGGTTTATTATGATCACATTTTGTGGATACCATAGTTAATTATTACCAAGTTTTATACTTATACATATTACAAATATTACAATTCATCATTATTTCTAGGTATCCATGTTAAATAGAGTATCACTCAACTCATTGAAACCCAAATGGGCACGCTTGGCCACCCTCCAAACATTCCAAGGGTGTTTCGATGAGGGGACATCAAGCCTCGAGTCCTCACTAAGTCGATTCTTGTACAATGTGTTCTGGGACTTTCGACCCAAGGAAGCGTTATCACCTTCCTCCTATTTTACCATTTTGGGTATTCTTGCCCGAGAACGTAACCGCCGCCCTCTTCACGTCTTACCATTTCTCTATAATCAGCATTTGTTTATAAAGTTAGTTTTCCAAACCATGCTTTTTAATTTACAATAACGTGTTAAATCATTATGTTCCTCGCTGTATAAAACAGGACGAGTTTCACATCATCAGGTTATAGTTATAGTTATAACCATATATATTCAAAATATCATATACATATCTTACAATAATAAACAACCAAATTTTAATTTACTAAAACCTCACAAAAGATGAGTAATAGAATCCCTACATTCCAACCTTATCAACAATATTTTACTCTCATAATCAATTAACGTTAGCTTCACACACCCTTGATCCTAAGGTGTGCATAAGGACAATTAAAACTAAAGCACAACATATAACCATATTCATAAATGAATTATGTGTAAATCCATCTCACTAGTGTGTCATTAAAGTTTTTATGCAATTTCTTTTTAAATACCAAAGTAAACATTTTTTGTCTTAAACACAATATAAAATACATACAAGTAATCTATATGTTTTAGTCTCTAATAAGATTCATAAATCATTTAGGATAGTGTTGGAAAGATTGCAAGACATTAAGGGATTAGAAAGTGAGCAAAGTTGGGTTCTTGGTTTAGGTTAGCAGCTGGTATACCATGGCAAATTGGCGGTATACTTTTGCAAAAAGGCGGGTTCACTATCTATAATCAACACACGGGTTAACAGGTGGTTTACTTAAGGTAGACGGGTGGTATACTGCCATTGGTAAGTTTACTAGTTTCCAATCCGAAAATTGAAAAATGCATAAAAAATAAAATACAACTCCAATTTAGGTTCATAATAACTCGTTGGAAAGCTTAGGACGTCTACTTCTTAAAAATGTAAACCAATTTACAAAATTCATTTTCATTTAATCCTAGAATTTCAAGATATAGCCACTGCCTATAGAGGTATTACAAAGTTTATGGAATGTCAAGTTCTTCTTTAACCCAAAACATATTATCCTAGTTTAAAATCTCAAAACCATTCCAAAATATGCAGCATGGATTATATAATCACAATAAACATATTCTCATGAGTTTTATACTAAAATCATTATCAAACCATATCTCTAGCC
Organism: Artocarpus heterophyllus; assembly: GCA_025403435.1. Classification (NCBI taxonomy): domain Eukaryota; kingdom Viridiplantae; phylum Streptophyta; class Magnoliopsida; order Rosales; family Moraceae; genus Artocarpus; species Artocarpus heterophyllus. The sequence continues at coordinate 2,124,824 of CM046344.1, forward strand.
TTTCTTGTAAATAATGATGAAAACATGCTTAAGTTTGCTCTTCAAGCTCAAAACTTTAAAACATTAACCATAGAGCTATGGAAACTGGTTCTAAACATTCTTAACATGTTTCTAACATCGTTGTCAAACCAAAATAAAGGTTGGTTGTGGGTTTTAATTCAAGACTCAAGTTTTTGTTCACAAATGCTCAAATATACATGTTAACATAACTAAAAATTTGCATGAGCTTTGAACACAAAAATTATGCATTAAACATGGAGAAAACACATACTAAAAACCAAGTTTAGATTAAAGAAAATCTATCTCAAAACTCCTTTGAAAAGAACCGAAATTCTGGTTAAAAATAAAGCTTGAATTGACTCTAAAACGGCTTCAAATATGGCTAGGAATTATAGCTGCCTCAACTGCAAAGAGAGCTTTGTGCTCTGTGTCTTTAGTCAGAAATTGAAGTGAGAAAGATAGAGAATGAGAAACTAGAGAAGAAGGTGGTGAGGGCTGAATAAAAAGGTATCCAAATAATTGAGAGGAAGGGGGAGACAAGGTAGGTTCACGGGGAAAGTTGTAAGAAGAAAACAAATAAGCATTAAAAAAAAATCATCATGTCTCCCACGGAGACTTTTAACAAGCAATGCCAAAATAATTGAGGGGACAAATGGAGTAAGTTACAGAAGAAGACGAAGGAAGAATTAAAAAGGGTGGTTGGGAAAATATCTCTATGTCTCCTCTGGAGACTTTGTAAGAAATTGCCAAAGTGGAATTTTTTTTTTTATAACTGAAACAACAAAGACAAACTTGGTAAATTTAAATGCTACAAAATTTTAAATTGTCACATTTTATTCATTAAATTTTACAAAAATTATACCCGTTTAAATAACAGGTGTTATAAAATCACTCTTGCCAAACAGCATGTTAGTGGGGACCAAAGCATTGTGATTGTTTGGTATGTGAAGAAGACTATCATTACATGTGAAAGAGAAGACAACAATGACATTTTGGTAATTATAGGGAAAGAATAGTGCAAAAGTATCATTTGATATTTAAAAACAAAAAAAAATCAGATTTAAATAAAATATGCAATAAAATTTTAATGACTAAAATTAACATTTAAATCATACTTGGTACATTTAATAATTAAAGTTAATAGTTGTAACTGATAGTTAAAACTATACTTTCAAATGGCCCATGAATTACAATAATCCAAGGAGCTGAACATCGCTTAGTGCCCTTGGAACGATCAGGTCATAATCCAAACTATGCATACTGTACAAATGGCCATGGTCCAAGAGATCTCCTTCATGAAAAGTAGTAAACTATGAGCAAGGGAAGTTTTTATCGTGAAAAATATTTAATTTATTTTGCATCTTACAAATAGTCCAAATGTAATAATAAACATGATATATAAATAAAGGGCAAATAGTTTGGAAGTTTCTTAACCTTTTTAAAAAGTTATGATTTGGTTTCTATTCTTTTTTTTAGTTAAACTGGATCTAATATTTCAATTTAGATATAATATGACTGATTATCTACATCGCTCCTACACTATTGGTATATGTCGTCACAGCCAATTTCTGCTTGTTTCTGTGTAATTATACTACTATTGATTTGTGATGAATCATCTGTTTCAAGGTTTCAATCTTCATAAGAGATGTATTGTTTGTTTTCTTAACTGTCTTACTTAAACTTTGTTTCTAATTACTTGAAAACTTGATGATTAATAAAGGTCGTCATCTTGCGTTAAACACAAACGAATGCGGTTCTAGCACAAGGCAGCTCTTACAAATAACAAACCATTCATCATTTTATACCATATGGCTATTTGGAAGAGCGGTTCTAACTAGTAGTTTCAACTATAAACAATATAAAACCCTCACATATTACAGTAAAAAACTATAGGATAAATATCTCCTATGCTATAATTCTTAAATCAAAACTGTTACTTCCAATTGTCCTAATAATCATCAAATAGAATAAAACTTATCATCGGAGGTAGTTGTTGGGCCAGATTTTATATCTGGTTTTGGACCCAATCCATATTCTTTTTGGATGTGGAATAGCACATGGAACAGAGAGCGGCCTTCAGGATTGAAGTGGATCCTATAACGTGGTACCCAAAAAAATGAATGAGCCACAACAGCAGTGGAAATTGGGCATAGGGCCACAAAAAGTGGACGACAATCTTCTAGTAATGGTTCAAATGAAGGATGATGATTGTCAAGGGCGTAGGGTAGGGACAACAACCGTGTACGTTGAGGGAAGATGGAAGGGATTACAATTGTCTAGTGACTGAGGGTGCAGCTCGTTTAAGCAATGATGCTATGGACATTGAGAGAGAGGGGTGGTGGGCCTTTTTCTTCTTGTTGCTTGTTGGACAATGTGACTCTAGTGAAGATCATAAAAAAAAAAAGGGCATAGGGTGAAAGATTGGAAGAAGAAAAAAATAGATGCACCAATCATAGAAGATTGGGAAATAGACAAAGTATATAGTGCTCTTAAACCATATTGAAAATTAAAGAAAAAAAATAAGGGTGTGTCTACTGACACCTTTGATTCTACTTTTCACATACCCTTATTTAATAAGATTTATATATTATTTTATTACCTATTAATAAAATTACCCTTAATGACAAAAGTGTTTTAAATAAATACTCATTAAACACATTACCTTTAAAAAATATATATTCCCTTCTAAATAATTAATGCACTTTAAAAAAAAAAAAAGGAATGGAATTCCAGCATGAAAGAGTCTCCTATAAAAAAATACGTGGTTTATTACTTTTTCAAAATTCTTATTTTTATTGTTATTTATATATACTAAGTGTCACTCTTCACAACGAGTTTAGAAGCCCCCAGTGCAAAAGCTAGTCTTATACCCACAACCATAGCTTCGTATTCAGCTTTATTGTTAGTAGCTTTGAATCCCAACCAAAAACTCTATTTGATTTCTTCACTAGTTGGCGACTTCAGTAGCACTCCCACTCTTGAGACCTTTTCATTGCTGGATCCATCGACCTGCATAGTCCATTTCTTCGATCCCAGCTCATCAGGACAATACGTTAATTCAATAACAAAATCTACGAGCACTTGTGCTTTCAATGCTGTTCGAGGCCTATACTCGATTTCAAACTCTATCAATTCAATAGCCCTTTTTGTAAGTCTCCCGGAGACGTCCGGTTTGTGCAGGATAGCTCGCATCGGATAAGAGGACAAAGCCACAATAGTGTGTCCATGAAAGTATAGACGGAGCTTTTGCACTGACATGACAAATGCAAGGGCCAACTTTTCGACGATGGACTACCTAGCTTCGGCATCCAACATTGTATGGCTAACGAAGAAAACTGGTTTCTGAATCGTATTTTTTTCTCTAACAAGGGCCGAACTCACTGTTATTTTTGAAAACTGCCAAGTACAAGTATAGTGGCTCCCACTACAAGAAAAACTACATTTAACGACATATTATTTACAACATGTAGTTTTTGAATGTCGTTGAAAAGTACATACAACGACATCTTCAAAAAAGATGTCATTAACGACATTAGAAACAATAATTAACGACATCTATATAGATGTCGTATTAAATGTCTCATTTTAACGACAATAGTTTAGTGTCGTTAAATTATTTAACAACAAGTAGGAGATGTCGTCAAAGCCTTGGAGATTCTACGACACCCCTTAAAGACGACATTGGTCAAGATGTCGTCTATAAGGGAATCTCTAAGACTTTGACGACATCTCCTACTAGTCGTTAAATAATTTAACGACACTAAACTATTGTCGTTAAAAAGAAACCTTTAACACGGCATCTATATAGATGTCGTTAATTATTGTTTCAAATGTTATTAATGACATATTTGTTGAAGATGTCGTTGTATATACTTTTCAACGACATTCAAAAACTACATATCATAAATAATATGTCGTTAAATGTAGCTTTTTTTGTAGTGTCCCTATCTTTTGGTTTCGATAGGATTGGCGGAGTAGTCAAGTATCTTTTCAACTCTTGGAAACCTGCCTCACATCGTTCATTCCATTCAAACTTCGTATTCTTCTTGAGCAACTGGAAAAAAAAAAGGAGACATCTGTTCGTGAATTGGGCAATGAACCGACTAAGGGCGTGACTCAACTAGTAAGTTTCTATATCTCACGCTTGGTTCTTAATGACGGCATCAGTTGGATGGCTGTTATCTAGTTTGGGTTCGCTTCGATTCCTTGTTTTGTGACAAGGTAACCTAGGAACATACCGCTCGCCACTCTGAAGGTTTACTTCTCTAGATTTAGCTTCATGCCATATTTTTGGAGAACGTCGAAGCATTCTTGTAAATGTTGGACGTGGAGGTAGGCCTGCAAAGACTTGATCAACATGTCATTAATGTATACTTCTATATTCTTACCAATCTGCTATTTGAACATTATGTTGACCAGTCTCTGGTAGGTGGCTCCTACATTCTTCAAGCCAAATGGTATGACCTTGAAACAAAAGATCCTCTGCTCAGTAATGAAAGCAGTCTTCTCCTGGTCATTCGGGTGCAAAAGGATCTAGTTATAGCCAGAGAATGCGTCGAGAAAGCTTAGAATTTCATGGCCGGTTGTTGCATCGATGAGTCGATTGATATGTGGTAATGGGTAACTGTCTTTTGAACAGGCTTTATTTAGATCCATGAAATCAATGCACATTCACCACTACCTGTTCTTCTTCTTCACAATCACCATGTTGGTGAGCCAAGCCAAGTACTTATAGGACAAATAAACCCGGCCTCGAGTAGTCTCCTCACTTTTTCTTTCACAATGTTGTTTCACTCAATTCCAAGTTTACTCCTTTTTTGCCATATAGGTCTGTGGCCTGGATCGACATTGAGTCAGTGTGAGATTATGCTTGGATCGATTCCTGGCATATCTACATAGGATCACGTGAAACAATCGTTGTTAGATCTAAGGAAATCAATAATTTTTTATTTTACTTCAGGGTCAACTTGCGACCCAACCTTCACTGTGCGTCTCTCATTTTTCGGATCGATTTGAACTTCATCAAGCTGCTCCAAAATCGACTCGACACAGTCTTGATCACTTGATCCATTCTGCTTCTGTATTTGTAATTGCTATAAAGCTTTCTTTTGCTTTATAGCAATGGCATAGCAGCTCTGTGCTGCTTCCTGATTTCCTCTTATCTCTCTAATCCCTCGCTTCATTGGGAATCTGATCCTTTGATGGTATGTTGAGGGGATTGCCTTCATGGCTTATATCCAAGGCCGGCCCAGAATGATGTTATACTCCGAAGGGTAATCCATAACAAGGAAATTGGTCATCTTGTTTTCTCCCGCTGCATACACTGGAAGTTTAATTTTTCTGATGGCTGTTGTCACTTTGCCATGGAAACCTACCAATGACGTAGGGGATTTCTCAATCTCCACTTCGTCGATTTCCATCTCCTTCAGCGTTGAGAGGAACAAGATGTTGGCAGAACTTCCATCATCAACTAGTATTCAGTCGATCTTGCAATTCATAATGTTCAGTTTAATAACTAGAGCATCGTCGTGTAGAGTATCAAGCCCGAATGCCTTGTCACTTCGAAATGAAATAACATGCTCGCTGTTTCATCAATCTGGTTAGTGGAATCGTTACTAAAAACAGAGCCTCCATAAATGGCTCTAATAACCTTTCTGACTGGTGGTGGTGGTGTTGATGGTGTCTTGTCTTAGACTCGACAATCCTTCTATCCTCCCCTTTCTCTGTCGAGCCTGTAAACACTCCTTCCTTTTTCAAACAAAAATTCCTTCAAATGTCCTTTCTTTAGCAATTATACAATTTCTGACCGCAATGCTTTGCAGTCGACCATCAAATGCCCCATATCTTGATGGAACTCATGGTACTTCGACTGGTCACATGAACGGCTCAGTGCCATCTTGCTTAGCCATCTAACATAATCTTTCCCCTCAAGTTATACGACAAGTTCTGTTGGGGATATATTAAGGGTGTACTTTGGTGGCGAGAGTGTTTGACCACTCGGCTGCGACTTCTCTTCCTTCCTTCACCATTCTCTCTTCGGCAACATTCTTGTTCGACCTCTTTGATCAGTTCACTGCTTCTGCACTCTTTCACCCCATCTTATCTGATCTTGACTTCTGGTGAGTTTTCACTCATATATCTCGTTTTTTTCTTCTAGATCAATCCATCCCTTTGCTCTATCCAATGCTTCCTGGATAGTCTAAGGATAGTTGGAGCATATACTGTACTTGAAGGATGACTTGTGCAGGAGTCCTTTCTTCAGTGCCTCTCTAGCCGTTCCGTCTTCCAAATCTGATATCTCAGAAAGTGTCTTATTGAACCTCTTGATGTATGCTCACAGACATTCCCTTGGATTTTGTATGACCGACTATAAATCTTTGGTCATTTTGCCTGTCTTGATGTGGACTGAATAAGCCCTGATGAACGAGTCCGCTAGATCCTTGAAGCTGTTGATCAACCCGGTGGGCAGGTTGCTGAACCATCGAAACGTTGGTCCTTTAAGTGATTGTGCAAATAATTTGCACATCATCTCATCCAAGATCGAGTCCGATATGCTCGTCGCACTGACCATGTTTTTATACTATAACTGGTGGTCCTTTGGGTCTGATGTACCGTCTAAGTGAGTAAACACAAGGTTTTTGTATTTTGGTGGGACAAACAAAGTGATCCTTCTTGTAAACGAAGTTTCCTGAATGTTTTTTCGAGATGTCATCCAATGCTAGGGTCTTGCTCGTTGCTTTCGAAACCTTCTGATTAGGCTTCTCCTCCACGAGCCTAGTGTTATGTTCTAACATCTCCTTCATCATCTGCTGAATTGACTCTAGAGTTAAAAGAGTCTAAGTTGAAACTTCTTTAGATCGAGAGGTAGGTTCAGTCCTTTCAATTCCGTCAATTTCATCATCACATTGATTGGGTTCCAACCAAGCATTCGCTATCGTTGTAGTCGTTGTCATGGCAGGCATTGTTGTGGCTGTTGAAGTTGCTTGTGTTGTTGCTGGTGCTGGAGTTGAGGGAGTATACAATGGTTGCATCCTCCCAATAGGGCTGTGGGAGGATTGCTATGTTGCTTGCTGTGGCGTCTGAAACTGCCACTATGTCGTCGTCGATACTGGGAATGTGGAATACCCATAGAACAGGTAATAATAGGATTGTGAAGCTATCTGAGAGTTTTGATAGCTGATTTAGCTCCTCAAAGCCAAATTCTCACTATTGAGTTGCTCCAGTCTTTTGTCGCTTTCTTGGGAACGAGTTGCCTACTCCTGGAGCATTTTCTTCAGAGCCTCTACCTCTGCTGTAAGGGCTTCTATCTGCTAGTTGCCTTGAAAAGTCATTTCAGTCTCTTCAATTGGAACGTCTAGAGTGTGCTGGTTATTAGAGTTGTCCTCCATTTGCAGTTGAGCTAAAGATCTTAAAGTTAATGATCTGAAGGCCCCACGGTGGACGCCAAACTATAAACGGTGGATCTACAATTGAATACGAAAATATTAATTTAGATAGTTTGTGATTTATTCAAGAAACTTTAGGCCCTCAAATCACCATTTATTGGACCTTCTAGCTTTTAAGTGAATGTTTAAAATCAAGTTGCAATATGAGAAAAATAAAACTGCAGAAATAAAAATACCACATGCAAAATTTATAGTGGTTCACTCTGTTAAGAAGAGCTACGTCCACTGTAATGCACTATAATAAAGATTCTGGGTACAAATTACAAAAGAGTAGAAAGAAGAGATGAGAAAACAACTGGGCAGAGTTTTTGTATGTTTTTATGTATCCCCAGCACATTGAAGCAACCATTTCCTTATATAGAGAATAAGGACAAGTCGTGGCTCCCAACCATCTGGTGGAGTGGGATAATGCACCAAAAGCAACTATAGTAATGAGACACGTGTCGATTCGCTATAGGCTACAAGAATCATGCCTCCCCCACATTTCGGTCCATGATCAGACATGTTAGTAACCGTCGGTTCGTGCTGATAATCGTCAACTTGTGGTGATCAATCCGGTTGAACAAACACTAAGAAACAAATTTGAATTACCTTGAGCAGCCGATGTATCAAGAATCAAACTAATCAAACTAAACGGAATGTTAATTCGATTAGCCTTCCTCACATTGATTGATTCGCTTCGATCTATTCAACTCGTTTTAAAACTGGACTGTCTGGGCTTGTAAACAATTTAGGCCTGCCTGAATTGTATACCAACAATGGACATATAACGTTATATTTATGCAGTTATTTTTAATAGATTTACACTTTTTTTTCCCCGTAATTAATATACGATTCGTGTAAACATTATATATGCTAAAGTAGCAAATAATTCTTTTAAAAAATAAATAGAAAACAGAAAAAAAGCATATATATGTTTATAGGAATATAACGTTGTACATAATGGTTAGTTTGAATAGACATACGACTTTTGGGCTAAATATTATAAGACGTTATATATATGACCTTGAAAAATATTGCAAAGGAGTTTGATTAAACGAATTGATAAAAAAACCTAACAACACATATATAAATTTTTTTAAAGACAATAACGTAGGAATAAAATGCCAAAAAAAGAGAAGTACTATCATTTTTTTTTCTTTTTAGGAGTAATAACAAGGAAAATATATTAAAGAGTGACAAATTTGTAATAAAGATAAAGCTGTAGTTGTAGTTATGCTTTATTTTTATTGAAAAGTGTAGTAATATGTGTAAAAAAAGAAGGTAGAGAGTGACCCTGGTATAAATAGGAAGAGAAGCACTCAAAAATAAATAGGAATAGAAGTTAACAAAAAGTTTTAGTATGATTTGACATATGCCTACATTTGCTAACTAAAAAAATTATGAGAATTCATTTGTAAAATGCGATACGAGTGGTAAGGAAAATTGTATCAAATAGTATAGTTTCAATTATTAACGTAGCAATTAGCACATTTTTTAAAATATTGAAATAAATAGTATGTTTAAAATCTTATACTTTTTTAAACACTTAAATTTTTAATTTAACATCTTCATTTTTCTTTTTCTTTTTTCATCTTCTACTTCCTTTTTATTTTTTTTATCTTACTGTTATTTTATGTTTCTCTGTATATCATTCTATACAAAAATAAATTTTGTTTTAATTTAAGTGATCTATTTACTAAATACTATTATATTTTAATCTATTTATTTTTATTTTTAACTAATAATGGGCTAATTCTCTCCATTTCCCTACAAATTATAATCTTAAAATCGAGTATGAAACAATACAATATTCGAAGCTCTTAATAAAGGTAATTGAATACGAAATGATAATCTTTCTAGACAAAAAAAAAAAAGAAAAGAAAAGAATTGAAATCCAAGTGTATAGATACATATATTCTTGGGGTACAGGATATAATATTTCATAAATTACAACTACATGCACATTATATCATTGTTGAACTGTTATATGACCTACCAAAAGCATCGATATGCAAATTAAAGCGACTTCAACCAACACAAAGTCACAAGCTAATTAATTAAGCAGCCGCCAAGTAAATGTATTTTACTGTACCATTTGGTTTTGGTAAGTAATTGTATTTCATTGGTTAGATACAAGGACCGTAAAAAGTTGTATACGTTTTTTTTTTTTCTTTTTTTGGCTAGGAAGTTTATTATGTTTTTAAATGGATCTTTTCTTCTTTTTGCTGTGGCTCACATCCAATATGCACGTACTCATTTAAGAATATGGTTGTGGGTTCAAGGCAAAAAGAGGTAAGCAACTAGTACGTGGTAGTTACTTCAAGTGAAGTAAAATCAATCCGTTTGCATTGTTGGTTCAAATTAAAAATATAATAATAACTTAAATTTTATAAGATAAAATATTATTATAAAACTAATACAAATTGAAAATTTTATCGATTTTAACTAGCAAAACAAACATATAATAAGTATAAGTTTTCGTTTCACATACCTATCAAATAATAATATCATTTGGTCCATTTTTGACAAAGATTAACACGATTCTAAATTTATGAATGATTAAATTGGTTTGCTTTTCTGTTTTTTTTTTTTTTTTTTTTTTTTAAAGAACACATAATTTGGTATACTGACTTAATGACATATATGAGTGAAAAAAAAAAGAAAAAAGAATCTCGACTATATGCTTTGCTTATGTACATCAAAGAAATCATATGGAGTAACTCCACAGCGACACGTCATCACTTATTTCCACGTCATCATCCGAGTTCAAATATCTAGGAGCTGGCAGAGAAAGAAGTAGCCCTTCTGCCAGGTCAGCAAAAACACTTGGCATGCCAAACATTTCCTCTTCATCCATATAAAACACTTCCTCCCCCTCTTCCATTGCCTTCTCCTCATCTAATTCCACCTCCACCCTCTCCCCACTGTCCGAAGCACCGCCGCACCCGCTCTTCGGCCGAAACGACTCGGCTGCCTTTGCCGCGGCTGCTCGGATGTCCTTCGCATCCGTGGAGGCCGGGACAGGCAGCCGCCACACCGAGTCCGCGAAATTGAGGCACGCCGGCCTCCCCCTCAGAGCCAACGCCGCCACGTCGTACGCACGCGCGGCCATCTCAGCTGTCGGGTACGTCCCGAGCCATATCCGCGACTGCTTGCCCGGCTCCCTCAGCTCGCAAACCCACTTGTCGTTGTTCCTCAGACGCACCCCGCGGTACACCGGGTGCCTCGTCTCCTTGAACACCCTCCTCCCCGCCTTCTTCTTCGGCTGGCTCGCTGCCAATATCACTTCCTCGTCCAAATGCGCAGCTCTGACGCCGCTCACGCTAGAGGCCATATTATCCATTAGAGAATTAATGGTTCTTCTGACACACCTTATACCAAAAGTTATACACTTTGTACGTACTTGTGCTTAAATTTTGAAAATGAGAGTACAAGAAAAGGGTGCTTTTATAGATTTTTTTTGTAGGGTTTGCGAATTGGACGCGGGGGTTGAACGTGAGTGTGAAAAGGAGTGCCATTTGATGGTTGAGTTCGGATACGCCACGGTTCCCACTTGGGGCGGCTTTTAGAAAATTATTACTTATGAGGTAAGTTACTAGTTTATTTATTCTTTGACTTTTGTTTGACTACGGCAAAAGTGGGGCCCAGAAAAAGCAAAATACTAGAATATCCTAAACTGAGTGACGTTAGTGTTTCAGCTAATTACCTCCGCTCACACGCACGTTTAGTTTAAAAGCTCTCTGACGTGGCAGACAGCTCAGGACCAGATATTTTGTGTCGTTTTCTATTTTAAGTTCGGCTGTCTGGGCAGTGGGAAATGGGCGCCTGGATAGAAAACGACTGGCTGTCGTACTTGAAGAAACCGGGAAAGCCAATATAATTTTTATTATTATTATTATTTTTTATTATTCTTTTTTTTTTTTTGGTGGTTGTGAATGTTATTTGCAATCTGTAGTGCTCTCATGATCTTATGCTGACTGGAATGCATTGGCGGCTCTGATTAGATAATTTAGTTACAAAAAAATCTGTCCTTTTTAAACAGTTAACCGCATTAGGAAAGTGTAGTCTTTTCTTTTTTTTAGGGAAAGTTCCCTTTTTCAAGCATTTGTATACATCTCGTCAAATGCATAATCACTTGGATCATGCCAAACGGCCATCGTTAAGGGGGGGGGGGCGGGGCGGGGCGCTCGGCGGGCGGCTGGCGGTGTGGGTGTGGGTTGGAAGGAGTGAACAGTTGATCTGCTGATTGAGGCGGCTGGGGGTGTGGGTTGGAAGGAGTGAACAGTTGATCTGCTGATTGAGGCTACGTTTATTTATTTTTTTTTATCCTCACTCTTTTGTTTTGCACTCATTTTTTAATCCAGAATTGCTCAAAGATCCTTAGTTAGTGAGAGATAACTTGACCTTCATGAGCAGTTCACTTTACAATCTTTTCTTCTTTTTTTTTTTTAACTTTATCATTTATTTTATTTTGTTGAATGAAAGGAAATGTTGTTCATTCACCTAAAATGAAAGCATTACAGTAATAGATTTTAGACTAATATTAAGATTGATTTAACAAATAATTCGTCCCAATGAACAAATAAGTTAATTAATGGATTACACCAAAATAAAAACTCTTCTCGATTGTTATGCATATAGAACGCACAAGCACACAAAAACTAGAAATGATCTAAATACAAAATTACAACTAGATATAGATCTAGTGGACCATACTCATCACCACTAAAAAAAAAGAAGACCCAAGTAGATATAGATTTATTCAATATGAAAACAAAATAGATGAATATATAAAAAAGATTGATCGGAAAGAGGTCCTCTAAAGGTCCCCCTCTAACGTAACAATTAGCCAAAGTTTGAGATAAAAAATGATGAGACGAAGAACAAAAGAGAACTTTTATAGTCAATTTTCACATCTAGAGTATATAAAAAATTTAATTTCGAGAGTTAATACAAAATTCATCTATCATTATTTGCGTTTACACTAAATGATAATATTACGTTAAAATATAAAATAATTAAATGAATATTAAGTTTAACTTGTCCAATCCTTTTCTCAAGTTAATAGTCCAATCTTATAATTGAGATTAGTTTGATTTGTTATATTGAAGTCTGAGAAAATATGTGATTTTAAAAAAAGCAAAAAAAATTACACTAATTAGTACAATTTCAATTCTTAATATAAGAAACAGTATATTGTTAAAGATATTTAAATACATAGAATTTTTAGAATCATGTTGTAACATTCATTAATTTTAAAGTATAATTAATTATGTTAAGTTTAATTATTAAGTGTGTCAAGTGTGATTTTGATATTAATTTCAGTCATTTAAAAATTTTGTTGCATTTGTTACCTTTGAAAATTTGATTTTTGGTTCTAAAATACTAAATGACACTTTTGCACTACATTTTTTTCATATTTACAAAAATGCCATTCAAGACCCTCTTTTTATTTTTCTTTTTCTTTTTTCCTCTCTCATTTTTCTCTCACTCTATCTCTCTCTCGTCTTTCTCTCTCTGCACACTCCCTTCTCTCCCTCTTTCTTCTAATTTTTTGCACTGATTTAAGTAAGGAATCAAAGTTCAATCCACCTAAGAGTTTTGCAAAACATCCATTGAGGTTAGCTTTCTCTTTTCTCTTTGAAATTTCAAAGTTTTATTTTCAAAATTTCAAACTTTCTTTAGATGTTGAATCCGATCTTCTTTAAGCTCAAATAATGTTCAATTCAAGTTGTAAAATGTGTTTTACCATGAATCTAAACTTAATTTTAGCTAATCGATGTGACTAAGTTTTGACATTTTTCTTTGATTTTCAAATCAAAGGCAAACTTGTGTTTAAATTTGGGGAAAATAATTCTAGTTGTTTCAAACTATGTTTCTATGCTTTTTGTGTGATTTTTATGCTCTAGGAAATGACAAACAAGCTTAAACATGGATTTTGAGTTCGAGGAAGCCGAAACTCAAAAACTGAAATTTTCTAGATTTTGCCAGTTCTGCAGGCCAAACTTGATATTCGGCATGCTGGATTCAAGCAGTTCAGCAGGCCAGATTTAAGAGGTCGATAGATCAAACCATGTAGGTTCGGCAGGCCAAACTAGAAAGCTTGGCAGGCCGATTGTGTACTATGAAATTGTACTTTTACTCCTAGTTTTCAACATTTAATGATTTAGAAATGTTTTAAAAAGGATTATGATTTTGTATCATGATTATTTTGAGTCAAAAAGACACACTGGTAATTAAATTAACATAATGATATTTGATTAATAAAATTTCTGACTTTAAATTCAATTTTTAAAGGTTCTGAACGAAAATTGAGCTTACGTTGAATTTTATTTAGAATTTACATATTGAATTTCAATTGAGGTATGATATTTTCTATCCCTTCCTTGGTAGCCCCTTTCATAAATTATTTTTGCCAAAGTTAAATTTTAAATGAAATTTTAAGAATGACTTTCGTTTGATGTTCAAGTTATTTTTATGCTTCTAAGGAATTGTAGTTTTGATATTCTTTTAAATTCTCAAAATTGGTATAGTGGTGTTTCATCAAGTTTCTTACAACTAAGTGTTTTTATTAATTTGTTAAGAATTTGAGATTTTTTTCAATAAGAATGATTGTGAACAATTCTTTTGTTTATGATTACTAGTTTTGAATAATATGTTTTTAACTGATTATTCTACTGAGCCTTCTGCTCACGTTTTACTTTTTTTTTTTTTTTAAGAATTCCTTTTCTGGGTTTGAAGAGGAAGGAAGAACCAAGATCGAAACCTGACTCTATGAGTAGAAATGGTATTTTTCTCTGAAAACTGCTGTATGATCCGTATACTATACGATTTGTCTCGATGCCATGTTATTGTCGTCTCTGTTTGTTTCATAGCTTAATTTATTTTAGAGGCAATGATTTTCAAAAATTTTGTATTATTATTATTATTATTTGTATTTTATTTATCTACCCATTTTCATAGTAAGCGTCCTACGTGATGGTGACTGCCGATGAGATTTTGGTTAACAGTTTACTTTATGTTTATTTTCTTTATGCTCATTTACTCTCTTTAATTTATCTTATTTAACCTAACGCCCCACCCCCTTTCTAGGATGTTACACATTTGCTCTATTAAACATTTGAATTTCTAATTTTATCTCCTTCCTTTTCTTCTTCTCTTTTTTCATTCTCTCTGATTTATTGCTTTGTGTTTCTTTCTACATTATTCTATATAAAAATAAATTTCATTTTAATTTAAATGGGCTATTAACTAAATATTGTTACATTGTGATTTATTTATTTTTGTTCTCAATTAATGATGGCCTAATTACCTCTTCTCCCTCTTAAGCAATTGTTCAATTCAACTCTAATTTATTTAGATTTAAATTTGAAAATTGAAATAGCATGGTGTCTATGTGTGTATTAAACGTGAAACTAATGACATAACTAAAATTTTCAAAAATAAAAAATCTGCAAAAATTTGTAAATTAGAAATTTTAATAGGATGAAAAAAAAAAGTAGCAAAAAGTGCCTCATGCTTTTAACAATATTAAAAATAATTTTTGCCACCAAATGGATTAAAAACAAGCTAAGAAGAATAAAAGTTATTCGTTACATGTACAAAATAGAGTGATTAATTAATAAAATCAGCTTGATATAGGAATGGCAACGGGGCAGATTTGGGGAGATAGTCTTCTTGCTAGCCTGCCCCGTGAAGAAAAACTAGCCAAATCCTTACCCCATCAACTCGTATAAATTGGAGAGAGATTTCCTCATCATAGGTTTGGGCTCTTCATGGTACCCCGTTTGCCCAATTAATTATATTCATAATAAACAAATAAATAAATAACACACCTATATAAGACTAAGTTAAAAATAAGTGAAAATTATCTTTTTGAATTTTTATTGATATTATGCAATATAACTTTATACTTAAAGTTATATATATTATAGCATATTATATCATTTAAAACTATAATATAAGCTTAACGGGGCAGGTAAATGAGGAATAGAGTCGAGGACTCTTATACATGTCCTTGCTCCCATAACCAATGACCGGTTACACTTCTAACCTGGCAATTTACAATCCTAATCTGTTTATAATTGGGTTTTCCCATCCTATTTAAGATGGGTCCCCGTAGCTAAATAAATTTGTGTGTAAAATTGTTATCTCTCAATTTTGATAGAGTTTAAAAAGTGCATTTGCAGTGCTCATAGAAACCGGTAAATAGAATAATTAACCAGGAGAGCGGATAAATAAGTCAGCAATGCAATTAGTCTCTAACCGAGAGATTCAAACTTCACCTTTTTTTTTTTAATAGAGTGGATTTGTATCTTGCTAAAAAGGCAGTCCTTTAAGTGAATATCATACTACATGATCACGATTTTATTATTTTTATTTAAGGAAACGATTTTATAAATTTTCTTATAATAATTCGTTATCATGAAGTAATTATTAATTAAAAAAAATGTGGCGTTGCCCAATTGAATGGCCTGCCTAGACGCTGCTTTCACAACCCCGTCTGTGACGTGTGCCGGCTTTTCTTAGTTCAGCTCTCAACAAAAACCTTTTCAAACCGACAAACTCCTTCAACAGACTAATTATAGAAGGTAGAACATTTGCTAAAACTAAGGGAAAACAAAAGTACATTATTACGTTCCAAGAAATGGTCCAAAGACACAGCACTCTAATTTAGATTAAAAAAAAGGACTAATTTATATATTAGTAATTGGACCATGTACACGTTGAAAAAAAGGATCACATGATACATCAAACTAGAGGCCTACAATCTCTAATCTAATCCATTTGGATCACACAAATTCTAAATAAATGGTGTATATATACACACACATAATCATGATTATCATCATAAGGAGTAACTCCATAGAGACACAACAGCATCGCTTTCCACGTCATCCGAGCTCATATAAGTAGGTGGAGGAGGGAGAAGTAGCCCTTCTGCCAGGTCAGCAAAAAAGCTTGGCATTCCAAACACTTCCTCTTCGTCCAAATAAAACATTCTCTGCTCCTCCACACCCTTCTCCTTCTCCTTTTCCACCACCATTCCTTCATGACTCCCCCCCGAACCCCGCCGTACTCCCGCGGCCGGAACTCCTCCGCGGTCTCCGCCGCTGCCGCGCGGATGTCCTTCGCATCACCCGAGGCCGGGGCCGGAAGTCGCCAAGCCCAGTCCGCGAAATTAAGGCAGGCCGACCGGCCCCGGAAAGCCAGCGCCACCACATGGTGTGCCCACGCCGCCATCTCCGCCGTCGGGTACGTCCTGAGCCATATCCGCGACTTCTTGTTCGGCTCCCTCAGCTCGCAAACCCACTTGTTGTTGTTCCTCCGCCGCACCCCGCGGTACACGGGGTGCCTGGTCTCCTTGAGGACCCTCCTCCCTGCCCTCTTCTTCGGCCGGCTCGCCGCCAAAATCACTTCCTCGTCAGAATTCGAAGCTCTGCTCAATTCAGAAGCAGCAGACATAGAAGAACTTTAAAGCTTGTAACACTCCATCATGTAGTACTATTCAACAATGGATAAGGATCCGAGAATTGACCAAAATTATTATTATCATCCATTAAATTAGTTTAGTTTGAGTACTTGCAGTAGTAGTAGTACAATATTTGATTCTAAGAAATGGGATTTTTTTTTTTAGTTGGATAATAAGAAATGAAATGGGGTTTTATAGTTTTGATTTGGGTGTTGTCAGCGAATTGAACACGGAATATTGAAAAGTATTTTGCTTTTGCCAATTATTCTGTAAAGCTTCGAATAAGCCGCGGTTTCCGCTGGGGAGTTTAGAAAGGATTGCACTTGAATTAACAAGTATGGACTTTTCATGTCACTTTCCAGTTTGACTGGTTCTAAGTTGTACACTTTTTGCTTACGAAGAAGGAAACCTATCAAGTAGGTGTTTACTATAAAATTTTTATATATTATAATAAAAAAATTATTATAGTATAAAATTTTTATATATTAAAATAAAAACAATTTTCATAAATGAGGCGTAGGTTAACTAAACACTTTATTATTAAATAATCACGTGTATTCATCCATTTAGTGGACACCAAAAGCACGTTTCATTTTCGTTCACACGACGTGGCAGCCAGCTAAGGACCCAGAATATATTATTTTATTACAGCGCAGTCGTTTTTGCAGTTGATCTGGTTGTGTGGGGTCAGGGCTGAAAGTGGTTCGTGTCGTTAAATGGAGTGACCAGATATTTTTCTGTGGTCTCAAAATGCTTTTAGTGGTTCTCTCTCTTGCTTTACTGGATGGCAACATCTGGATGTTACTGTGGCCGTTGATTGGATATGATCTGTCATTAGACCATGAGTTTGTTAATTTTTTTGGGTTCTAATTAATTAACAATTGTTTTTCTAAATACTTTTTTTAAAAATGATAATTAATTGCAAGGGGAAATGTTCAACATTATAGACGTGTTTTCCATTACATCATTGTTAAGCAGAGGAGAAAAGTGCTTTCCATCAAACACTTGTCATAGCGTACTGTTCCAGGAGATAACACTAAAAAAAGGGTAAAATTATATGAATTTTTATTTTCTAATGCTAATAATTATGTGATGTTGATGATAAAAAATGTGAAGTTTCCTTCAAATAAAAATGAACTTATTTTTAATAATTGAAGAACTAATTATATCTTACTATCTTCTGTTATAATTATACAAACACTAGTAAATATGTCTGCATGTAAAGACAAATAATATATGTATGTATGTATTCATGCAAGCATGACGCATGCATTTTGTAAGATTAAAGCACAAAAATGTTAAATACATATTTTACGTTTCAAGTGAAATACATTTTTCTTAGTAACTATTCCACACAATTCTTTTAAAGTTTTGGAACTAAAGTCTTTCCTTAAAACTGGAGAATAAGTCTTCAGTAACTCTATAATTAAAAGAATCACACTAAAATTAAATAAAACAGTTTTTGTGAAGGAAATACTATACAATAATGATAGACGTCTTTGAAGAGTCAAAATTATATGTACATAAAAGAATTAATTAGATAGATATACTCTCTATTTTTACTTTTTTTTAATTCACTCTCGATTTTGCTCTTATTTCGATGGTATTTTTTGAATTTGAAAATTATGTTTCTACTTTATCCATCTAGCGCTTTGTGTACGAAAATAACAGTAATAAAACAAAATATAATTAATTACATGAAATTATATTTTTTTTAATAATGAAAAACCTTTCAAACATATTTAATTAAAAAAGTAAAAAGACTAAAAAACAAAAAACCAAACAATAGCATAGAAAAGACCACAACAGTTTCACCCCACAGCATGCCACAAACCCCTAACTTTCGCCCAATGCCGGCATGAAGGACCCGTCCCTCGACCGAAAACCTTAGTCATCATCGCTAGCTCAATTGCATCATTAGGGATGATGAGATACTAATTAGGCTTGGTGTTATCCATGACGATTATATTTAGTCAGTTCGAAATTAGTCCCTTATTGAGGAGGACATCCTTGAACTCACTCCTAGGGTATCTCCATGAGGACAATAGAAACACATGACCATCCTTGACCATGGCATTTCTCAGTGCTTATTGCCACATTGATTTGAGCTCCTTCATGAGGTTGGGTAGTTGTTGGTGAACCAGATTGGGTGGGGTTTGGGCGACAATATGTAGACCTTTTTTATTTTTTTTTAGATTTTATGTTTTATTTCAAGTTTTTTTTTTCTAATATGCTTAAAATATATTTAAGAAAATATTTTAAGGATATTTTATTCTGTCTTTTTTTTATGGTATAATAAAAAAGCATTAGGAAAAAAATGAAATATTTTTTTTTTAAAAAAAAATCTATGGGATATTTTAGTAATTTCTCAAAATAGAGGTGTTGATGGGTGTTTTTACACCACGTACTTTCGGAAGCCTAGGCCTAGGATCCTGTTGTGCCACTCTCACGGAACTCCCGTGGGTTGTACTTTGGTGGGCTATAAGTAAGCAAGTAGGTTTGCTTGTTTTAGACCAATCCAATTTTAACCCAACTTGAGGGTTTAAATTAATTAGGTTTAAAATGAACAAATGATGGAGAAATCAACCTAAAAGCCTATATTTTACCCTTAGAAATTAGTTGCATGAAGTGGAATTTTTATAAATGTCATATTTTAAGATTTACTTTTTATAAATACCACGCATATTTATTTGTGGCACAAATTAATATGTAATATAAATGATAGTACGACATAAACTTTTCTAAATAGACCATAAATAAATACAACTTTTAAAAATATGGCATAACATGTAATTTTTTCCGGCATAAAAGCCTAAGTCCAAAGCTCAAAAATTGGCCAAAAGCCCACAAATCTTATTTCATTTTATTTTTGGTTAATTCACCAATCAGATCAAAAAGACATGTTATATAAAAGTCATGTGCTTGTTGCATGACAAAAATCTGTCAAACATTTAACATCGATTTTAATTGGACCTGTTATATAATGGATTTCAAAATTCAAGGACTTAATTATCAAAATTTATAGTTTAAAGACTGATTTGCTAAAAGTCATAAATACGAGCAAAAAAGCCGTAGAAATTTTGAAGTAGCTAAGGTTTTGTTATATGTGTTTCAGTGATGTCGTAAAGAAAAATTATTTTCATCTCTATAAAATTATCTCCTCACTATTTATAAAATTATAAATCAAAATTATAAGTTTCAGTCAAAATATCTTGTATTTTTTAAAATAAATTATAGTGTTTTATTAGCAATATGGTTATAATTTTATAGGTTTAAATAAAGTTATTCAGTAGTGAATATTACCAAGGAGAAATGGAAAACTGAAAATGACGTAACGGAGTGCGTCGCTGAGCAAGAAGTTGAGGTCAGCGGGTGAGAGCAAATTAAAGCCCATGATAAATGAGGACAACGTGAGCAACGCCCTTTTTAGGTTCTGAGGCAGAGACGTCGTACTTTTCTTTTTAAATGGGCTTGTAAGGATTACGAGGCTATTGTGTCGTAAGAGCATGGGATAGTCCACCTTGTTGGGTCAAAAGCCCCCCGGGCCCAAGGTTGTCGGCTTGATTCCATGACGGAATGAATGACATACTGGTTCTTAGCTAAAAGAATGTTATGCTAAAACTTAGTTTAAAACGATCTGGTAGAAGGCAAAATGCAACTTATAGGTAGCAATGGAGCCAGAATTTTTTTCAATAGGGCATTATATAAAAAATTAAAAATAATATTTTATTAAATAAAAATATAACTATATATTTTAATGATTGAACGAGACATAATTATATTTTTTTTTTGTAAAATAAGGACCTAACAACATATTTAAATTATTTTATTATGACACAACAATGTATTCAAATTATTTCATGGAGCATATCAATACTTTCTATTATTCTGAAGGTTCATGGTTGTAATTTTTTTTTTAAAATAAGGACATAATTAAAATTTTTAAACTACAAATAGAGATAAAAATAAAAATTTTAACAAATAAGTGCCCCCACTCATCATAACTTTTCGTCAGTGCTTGAAGGGCACGATTTGTTGTGATCCTTACATCCACCATTTTATATTGTATATGAATTATATAAGAAATAAAGTTATTTTGCCTCGACATTGTTTGTTCTATTTACAACAACTCTCATTATTATTATTATTATTATTATTATATTTTCTTGAGGGGGTGGGGTGGTGTTGTTGTGTTATAAACCGTACCATACCGTGCATATGGTAAAGCAGAGTCATGAGAGTGCTATTTCTTCTTGAAACATCATCAAATCTTCTATATCACCAAACCAGTAGTCTTTTTAGAAATAAACAAAATGTAGTCTATACCTGATTATAACATGCAGAGCAAAAAAACTTGATTATCACATTTTTTTTTTCTGGAAATTTGACGGCGGTGACAAATTTGTGCATGAGTTAGACCATGCATGTGTTTATGTAAAGTTATCTCCAAAATTATGACACGTCATTTCTAAATGACTAAACAAACCAAGAGGCTTTTGACAAAAAGCTAATTAAATTATGAAGTAGACATCCTAGAAAGAGATAGGAATTCTATATGGATTAAGTAAAATTTTACCTTATATACATATTCCAAGTAAATTCATGACAAAAAAGAATACTTTAATTCTATATATGGAGAACATAGAGTGAATTTGTGATAACGTCAAAACATATATAACGAAGAACAAAAGGAACGTTCGCTTAAAAAAAAAAAAAAACCAAAAGTAAGGTAATAGGTAATTCACCGAAAAAAAGAGGAAGGAAATATATAGAAGTTTTGTTGAAGTCTTGAAGAGTACCAAACGAAGTGTAGTTATCAGACGACGATGTTCTAATGATCAGGAAGAGTAACTATATTGTAGGGCATAATATGGTATAGGTAATTCATACCACGTGCATTTAATTTATTCATGTATTGTAAGTCTGAAAAGAAAATTAATAGACATAAATATACGTCTATAAGGGGTCAATTTGAGCAATATCATCATACAATTTATTCATGTATGGCAGAAAGTACAAGAGTGTTTGGATTAAGTTGGACCATCATACACATTAACTAGATTATTGAAGACTCAATATATAAGGGGTCAATTTGAGAAATATCACTTCTGTTGTATTGGTGTTTTAAAGTTTATCACTTATATAAGAAAGTTTGAAATACATCATTTTAAAGAAATATAAAAACACTATTGCTCCTGAGTATGATAAGTTAAGGTTAGATAAATATGTATTATTTAAAGGTATTTGATATTTTTAGCTAAAAAAAATCTATAAATAAAAAAAAGGAAGAACGTGTAATAAAACACAGTAATAACATTAAAAAATGATGTATCACTTAATTTATTCTTTAATTTATTCTAAAAATAGTACCTAAATAGTACCTAACTAGCTAAGTGGTAAAGGACTTGGTCTTGGAGGTGTGCTTCCACCAAATCTACGGTTTATAGCTTCTTGAATGCAAATCTTTCGAGGCCATGTTCCCTAGTGTAAAATCCACCGCCACTTATCCTGATTTATACGGGGAACCTTTTGAGCTAACAAAATATATATATGTATATATATATATTTTAAAAAAAAAACACAACAGAAGTCTCACTTTTTGGCATATGAGTTAATAATTATGCACGATCCACTTCAGTCTCTTAGGATTGAAATAATACATAAATGGTCATATTAGTGTCTTTTGAGACATCAAAGATATTATCACCAAAAGTAAAAAACACATAGGTTTAGTCTATTCCTAGCATATTAATGCATGAATAAGATTAAAAGCAAATTTGATTCCGATTATTCATCCCAATTCTCTTACTCTAAAATTCTAGCTCCGTATCTTGTCCATCTTAATTCTGAGTCCAAATTTATTGTCTCTATTTTTCTCTTCCTTTAGCTATCTCCTTATTATTTATTTAATATATCATTTAAACTTAACAATCAAAAACATAGTAAGACTTAAAGATTAAAGTTATTAAACAATTCACTTAATTTAAAAATTTATTCAAAGGACAACTAAGAAAACTCGAAAATGAGACAAGAGATCTTGATTTCTTCATTCCTGCCCAATCGAATTATACGTCAAAGAAAATCAAATACCACAAGCATCTGGCTGCCAAAGGAGCTATTCGGACACCACAAGCGGTTGGATGCCAATACTTGCTTCATTATGTCAAAAAATTTGCCCTTGTAGTAATAAATAGAATCGTTTAAAAGCGGGAGGTAGAAGTACAATAGAGTGGCAGACAAGACCGAGAAAGTAATGTTCCCAGGAAGACCAAATCCAGATTCCGAATTAGGCACCGATTCATTCTGATATAGCACCATGTATGTGCCCGTGATAAACGCCAAGACCGTGGAAATAATAGAGATAAAAGTTAACTGCGTTGATCGATGAATCGAATATTTGTAGGCCTTGCCGTGCAACATTGACTGCCATCGAACTGCGAAGCGCTTTATCATTGCGGCTGCTGAGCAACCGAAACCCAGTGAATCGAAAGCGAGAAAATATCGAAACGGGGTTGTTTACTGAAATGTGCTAAGCCATTTGAACTATCGTATGCCCCCGGCATGGTTATGGCTGCTGTAAATGTCATACTCACTATGATCGTCGCCACCAGTAAGTTAGTCCGACTTTTAACCTTAGTTGAACTTTTATTTTCCTCTCCAAATATAGTTGCGTCCACTTTTGTATCCTTGATGACCGTAGCTTCTTGCAAACCATTTGGACTTTAGTAGCTTCTATTGTGATTTGATAACAAACTAGAAAGGGATTGATTATTTTGCAGGAATAATAATGTGAGTATCAGTACCACATCCACGTGAATATATATATATATTATTAATTATATATATATATATATATATATATTTGTGACAATGATGGATTCAGGTGTTGAAAAATGTAAAACCAAAGTCAACGTGTTTCAGAATATTTTTGTGCTGCCGCGAGGTAATACAGAAGCAACATGCTGCCATACCCTTGATTTGATATATTGTTGGGAATTCTACAAATTTGATCTCCATGCTCCCAGATATGGTAGCTTTATCATTTTGAAAACTATAAAAAATAGTCTCTAATTTTCCTTTAAAATATTTCTCCCTTACTGTTACACATGGTTGATTAGTATATAGTCATCTAACAATTCACACAGCCAAAAAAAACGAACATAATAAAAATACACCTTAATTTATTTTGTTTCTAGCATTAATTTCAAGTTTCAATAATATCCTTTTATATTTTCTTATGACATTTACGAGGTTTTCACTTCTTGAGATTATAATTTATAAATTTTTAGCAAAAAGGTTGTTAATAAACTTCTGGAAATACATGTATATGTTAGTGTAAATTGCTCTTGTGATTAAGTTCATAGGCTCATATAGGCATGGCAATTCTTTAAACAAGAAAAAGTCTATATATAAGGTCCTACCAAAAAAAGAAAAGAAAAGAATTCTATACATAAAGAGAGAGGATGCTCCACTCGGAAACCGGAAAAAAAAAAAAAATACATCATCATATAACAGAAGCAACCCTTTTCAGTGCTTTTTTCTTTTTTCAGCTTTCTTCTTTACTTTTGTAAGACAACTTTTCCACTCTCTGTTGTCTTTTCCACTCACATTGTGGAATTCAGGATAAAGGACACCAACATTTTTAGCGAGGGCCAATTAGAGATGTTTGATTTTTTTTTTTTTTTTTTTTTTTTTATAAAATGCAGATCGAACCCTGCTCCCCCTATCCCAACCCACATGTTTTGGGCAGATGTTTGATTTTGAGTGTCGGCAATGTAAAAATGCTCATTATTTTTCCAGCTTATATATTTGTCAAAAAAACAAAAATCTGCTACTCCTCACTCGGCATAAAGTATCTCCGCCACTGCCTATCAAGTACGCCAACACCCGAAGTCTCCAACTCGGAAGACAGCTGCATGGCTAGAGTGTGGCCCCCTACTTCACCGTATAATATCACGATCAATACACCAAAACACATCAGATAACATCTGAATATTCCAAGAATGGTTATGGATAAGCTCACTAACCTTGATGCTAGTTACTTCTCCCGTTGGACGAGCAACAGGTTTATGTCTTATGGAATTATTTTCTATAAGAATTTCAGTTATTAGGCATATGAGACGTGATGATGTCTATGAAATGTCATAAATCCTTCATTAATTTTAGTGTCAGACTAAAACTACTATTGTTTAAAAATTAAAAATGCAAGGACTAATTTATCAAAACTAAAAATTCAGATATCAAAGTGACAAAACACATATTTCAAGGAATAATTTAACACAATAAAATCTCACCTTTTGTCATCTCATAAAATCCAAATAATAAATATGCACGAAGACTTGAGTCAGTTGAGATTAAAATTATACAAAATGATCATCTTAGTGTATTTGATTCATCAAACGCAATTATCACTAAATCAAAACATGTAATTCTCGTCTAATATATATATTCCAAACATATTTTATAATGTATATGAATGCGATTGGAAGCAACTCTAACAACGATTCATAGGACCCAACCAAGTAACTTATGTTTGTTGACATCGAATTATCACTCTCTGAATCTTGTCCGCTCTAATTCCTGCCAACTTTCAAACATTAAATTCTGCGTTTGAGTGCATGCACCACGGTTTGAACCACAACCATTAGCTTGATAAATACATAGCGCCTGATCACCAAGCTGCCCTCTTCAAATATAAACCAGAGAGGTTCTAAATACCAAAGTGAGAAAACCACAGGCGGATGGCTGCCTGCGTCCCCAGGAGGCCATTGAATTCCCACAAAGGAGTCAGAAGAAGCCACTAGAAGCGGGAGGAAGAAGGATAGAAGAGTGGCTAAAAAGGCAGTGAAAGCAATTTTCCCAGGGAAACCAAATCCAGATATGGGCCTAATTAGCTCGAATTTCTTCCCATACAACACCGTGTATGTGCCCATGGTAAATGCCAAAACGGTGGAAGTAACGGATAGGAATGTTAACAACGTCGTCAGCTGAATAAGATATATGAGGGCCTCTCCGCACAACTTTGACTGTGCTCTAACTGCGAAGTGCATTATCATTATGGCTGCTGAGCAACCAAAAGCCAGCGAATCAAACGCGAGAAAGTATCTGAACGAGGTTTGTTTTCTGAAGCGTGCCAAGCCATCTGAACTATCGTATCCCCCAGGCATGTTCATGGCTGCTTGAAATGTGATACTCGCTATGATCGTCGCCACCAGTAAGTTGATGCTTGCTGTGCGCTCTATACATTTATCCTTTTTCGCCTTTTTATTTTCCTTCTCTGGATTCGACTGATTGCTTTCTGGAAATGTTGCATTCTGCCTTCCTTTTGTATTCTTGATGGCTGTAGCAGCTTCCTGAAAACTGTTTGGATGTTTTATCTTCCATTGAGATAGGATCATGCTCTGCAAAAATATTTGTAATTTCACACCCCATGCCTGTGAGCAAAATATTGTAGCTTATATTTACATATGTGTACGTACCACTACAAGAAGAACATGGGTGATATACGCACATATTTTTTTACCCTTACGTGTGGGTAAAATATTCTTTTAGCTACACACAATTTTAATGCAAAGGTAATTAAAATGTATGCAAAAAAATATGTGTAGGTAAAGGTAATTACACAGACATTTTGTGACACCTAAAATTATTTAACGGAAGTAGGAAAAGTATCGTGATGCTGAAAAGATAACATGGAAGAAATTAATATAATATAACATGATTTTTTATGTGGTCACTGACATCGCATGATATGACAAAAATTTGACACGATGTGTCATGATGAAAATTTTCTCCTCCATTGTAAATTGTTGTTGTTTTTAGCATAAAAAATTATAAAACTTCTAATTGTTTTTCGATTCCTGTGGGACCGAAGCTCAAACCATTTCTTTTGACAAAAAAAAAAAAAAAACTCAAACCATTAACTTCTCTCTTCCATATCAAGAACCCTGATTCTCTCCACTCTCTCCCTTGAGGGGATACATAAGGATACGAAAAGTAAACCAAAAGGATATGAAGTTAAGTAAAAAGTAATGAACGGTTAATGGTTGAGTTCTGTTATAAATGGAGTAGATTGATGATGAGAAAAGGTAGCCAATAAGTTGGGTGTCATTTGATCAAGATGCAGAAACTGACTAAGGAAAGGAAAAGGAATGAAATGTGAATGCTAGAGCGTTATCCAGGTAAGTTTTAAACCTCATCTATACTATGAAGAAAATAAATTTTCAAATGCTTGAATATGTTTTATATTTGCATTTGTTATGCAATAAGTTTTAAAGTTTAAGTCAAGATTTGCAATATATTTGCAACTGTTATTTTTAAGGTATGTTAGTATTTGATATGCATAATGTTTAAAAGATCAAGTCATGTTTTGCAACATGGTTGCACAATGTTATATGTTTGCATGTGTAATGTATAATATTTTAAAGTTTAAGTAACGATTTGCAACGTATTTGCTTATGATATGTTAGTATTTGATATGATCACTAAAGTTAATTAGAAAGTAAAGCAAAAATGAAGTAAATTGTAGTACCAACCTTCTTAATGTAAAGTATACAAGTCACGTTAAAGTTACGACCTCAGTGTTCGATAGTTTTAAGTCTTCCACAAGGGAAGCATCATGTTATGATCTCATGATTGATGAAGATTGAAATGACCAGGAAAATTCATTAATAAAACATAATATTAATCAAGTTTAATTAATGAATTTACCTTTAAAAAATTGTAATTTTTATAAAATTACGAAATATAATAATAAGCCGTATTAAATGGAAATTTCACTGTATTGTGATGCAATATTGGATATTTCTAATACAGATTTTATGAGTTTAATTACTCAAAATTTTGTAAATAATATCCGTAAAATGAATTTTATATCACAATTAATTGTAAAATTGTGATATAAACACATAGGTACAAAGAATACAAATATGATATAGCGTCCACCGAGACCTAACTCAGTGTAAGAAAGAGGCCGATGCAGTATAATTATACTGTTAAGTGAAAACGTAGATATGAAAAAAGTTACGTTTGGCCTCTAAAAGAGAACCGAAGGTGAGGAAAATAGTATACACAGTCTAAGAATATGAAATGACATTGATTTAACCACGACAATATAGGAAAAATACTGTGTGGTGAAAAATTACACAGTATAAATTTTTAGCTCCACAAAGTGGACACTCCTTGGATTTCTATTGGGCCACATGTCATGAAAGGTGGCCCAATCACCTCATGACACCTAGGGTAACCCACTTGATTACCCCATGAGTCACCCATTTGAATAAGTAAGTAATTAATGTGATTTTATCCAAAATTTCTCTTCCATCTTCTTCCTCTGGCTTTGGCAACCATTGAAGGACCCTCTCAAAAAAATTTCTCAAGCCCAAAACTTTGCAAAAACAGCCCACTTAAGTTCAAGAGGCAAGATTCAAGAAATTTTTACAAGATTTAAGGTAAAAACCTAAACTTTTTAAGGGTTTTTAGGGTTTTTTCTTGGGAAAAAGAAAGAAAACTAATTTATGGTATTTTCCATGAAAGTGGCGTCTAAGAAGGAGACCTAACGGAGCCTTGGAAGGTTAAAAATCAAAAAGTGTTATTTGGGGTAAGTTTTGATTTTAAAGTTTTGAAATTTTATTATTTTTGTTTTTGGTTTTTATTTTCTCAAAAGCATATGGGTTATTGAATTAGTTTTGGTTGAAACCCATGAAAATATGAATTATGGCAGGTTGAGAATGTGAAAATTGAGGTTTAAATGTTGAAAATTATAGTTTGTGTAAAAAGTATTATTTTTGCAATTTTAGTGTTAGTTTTTCAAAAGTTTTGCTAGATGTGGTAAATGATTCCAAAAAAGGTTGAAATTGTTTATACAGGGGTAGATTTACAGTTTTAAAATAGATTTTTACTAAAATACCCTAAGGACTAAATTGAAAGAAAAAGTTTTCCCTCGATAGATTTGAAAAAGGCCTAAAAACACCCATGTACAGTGAGATTTTGAGAAAAGTTAAAACATAAAAGTTGTAGATCTTGATGAAACTGTTAGATATTGTGAATAGTTCATCGAAAAACTCAACCGTTTGTGAGTTTTTGATTTTTCAAGAATTTGTTAAAAGCAAAAAAAAAGTTAAATGGCAAAAACATCATTTTTCAAAATGATTTAAGGTATGGTACTTTGAGTAAAAATGTTCCTTATGAAAAATAGAACATTTTGATGTAAAGAGATAAATTTTAGTCCTAGGGACAAAATCGTCAAAATTTTCAATTCAGGGACAAAACCGCAAAGTTTCATGAAAATGGGGCATAAATGAGAAATAAGGAGATCTGACCCACTAGGGTTTTATTTTAAAATTAGTATGTGGTTTATTTCGTAAGAATAACAAAATCGAGCTCGGGTAGGTTAGGGGATCCATAGAGGGCAAAATCGTCATTTTTGTCCAAATAACCTGAATCGCTTCGAAATGTTCCAAATGGAAAAAAATGATTAGAAAGGTTCTCATCCTTCATTAGAAACAATAGGGTAAAGTTAGATAGAAATAAGAAAACCAGTGGTTCTTAGAGTTGTATATAGTGATGCAACTCAATTAATTAATTAACGGATGTTTTGTATCGAAATAGTAAAATTTGGCTAATGGCTTTGTAATTGGCCAACAGGATCCTAGGAGTTTAGGAGAAATGAAATCGAGGTTGAGTTACCCGACATTCGGATCAAGTAAGTACCGATCCCACCTACAGTATAAAATTGTAGGTGTAGAGTGCGAAATGTATATATGTATACCTGTGTATATATCAATGTGTATATTTGTGTGTATGCAAAGGCATGAGTATTTATAAATATGAGGATGTATGCTTGTGAGTATACGGAATATGTACCTAAGTGTATATTATGACATGTACCTCAGTGTATATTATGGCATGTACCTGAGTGTATATGATGATGTATACTTGTGTTTATATTATGTTAAGTATTTGTGAGTACGTTATGCCATATACCTGTGCGTATATTAATGTGCATCAGTGTGTATATAAAGTATATACTTGTGTATACTATGTCGTATAAGAGCATTTATGTTATGTATAACATGTGATTATCACTTCATGCATTGTATGATAACCATAATAAGTGAATTGGTAAGCAAATCACCAAAAGTTAAGAAAAGTGTCGTACCGACTCTTAACTCAAGGGGAGTTTAAGGATTTTAGTTTGGTCACGGTGTTACATAAACCTAAGTGAGCAATGATACGAACACTTGAGCCCTAGTTAAATATAAGAAATTATAATGATAAGAAAGGATTATAAGAAAGCATAATAAGATCATGCATTTTATTGAATGTGCATGTGGGTTATATGGGACTTACTGGGTGTAAGTTCACTAAGTATTTCATGTTGTAGGTATTCCGACGAAAATGTCAGAGTAACTCTATTGATGAGCTGACGGAGGGATGAACCGTGTACAGACTGGATAT
The DNA here is from genome assembly GCA_025403435.1 of Artocarpus heterophyllus. Taxonomy (NCBI): domain Eukaryota; kingdom Viridiplantae; phylum Streptophyta; class Magnoliopsida; order Rosales; family Moraceae; genus Artocarpus; species Artocarpus heterophyllus. Next base: position 2,155,181 of record CM046344.1, read on the forward strand.
GGTTTCTGCTGCAGTATATTTCCGTTGTATTGTATTTTAAGATATTTTGAAAGTAATGTTTGATAAACTATATTGCAAAGGAAAGGTGATTTTGTAAATACAAGTATATGTTTGTATTTCAGAAATTGCTAGACCAATATATGTAAAGTATTTATTAAAAAAAAATTTCCTAAATTTTTGCCTATAAGTAAGTAAGAAAAAGGTTTATCATAGCCTGAAAAGGCGGGTTATGACAGTTGGTATTAGAGCGAAAATCTTGTCATCCTACTGCACATCGTCGTCTACTCCACCGCTATAGCTCAAGTAAGATAATTTAATTTTAAGTATAAGAATGTTAAGTTTTCATTTTATATATGAAATTTTTACATTAATTACGATAATAAATATAGTATATGGTAGAGCCGCATAATAACCGTGACATGGAGGCTGATCGAAGAGTAAGTATTGCTTTTCAAGACACGATGCCACTGCGATACTATGGGAGTCGATATCCTATGGTGCTGACTGAGTGGCTATACGCGGTTGAGGTGATCTTCGATGCCTGTCATACGCCACCGCACCTACAAGTTTTATTGGCCTCAGGATTGTTGTTGAGGGAAGCCTTAGTATGGTGGCTGAGGATTGAACCTGATGAGCGACCAAGGGATTGGCAAGGCTTCAGAGAATGGATCCAAGCCAAATTTGCACCTATACCCCCAGCAGATGCTATGCATGTCCAGGTGATTCCGATGCTGTGGGCGGAATGGAGACATCGATTGTAGCTACGAATAGAAACAATATGGGAAAGATATGTTGGTGAGCCAGTGGATCATTATATTCTCAGGTTTCGTCGTACTATGGTACCATTGATTCCGCCGGAGATACCTTTACGACACATCTGTGACCTTGTATGGAGATATTTTCTAGATGCCGTCCTGCAGCAAATGCAGTATCCATGGAATTACCTTAGTGTCCACGATTTCCTTATGGCAGTATTGCATGAGGAACAGAATGTGGTCGCGCCATTGGAAGATCCCCCAATAGATATGGATGAGGATGATAAAGACGAGGATGATGAAAATGAAGGGCTTGAATTTATTCCCGAACACATAATTACAAGTGACAACGAGTCTACCGATTCGAACGAAGAGGAAGAGGAGGATCCTGAGGAGGATTTCGAACATAGTGACCTATCAGGAGTAGACTCGGATTAGAAGGAAAGGGATCTACGAAGATTTGTATGTATTAAGATGGATATAGATGTGTGGTCATCACAGTTTTGAGCCTTGTTGCTTTTGCATATGTATGACCGGCAAGTGGTATCCTTTGCGGCAATAAGGTATATGTAGCCGAAAGTGATAACTACTCCCGGAAACGATATGAACAGTTTATGTAAGAAAAAGAAAGTAAGTATGTAAGTATGTATGTCAGTTATGTATGTAATGTTATGAGAATGAAGAATGTAAAAAAGAAATGAAATGTATAAACTGAAATGTATGTAATGAAATGTATGAAATGAGATATTAAGTTATGTTATTGTTTACGTTTGCATGTATTTATATGATTGGAGAATGTTCTTTTTAAAGTACTATGAAGTTAATAGTATATACTGACGTAGCAACGAAATTGTATGATAGGCTTGTAAACCTATTTTATTATTGATGGCTGATACACTCGGAGAACCTGTGAACCCGGATTTGATGGCCATAATTACGGAGTTACAATAGAAACTCCAAGCTTAGGAGTTAGAAATGCAAGAGTTAAGAGAGCAGTTAGCAAATCAGAATCCTGAACCATAGGCACGTGCGAACTCGCCACCCCCAGTACCACTACCTCAGCAAGTGGAACCAGCTGCTCTAGTTGTTCTGGCTGTTCCGATAGCATCTGCTACCGAATTCTATGAAAGATTTTGATGGATGAAAGCCCTAGAATTTGATGGATCTATTGATCCATTAGAAGCTGATGATTGGCTTATTGGTATAGAACGAGTTTTGAAATTTATGGGGCTTAGTGACCGTGAAAAAGTCTTGTGTACCTCATTTTCTCTCACTAAGGATGCTAGGAGATGCTGGGAATCGGTAGAACATAGAAGGAATGTAAATGAAATGATATGCCCTGATTTCGTGGAAGAATTTGGAAGGGCTAATTTCACTGTGGAAATGATGGCAGCCTAGTAAGAAGAATTCAATAACTTTAAACAAGGCAACATGTTCGTGGTAGATGTTGTGAAGAGGTTCAACCAATTGGCGCGTTTATGTCCTGAATTGGTACCCGCGGATCGGGAACGAATAACAAGATTGATGAGAACGTTTCGGACTGACATTGCCCTTATAGTCGATAGTGGAGGGCAAGCCCCTACGGATGTAGAGGATTGCATTGAACGGGCTACTAGAACCGAATTCAGAATTGCTTGTGATAAGGAGGAGAGGGCAAGAATTTTCAAGACTCTAAAGGAGGAGAAGGCTTTAGCTAAGCAGAGCCAAGTTGTACAGGCGAAAGGGCAAGGAAGCATTCCAAGTCAAGGGCATTCCTAGAGCCATCTAGTTGGACGCAACCGCAATGTTAACAATAAGAGGAAATGGAACGCCATTAGTCCAAAGAATCAAAAAGGACAACCTTAGAAAATAATTGGTGGTGGAGGAAACAATAAGCCTTTTTGCAATCAGTGCAGAAAGAGACATGCTAGAGAATGTAAAGCTGGCACCAACAAGTGCTTCCTCTGTAGCAAGGAAGGGCACTATGCTAGAAACTGTTTCTCTAATCCCCAGAATCAGAATAACCAGAATCAACAAAGGTCTCAAGGAACCCAGCTTCATGCAGTCCAAGCACAGATTGAAGGCCCTAGTGTCAGTTAGGGATTCTTGGAAGCACCGAAACCCAGTGGAAAAATTTATGCTTATATGAAGAAGGACGATGATGCTGAAACGTCGTCAGTGGTAACAGGTCAGTTTTCTGTTGCCAATACTGATGCCTATGTTTTATTTAACTCTGGAGCAATGCATTCATTTGCCTCGCTTAAGTTTGCTAAACGGTTAGGAAATGAATGGGATAGAATAGAATAGGCTTTTAAAATTGCACTTCCTTCTAGGGAGGTATTAGATTCTGATTATTGGTTACATCACGTACCCATCACCATTTGTGGAAGGGAACTGTATTGTAACGCCCCTATATGGGGGTTAACAGTTTTTAATGAGATAAAATAAAAATAAATAATAAAAGTAAAACCTTAAAAATAAAATTTTCCCGGGACTTAAATGAAAACTCTCAACTCAAAAATAAAAATATAAACGACAAATAAACCACAGTTTTAATGTAGCACCTTAAATTTAATAATATAAACTGTTGTCATCATCATTTTAACCCTCAACACATTATAATACAGTCACAGAAGTAACAATTGATGCTTACATTATCATGAAGAACATTCTCAACGATTGAAGCAGTCCCAATGTAATATAGCTACATCACGTCCACAACTATATTTCTCGTAGCCACCTCACACTTAGTGAGTCCTGAAAAGATATAAACATAAGGGAATGAGCGACACTATGCTCAGTAGAGAAAGCCATTACTCACCTCTATCATTACCACATTAAAATCTGCATGGTTAGTAAGTCACATCATATTCCAGATTATGAGGTTTATTATGATCACATCTTATGGATACCGTAGTTAATCATTACCAAGTGTCATAATTACACATTTATACAAATATTACCAATCATCATTGTTCCTAGGTATCCATGTTAAATTGAGTATCACTCAACTCATCGAAACCCAAATGGGCGCACTTGATCACCCTATAAACATTCCAAGGGTGTTCCGGTGAGGGGACATCAAGCCCCGAGTCCTCACCAAGTCGATTCCTGTACAGTGTGTTCTGGGACTTTCAACCCAAGGAAGCGTCATCGCCTTCCCCCTATTTTACCTTTTAGGGTATTCATGCCCAAGGACGTAACCGTCGCCCTCTTCATGTCTTACAATTTCTCTATATTGAATCATTATTAAATAGAGTTAGTTTTCCTAACCATGCTTCTCAATTTATAACATGTGTAAATTCATTATGTTCCTCGCCGTACAATACAAGACGAGTCCATGTCATAGTTTCATATGTGATACACATATAATATCAGTTCAACATAGATATATATATATATATTGCGGCAAAACAATCAATTTTAATTCTATAAAAACCTCACAAAAGATGAGTAATAGAATCCCTACCTTTCAAGCTTATCAACAGTCTCTTAATCCTGGAATCAATTAACGTTAGCTCCATACTCCCTTGATCTTGAACTCCAAGCAAAACAGATCCAGTTGTATCTCGCTGTATCTACGAAGCATCCTCTGTAGTGCTCCTTGAGCGGCTATGAATGGCTAGGAATGCTTCCTGGAGATCATACATTCTTGAAAACGTCATTCTGGACTCCGATACTGCTGTTTGAATCGCCTCGATTTGCGTGCAGTCGGTACCGGATGATTTTCATCGGAGTGGAATTTGCTCGAACGGAGGTCACCATTGCATCCAGAGCATCGAAACGAGTCGGGAGGAGGTCTCGGATCTTCGATCGGAGGTCCGGATCACAAAATCCCATTTTGACCTTTGACCGGCCGTTGACCGGCGTTGACCACCGTTGACCGGCGTTGACCGACTTTGACCGTCGTTGACCGGCGTCAATCGGGGTCCGTTGGCAGCTGGGCTCGGGCCTACCCCCCCTAAATCGACCCTTCTGAGTCCAATGGCGGGGTCAATTTCACCAAATTCTGCCTCTAACATAGCGGGTCGTGAAGTACAACGTCGGTAGAAATGGATGAGCTCCGATCTTGATTCTCCGACGATGGAAACCTGAAATTAGCTGAGGGCTTTTGCTACCCATCCTCCTATGAGCATTTCCCCTCATCCAATTTGAAGAAACGTGGCTGGGAAGAGCCAAAACGGAGACTCCCGCGGCGGTTGACGGCGGCGTTGGCCGTTCTCCGGCGAAACCGGCTCCTTCCGTGCAATTGATCGAGGGGTTTTACTCCCCTTGATCCTCTGAACTCATTGGGAGGGGTGGTGTCAATCACCTCCTCCGGCAAGGCGGAGTTCCACCATGGGGGCGGCGGTGCACGGCGGCAATAGGCGGGCAGAGCAATCCGGCGGTTGTTGAGCTGCCACCAAGGGTGGGTTTTGTTCCTCTCATCACGGTGGTCGTGTAGGAACAAGAATCACGTCGATCGGACGTCGGACGGCGAAGATATCTCGTCGGAAAGAAATAGGTTTTGCCGCCACTTTGGGCGGCGCGTGTGGTCTCCTCCGGCGGCGTTTTGGGCGGCGCGGCACCTCGTTGGACTCAGCTCGTCGAGAGCTTTCCATTGGTGCGGGAGGTGTCGAAAACGGATGCCGAAATCTCAAACGATCTTTGAGGAGAGAGAGAGAATTTTTTTAGAGAGAGAAAGTAGAGAGAGAGAGAGTTTCGAATTATGAGAGATTTTTTGATTTTTTTTATATATATACTAGGTAATTAATCTAATTACCTTAATACCCTTAGGAGAATAACGGGTGTCACAGCTCTACCCCCCTTAAAGAAATTTCGTCCTCGAAATTTCAATTCTAGTAATACTAGTAAAAATTATGATTCCAATTCCGAGTCTAAACCGTTAATGTTGTTTGTCCTCCAAATTTAAGTTATCGTATCTCCACTTATTTACTTGCATAATAAATCTTACTCTAAATTCTAAATCCCTCAATGAGAGTATTTCTGACAAGTTTCAACTTGTAACACCGTATAATAGTCTAAGAATCTGATCAGGCATACATATTGACCATACCATGATTCCAGTCCTTCATTGTCCATGGACTGTGATTTACAATCACATTTAAGGAGATTGCTAGAGAAATTTTATATACTTCATCTTTAGGTTCCTTTCCCTTTTTAAGTAAGGAAAAGTCAAATATATTTGATTTCATACCTCAACTAATAAACTAAAACATAATCATAAAACATATATCACAAACACTTATATTCAAAACCATACATTAAACTTATTCATAGAGATATTAAACGGAATCTCAGAGTTGCAAACATACCCGACATATTTTTCATTAAACAGCTATCCTCATGACACAAACATTCAATCCAAATAATATACTCATATTTCATATGGAATATCCCCATAACTGACTCTGGTACTTCCACATAATATTAACAAAATATTACACATTACAAACATAATACGGATACGTTTCGAGAGTACAAGGCACTCCGTATACCAGCTATCCATATCATGCATGCTTAGAGGATACAAAAACATCGATAAACAAAAGATCGGACCTTAAGAAGGATGCGTTTCGAGAGCATCAAGTACTCCGTATCCAACCATCCCGGCATTAGGCTCAATGAATCTAAAAGATTGAACAACAACGTACCACAAGAAACACAGAATACAAGGCAAACGGTTATTCGTAACACACGAAATACGGACACACATGCCTACATGCCAAAGATAAAACAAAAAGATTACAGATGGAGATTCAAATCAATTGGCCGCTCCCGGCTTTCCCTTTCCCATTCAAGCTTGGATGTTGCAGTGTCGGATTCTGGATGTATGATTTGCATTTTATCTATCAATTCCTCAACTGTTGAAGCAGTGACAAAGATTTGTCTCTCCGATTCTGTAGTGATGTTTTCTTCCACAGCGTAATCTAGAAATTTCAAAAGACCGTCATAAAAACCCTTTACGTTTAGCAGTCCCAAAGGTTTGGAATAAAAGCCCAACAATTGCCCACAAGCAACTATAAATATTTCCTCAAGAGTACCTAGACCACCAGGTAATGCTATAAAAGCATCAGAATTATAGATTATGTCTTTAAAATTTTTAGGGATACTCCTGACTCCTTCTCCCTTACTTATGGCTTCCTTACAAAGGTTTCCTTCAACTGGAATATGAGGCCAAATTCTTACATCAGTAGCGTCACTAGACCTAGCTGCTAGTGCCATATTTACCATCATTTTTATGCTACCACCCCCATAGATTATGTTAATCTTCTTGCGTGCTAGGACTTGCCCTAAGTGATTTGCAGCTTCTAAATAAGCTTTATCTTTTCCAAGGCTGGAACCACAAAAGACACAGACATTCTTTATTTTCTTCGTGGACTGGGAGGTAGACATATTTGGTTTATAGAAGTGGTTGCTTAATGTCTGCTCCACTTAGACTTCGGGTTCTACATGAGATTTTAAAGATGAGAAATATACAAAAAGGGCTAAAGAGATAGACGAGTAGGTAATGAAAAGGTAATCCAAAGATTTAAACAAAATCTTGTGCGGATAAGAAAGTAAGATAAGGTGATTGATAGTTTACAGAAAATCTGATTCACTTTTTGAAAAAGATTAGACTCTAATTGTATAACTTTTGACAATTGAGAACAATTCGACAGAAGACCCTCTTGACACAACTGTAGACTTTTTGACAAATATACACCAAGTCTAGAAATTTAATATAAACGACAAATACTGTAGAACTTTTGAAATTTGAGACACAAATCTTGAAATATCTGGATAAGCTTTTCAAAATTCAAACATATTACTGTACCGTATGTAATGTGTCTGATAAGATAATATATTTTATTATATATATATTTAAGAAAATCATAAATTAAATAAGATATTAACACTTACTGTATCAATATAATAATCACAATTATTTCAAACACAAAAGCAAATATTCTGAGTAAAAGAAAAACACAAACTGTTGAACATCAGCTAAAACTGCTTCAAATAAGCAAAGACTAAATAACCTTTATAGAACGATGACTTATTCCCCATCCAGTTTTCTTATGGCTTGGCAAACAGGATCTAGAAATACCATATTCTTGAGGCGTTGTCTTTCTGTATAAAATTTAGGCCAGAGTTTAAAAATAGCTCCTTGAACATATCCACTAGGGTGACCGTGGAGAGGAGGATGGATGCTATCCAAGTTCTTCTTTGAAAGTCCATCCCTACAAAACCTTATTTTATCCTCTCTATTCGTAGACATATAACCAGGTGAAGTACATTTACCGTTACAATTTTGTCTTCCACATTTGTTACAAGTGACCACGATGGCACGAGCTCTTCTTTTCATTGCACTACGACTGGTACCTGTTCCTGGTAAACCGACATCTTGACTAAAGTCACTCGGACGGATTTTCCCCTCTATTAACATTCTCACATCACAAGGGATACCAAAACGCATAAGAATCCACAACCGAGTAATTCTAGCCTTGTATTTCTTTCTGAGAATTTTTTGGGAGAGTGATGGGAAATACTTTCTCAGGTGTTGGTATTTTGGGTCCATGATGAGATGAAAGAAGAGTAAATAGAAAGGAAAAATTAAGATAGTAAATTGCAGAATCCTAGAATTCCTTCTTCTTTTAGAAGAAAAGAAGAATTTTTAATGAAAAAGAAGAGGATTTGCGATTTAAAGAGAAAATAACAAATTAAGAGAGAAAAAGTGAACTCGGAGAAATAAGCTCCTATGCACAGTAAACGTATTTGTAAACAATGATTAAACCACTGTATATGACACGTATAGAAACCACGTGGGAGAGACAGTGTGAATCAAACTGATTTAGGATTTGAACTAGGCCCAAATGTTCTTAGTTGAAAATGGTCAGGTTGTTTCGGGCCTTAACACATTTAGAACGAGTTAAATAACAAACATAAAATTGAAAACCAATTTGTATAAATCTTAAACCCAATTCAAAGCCCACTATAGATAAAGTTAACTATGAACAACAAATCTAATTTAACGACAACAAGGATCTTCCTGAATGATCCAACAACTCAAATAATTTTGTTTTAATCAAAACCTTATTGAGCAATGCATACACCCATATGTTATTCATAATACTCAACATCTATCAATGGATTCATCATCATTGCTACCAAGGGTTTAGAATGTGACTAACCTTGAAATCAATACGATTTACGTCTTTCAACGTAGACCATATCAATGAACAAAGACACTAGATGTTACTACTTAAGAACATCTACAATCCCCACAATTCTACTCATACAATATATAATTTCCTCATATAACAAAACCTTAGGTAACCAAAAGATTCACTGATACACTTAAATACAATGTACGTAACAAAATATTCCAATTTTGATATTCATGCATTCTAGACTTTACACAGTCTCAACAGACCAAAAGTCTAACATTTATCTCTCTCAAAATTCAACACCATGATTCCCAACTTATATCATATTCCTCAAATATATAGAACTTTTAAGAAAAGATATTGACACTTATGTGCTCCATCGAATCCACACATAATCATTACTTAGGTTTGAATCAATTACGAAAAATTTGGCATATCTATGTCAAACTTTAAAATCAATAAATCAAGCCTTATATTTCTTATTGTTTTTCACGAGACAAAAGGCTATTAAATCCTCGTATCTACACGAATTTCTCATCGTTTATACGAATTAGATATGCTTATAGATCCAAATATTATACGAATCTCTCATAGCAATCTACTTATAAACTCATTCCATATAATTATCATTCCCTTATAACTATTAATACTTTCCTTCTATATAATTATTGTACTCATATAACTATTGATATTTTCATTCTATGGCCTTTCCATGTTACATCCTTCTAGACTGTATAAATCAATGTGAAGGTTCATTTTGATGATGACAATGAAAATTCAGCTTCAAAACCATCTCAAAAATATATTTTTAAAGTGGTGCTACACTCCCTAGGTTAACCGAACCTAGGCTCTGATACCAAAAATTCTGTAACGCCCCTATATGGGGGTTAACAGTTTTTAATGAGATAAAATAAAAATAAATAATAAAAGTAAAACCTTAAAAATAAAATTTTCCCGGGACTTAAATGAAAACTCTCAACTCAAAAATAAAAATATAAACGACAAATAAACCACAGTTTTAATGTAGCACCTTAAATTTAATAATATAAACTGTTGTCATCATCATTTTAACCCTCAACACATTATAATACAGTCACAGAAGTAACAATTGATGCTTACATTATCATGAAGAACATTCTCAACGATTGAAGCAGTCCCAATGTAATATAGCTACATCACGTCCACAACTATATTTCTCGTAGCCACCTCACACTTAGTGAGTCCTGAAAAGATATAAACATAAGGGAATGAGCGACACTATGCTCAGTAGAGAAAGCCATTACTCACCTCTATCATTACCACATTAAAATCTGCATGGTTAGTAAGTCACATCATATTCCAGATTATGAGGTTTATTATGATCACATCTTATGGATACCGTAGTTAATCATTACCAAGTGTCATAATTACACATTTATACAAATATTACCAATCATCATTGTTCCTAGGTATCCATGTTAAATTGAGTATCACTCAACTCATCGAAACCCAAATGGGCGCACTTGATCACCCTATAAACATTCCAAGGGTGTTCCGGTGAGGGGACATCAAGCCCCGAGTCCTCACCAAGTCGATTCCTGTACAGTGTGTTCTGGGACTTTCAACCCAAGGAAGCGTCATCGCCTTCCCCCTATTTTACCTTTTAGGGTATTCATGCCCAAGGACGTAACCGTCGCCCTCTTCATGTCTTACAATTTCTCTATATTGAATCATTATTAAATAGAGTTAGTTTTCCTAACCATGCTTCTCAATTTATAACATGTGTAAATTCATTATGTTCCTCGCCGTACAATACAAGACGAGTCCATGTCATAGTTTCATATGTGATACACATATAATATCAGTTCAACATAGATATATATATATATATTGCGGCAAAACAATCAATTTTAATTCTATAAAAACCTCACAAAAGATGAGTAATAGAATCCCTACCTTTCAAGCTTATCAACAGTCTCTTAATCCTGGAATCAATTAACGTTAGCTCCATACTCCCTTGATCTTGAACTCCAAGCAAAACAGATCCAGTTGTATCTCGCTGTATCTACGAAGCATCCTCTGTAGTGCTCCTTGAGCGGCTATGAATGGCTAGGAATGCTTCCTGGAGATCATACATTCTTGAAAACGTCATTCTGGACTCCGATACTGCTGTTTGAATCGCCTCGATTCGCGTGCAGTCGGTACCGGATGATTTTCATCGGAGTGGAATTTGCTCGACCGGAGGTCACCATTGCATCCAGAGCATCGAAACGAGTCGGGAGGAGGTCTCGGATCTTCGATCGGAGGTCCGGATCACAAAATCCCATTTTGACCTTTGACCGGCCGTTGACCGGCGTTGACCACCGTTGACCGGCGTTGACCGACTTTGACCGTCGTTGACCGGCGTCAATCGGGGTCCGTTGGCAGCTGGGCTCGGGCCTACCCCCCCTAAATCGACCCTTCTGAGTCCAATGGCGGGGTCAATTTCACCAAATTCTGCCTCTAACATAGCGGGTCGTGAAGTACAACGTCGGTAGAAATGGATGAGCTCCGATCTTGATTCTCCGATGATGGAAACCTGAAATTGGCTGAGGGCTTTTGCTACCCATCCTCCTATGAGCATTTCCCCTCATCCAATTTGAAGAAACGTGGCTGGGAAGAGCCAAAACGGAGACTCCCGCGGCGGTTGACGGCGGCGTTGGCCGTTTTCCGGCGAAACCGGCTCCTTCCGTGCAATTGATCGAGGGGTTTTACTCCCCTTGATCCTCTGAACTCATTGGGAGGGGTGGTGTCAATCACCTCCTCCGGCAAGGCGGAGTTCCACCATGGGGGCGGCGGTGCACGGCGGCAATAGGCGGGCAGAGCAATCCGGCGGTTGTTGAGCTGCCACCAAGGGTGGGTTTTGTTCCTCTCATCACGGTGGTCGTGTAGGAACAAGAATCACGTCGATCGGACGTCGGACGGCGAAGATATCTCGTCGGAAAGAAATGGGTTTTGCCGCCACTTTGGGCGGCGCGTGTGGTCTCCTCCGGCGGCGTTTTGGGCGGCGCGGCACCTCGTTGGACTCAGCTCGTCGAGAGCTTTCCATTGGTGTGGGAGGTGTCGAAAACGGATGCCGAAATCTCAAACGATCTTTGAGGAGAGAGAGAGAATTTTTTTAGAGAGAGAAAGTAGAGAGAGAGAGAGTTTCGAATTATGAGAGATTTTTTGATTTTTTTTATATATATACTAGGTAATTAATCTAATTACCTTAATACCCTTAGGAGAATAACGGGTGTCACATGTATATTGATTTGATCATAATTTATATACAAGATTATGACGTTATCCTAGGAATGGATTTCTTGGGAAAGTACATGGCCAAGATTAACTGTAGACATCATAAGGTTACATTCCGACCTTCTGGAAGTGAGAAGTTCGTGTATTCAGGAAAGGTTCTTAAGGCTCCAAAGGCGCTAATTTCGACACTCAAGGCGAGAAGGATGTTGGAAAGTGGATGCACTGGCTATTTGGTAAACTTAGTAAACAAAGGAAAAGAGGCTTAGCCAGGACCAGAGAATGTCCCCATAGTAAAAGATTTTACAGACATGTTTCCAGATGAGTTACTAGGCTTACCACCGGAACAGGAGATCTCATTCGAAATTGAGTTAACGCCAGGTACAACCCCGATATCGAAGGCACCATATCGAATGGCTCTAGGAGAACTCAAAGAGCTGCAGATGCAATTACGAGAATTGCTAGATAAAGGATTTATTCGGCCAAGTCACTCCCATGGGGAGCTCCTATTTTATTTGTTAAGAAGAAGGATGGAACGTTATGAATATGTATTGACTACCAGGAATTGAACAAGGTCACGATTAAGAACAGGTATCCACTTCCAAGGATTGATGACCTATTGGATCAATTGAAAGGAGTGTCAGTATTCTCGAAGATCGATCTACGCTCTGGATATCATCAAATTCGGGTTAAAGAGGAGGACATGCCAAAGACAGTGTTTCAAACACGTTATGGGCATTACGAGTTTTGTGTCATGCGATTTGGACTGACCAATGCCCCGGCAGCCTTCATGGATCTCATGAATCAGATTTTCAAGGAATACCTCGATAAGTTCGTCATTGTTTTTATCGACGATATCCTGATATATTCAAGAACGCCAGAGGAACATGAAGAGCACCTGAGGATCGCACTATAATTATTGAGAAGACATCAATTGTACGCCAAGTTCTCAAAATGTGAGTTTTGGCTAGAGAAAGTCCATTTCCTAGGACACGTAGTGACACGAGATGGAGTATCCGTTGATCCTACCAAAGTGGAAGCGGTGGATAAGTAGCCTACATCAAAAAGCGTAACCGAAATCAGAAGTTTCCTCGGTTTAGCAGGCTACTATCGACGTTTTGTAGAAGGATTTTCCCGACTTGCAGCACCACTCACTACACTTACGTGGAAAGCAGCAAAGTATGAATGGACTAAGAAATGTAAAGAGAGCTTTCAAGAGTTAAAAAGACGTCCCACAAGTGCACCAATATTGGCTATACTAGATCCGAACATAGGAAACTACGTAATTTATAGTGATGCGTCAAAGACAGGCTTGGGAGCCGTTCTTATGCAAAACAGAAAAATGATTGCATAAGCATCCCGACAGCTGAAGAATCATGAAAAGAATTATCCCACGCATGACTTGGAGTTAGCAACGGTCGTATTTGCACTAAAGATTTGGCGTCACTATCTGTATGGAGCTAAGTGTGAGATTTATACAGACCATCAGAGTCTGAAATATATCTTCACACAGAAGGAGCTGAACATGAGACAACGAAGGTGGCTAGAGTTGGTTAAAGACTACGACTGTGAAATTTTATATCACCATGGAAAGGCTAACCAAGTGGCCGATGCCCTCAGTCGTAGAGTAACGTCTTCACTTGCGATGGTGCAATTGATACCAAGACCTCTTCAGAAAGACTTGCAAGAAGCAGGAATAGAGCTAATTACAAGAAGATTAGCCAATTTATCGTTCCAACCCACTATCCTGGAGAATTTAAAAGAGCAACAAGAAGCAGACTCATCACTGCTTAGATACAAGACTGAGGCCCTTGGGAACAAAGGAATAGAGTTTAGCATCTTGGAAGATGGCATTCTTCGTTATAAAGGCAGACTATGTATTCCTAATGACGAGGAGTTAAAGAGGCAGATCTGGAAATAAGCTCATGAGGCACCATATGCTGCCCATCCAGGAGCTACAAAAATGTACCAAGATTTGAAAGAGCACTTATGGTGGCATGGAATGAAGAATGACGTTGCGAGATTCGTTAGCAAATGTCTCACGTGTAAAAAGGTGAAAGCTGAACACCAGCAGCCAGCAAGCAAATTACAGAAAATTGAAATTCTCGAATGAAAATAGGACTAGATAACTATGGATCTGGTGACTGGGCTACCCAGAACTACGGGTGGACATGACGCTATATAGGTAATTGTTGATAGATTGACAAAATCAACCCACTTTTTACCCATTAAACTCAGTAGTTTTGTGGAAAGACTAGCTGAACTATATGTAACCCAAATAGTTAGATACCACGGAGTTTCAAAATCTATCATTTCTGATCGAGATGGTCGGTTTACTTCTAAGTTTTGGAGGAGCGTTCACCAAGCAATGGAAATGAAGCTGACTTTTAGTATAGCTTTTCACCCCCAAACTGTTGGTCAATCTGAAAGGACCATTCAAACCCTGGAAGATATGCTAAGAGCCTATATGCTAGATTTCAAAGGAGGATGGGATAAAAAGCTACTGTTGATCAAATTCGCTTATAATAATAGTTATCAAGCTTCCATAGGAATGACTCCTTATGAAGCTCTTTACAGAAGCAGATGCAGATCACCACTGCATTGGTATGAAACGGGAGAAAAGACGTTATCGACTATAGATTTTGTGTAAAGGATGACGGAGGATGTGAAATTAATCCGTCAATGAATGGAAACTGCCTTTAGTCGACAAAAGAGTTACGCGGATCGGCGATCAAGACCCCTGGAATTCCAAGTAGGGGATTTGGTCTTCTTAAAAGTGACGCCAATGAAAGGAGCAATCAGGTTTGAAAAGAAAGGAAAACTTGGCCCAAGATACATTGGACCATTCGAAATCTTAGAACGGGTAGGCAATGTAGCTTATAAGTTGGCCTTACCCTCTTATCTAGCATCGGTACACAATGTATTCCATGTATCAATGCTAAAGAAGTATATACCGGATCCTTCGCATATTCTACAGCCAGATGAAATTGACGTATAGGAGAACTTGTCTTATGAAGAAAAACTAATTCAAATCCTGGCACGAGAAAGTTTTATGGAACAAAAAGATACCTCTCGTCAAAGTTTTATGGCGCAACCAACAAGTAGAAGAAGCAACATGGGAATGGGAGGATGAAATGAGGAAAGCCTACCCCAAATTATTTTGATTTTTGAGGACAAAAATTTCTAAGGAGGGTAGATTGTAATGACTAGGAAAATTCATTAATAAAACCTAATATTTAATCGGGTTTAATTAATAAATTTATCCTTAAAAATTGTAATTTTTGTAAAATTACGAAATATAAATAATAAGCCATATTAAATGGAAATTTCACTGTATTGTGATGTAATGTTGGATATTTCTAATACAGATTTTATGATTTTAATTACTCAAAAATTTGTAAATAATATCCATAAAATGATTTTTATATTACAATTAATTATAAAAATTGTGATATATACACATGGGTACAAAGAATACAAATATAATATAGAGTACACCGAGACCTAACCCAGTGTAAGAAAGAGGCCGATGTAATATAAGTATACTGCTAAGTGAAAACGTAGATATGAAAAAAGTTACGTTTGGCCTCTAAAAGAGAACTGAAGGTAAGGAAAATAGTTTACATAGTCTAAGGATATAAAATGGCATTGATTTGACCACAACAGTATAGAAAAATTACTGTGTGGTAAAAAATTACACAGTATAAATTTTTGGCTCTACAAAGTGGACACTCTTTGGATTCTATTGGGCCACATGTCATTCTATTGGGACACATGTCATGAAAGGTGGCCTAATCACCTCATGACACCTAGGGTAACCCATTTGATTACCCCATGAGTCATCCATTTAGATAAGTGAGTAATTAATGTGATTTTATCCAAAATTTCTCTTCCATCTTCTTCCTCTAGCTTCAGCAACCATTGAAGGACCCTCTCAAAAAAAGTTCTCAAGCCCAAAACTTTGCAAAAACAATCCCACTTAAGTTCAAAAGGCAAGATTTAAGGAATTTTTACAAGATTTAGGGTAAAAACCTAAACTTTTTAAGGGTTTTTAGGGTTTTTTCTTGGGAAAAAGAAAGGAAACTAATTTATGATATTTTTGCATGAAAGTGGCGTCTAAGAAGGAGACCTAAAGGAGCCTTGGAAGATTAAAAATCAAAAAGTGCTATTTGGGGTAAGTTTCGATTTTAAAGTTTTGAAATTTTATTATTTTTGTTTTTGGTTTTTATTTTCTCAAAAGCATATGGGTTCTTGAATTAGTTTTAGTTGAAACCCATGGAAATATGAATTATGATAGATTGAGAATGTAAAAATTGAGGTTTAAATGTTGAAAATGATAGTTTGTGTAAAAAGCAGTGTTTTTGCAATTTTAGTGTTAGTTTTTCAAAAGTTTTGCTAGATGTGGTAAATGATTCCAACAAAGGTTAAAATTGTTTATACAGGGATAGATTTACAGTTTTAAAACAGATTTTTACCAAATTACCCTAAGGACTAAATTGAAAGAAAAAGTTTTCCCTCGATAGATTTAAAAAAGGCCTAAAAACACCCCTGTACAGTGATATTTTGGAAAAAGTTAAAATATAAAAGTTGTAAATCTCAACGAAACTGTTAGGTACCATGAACAGTTCGTCGAAAAACTCAACCATTTGTGAGTTTTTGATTTTTCAAGAATTTGTTAAAAGCAAAAAAAAATGTTAAATGGAAAAAATGTCATTTTTCAAAATGATTTAAGGAATGATACTTTGAGTAAAAATACTCCTTATGAAAAATAGGACATTTTGATGTAAAGAGATAAATTTTAATCCCGGAGGCAAAATCGTCAAAATTTTCAATTCAAGGACTAAACCGTAAAGTTTCATGAAAATAGGGCATAAATGAGAAATAAGGAGATCTGACCCACTAGGGTGTTATTTTAAAATTAGTATATGGTTATTTTCGTAAGAATAACGAAATCGATGTCGGATAAGTTAGTGGATCCATAGAGGGCAAAATCGTCATTTTTGCCTAAATAACCCGAACTGCTTCGAAATGTTCCAAATGGAAAAAGAATAGTTAGAAAAGTTCCTGCCCTTTGTTAAAATAGGATAAAGTTAGATAGAAATAATAAAACCAATGGTTCTTAGAGTTGTATATAGTGATGCAACTCAATTAATTAATTAACATATGTTTTGTATCGAAACAGTGAAATTTAGCTAATGGCTTTGTAATTGGCCAACAGGATCCTAGGAGTCTAGGAGAAAGGAAATCGATGTTGAGTTATCTGACATTCGGATCAAGTAAGTACCGATCCCACCTACAGTATGAAATTATAGGCGTAGAGTGCGAAATGTATATATGTATACATGTGTGTATATCAAGGTGTATACTTGTGTGTATGCAAAGGCATGAGTATTTATAAATATGAGGATGTATGCTTGTGAGTATACGGAATATGTACCTGAGTGTATATTATGGCATGTACCTGAGTGTATATGATAATATATACCTGTGTGTATATTATGTTAAGTACCTGTGAGTACATTATGCCATATACCTGTACGTATATTAATGTGCATCAATGTGTATATAAAGTATGTACATGTGTGTATTATGTCGTATAAGAGCATTTATGTTATGTATAACATGTGATCATCACTTCATGCATGGTATGATAACCATAATAAGTGAATTGGTAAGCAAATCACCAAAAGTTAAGAAAAGTGTCGTACCGAGTCCTGACTCAAAGGGAGTTTAAGGATTACAGTATGGTCACGGTGTTACGTAGACCTAAGTGCGTAATGGTATGAACACTTGGGCCCTAGTTAAAGATAAGAAATAATTATAAGAAAGCATAATGAGATAATGTATTTTATTGAATGTGCATGTGGGTTATATGGGACTTACTTGGTGTAAGCTCACTAAGTATTTCATGCTGTAGGTATTTTGACGAAAAGGTCAAAGTAATTCTATTGATGAGCTGGCGGATGGATGAACCATGTGTAGACTGAGTACGGTTTCCGCCGTAGTATGTTTTCGTTGTATTGTATTTTAAGATATTTTGAAAGTAATGTTTGATAAACTATATTGCAAAGGAAATGTGGTTTTGAAAATACAAGTATATGTTTATATTTCAGAAATTGCTAGACCAATATATGTAAAGTATTTATTAAAAAGAAAAAAAATTCCTAAATTTTTGCCTATAAGTAAGTAAGAAAAATGTTTATCACAACCTGAAAAGGCGGGTTATGACAAAGATGGTATGAACACTAAAGTTCACAAGTTAAAGAAAGATAGAGATGATGATAAAAAAGTTAAAGACATGAATGATAATAAGAATGCTTGCAATTGAATGTTCATAAATGAGCATAAATGGAATCATACATAATGACCTTACTTGCATTCGTTTCCATAATATGTTTATGCGAAATAATATGAAAAATATTTTTAGAAATGTTTTATGATAAATTATTATGAAAAAAAAATTTATGAAAAATGTTTATAAGAAAGAGGTTTATGAATAACGTTTTTATAAAAAAATGTATAAGAAATATTTATGTTTAAGAAATTTTTATGAGAAACGTTTTACGAGAAAGGTTTTTAAGAGAAAAATGTTTATGAAAGAAAGTTTAAAATAATTTGTAAGATAATGTGTGAACTTACTGATTGTAAGCTCATTATAAGTTCCTTCATGCTATAAGTAGTTCTATAGAAGACCAGTATGACTGGTTGAAGAGCTCGATGCTGTAGATGACATATGCGAAGATTGGGTATAGATACTACTATGAGAAGTCTTTCACTAGTAAAAGAAAATGTTTTCCACTATTGGATATAGTGTTTTCAAAGTTTTAAGGAAGTCAATGTTTAATGAAATGCTTTGTAAGAAGTGTTTTACAGAAAAAACATTTTCAAAGAGGTTTAAAAGGTTTTATGAAAGTTAATATTTCTTAATGAGTTTAAGAAATGTTTTGAATGATTTTAAAGTCAAGCGTTAAACTATTTCTTAACTTTGGTTGCAACAAAAGTCGCAACAGTTTTTGAAGTATGTTTTTAAAGAAAAAAATATATCCAACATTTTTTTTACTAACTAAGTAAGATTAATGTTTAAAAAAAGTATATTTAAAGTTAATAAACAATATTTAAGAAAGTTAAGTGACAACCGAAAAGACAGGTCATTACAAAGGGTGACTTTTACCTACACATAAATAAATGTATAGGCAAAGACTTCTCCACACACCTTTACCTGCACGTTTTGACACTTTTCAAATGTGGAGGTAAAGGTTTTCTCTACACATATTAACCCCCTGTTTGGCATTGTGGTGGGAACCGTAATGTGGAGGTAAAGGTTTTCTCTACACATATTAACCCCCTGTTTGGCATTGTGGTGGGAACCACGGTTCCCACTACAAACTCAGTTATAAACAGTGTAAAGCTCTCACATGCTACAGTAACAATTTAAAAAATTGCTACAGTGTAAAGCTTTCACATGCTACAGTAAAAGTGGTTCCCACCACCTTCCAAACACCCCCTAAAATTTTACCTACACAAACAAATATGTATAGAAAAACCTTGTTATCTATATCTCCCTAACGACATTCCATTTCTAAATGATTTGATCATTATTTAATTTCATATATATTTCAGGTATAAAGTAAAAATGATATTGATTTGATCCTTACAAAAAAAAAAAAAAAAGGATCTTGGTCAAATAAAATCCACCTATACTGCATAATAATTAGCTGGTTATCTTTGTAATAATTTAGTCTGGTTTGGATTTGGGACATACCTTTTTTAAAGGACCAAGAATAGTAGATCTACTCAAAATGTCAAAAGCGGTCATCCCCTTCTTATTGACGGTTCTTTTGTTCGTTCTTGGATCAACGAGTAGAGGTTTTATAATTTCATAAGGTCCATGGGTACAAGCTAGATGTAGAGCAGTATTTCCCTCGTTGTCTTGGTCATTCAAGAGATCGTCAAAAGCGATTGTGTTCAAGAGAGTATGCAGAGCAGAAACCTGTTTATGTTTGACAGCAGTGTGAAGGGCAGTCCGGCCTTTGTTGTCCAATAATTCACACACATCCGGACATTCTTTGATGATTGTTTCTATCAGGTTAGTGTGTCCGTTCTTTGCCGAGATGTGAAGAGCAGACATACCTTCCTTATCTGTTTTGTAAGCGAGAGAACAATTGGTTTTCAAAATTCTTCTAAAAATTCTAAAGTTTCCCATGTTTGCGGCATAGTGATGAGGCATCCATCCAAACTCATCTGGTATCTCTAAAATTTGAGACCCACATTTTGCCAATACCTCTCCCACAAAATGATCTAGAAAAGGAGAAAGAAGTCACCCCATTTTTCTGTTCAAATTTTATACAGCAATGCAATGGTTTTCTTATAACTATTTAGTGGGTTTTAATCCATAGCTATGGAGATAAAAATGATTTTTTTTTTCTTATAGATGATCTGTACATGGCACTTGGATAAAGGCATTTGACAGGCCCTTATAGTTTCGTTGGATAAAACATGAATTCCTTTTCTTGGGACAACTTTTCTCTGTTTTTATGACAGTTTAGTTCTCAATTTACGTAATAGAAGATTGTTTTTTTTGGACAAGATAGTAGGCTAGACTACAATTTCTAAAACAGCCATCAATATCATATTTAAGCTCCCAATTATATAATCACAGCTCATTCTGAATGAAAAAAATAAAAAATTATTTAATAGGAACAAGTGTCAAAAAACAATATAAATCTACTTACCATCATGATCCTTAAAAATCCGAGAAATCATCTCTGTAATTTTTATTGATACGAACAGCTTATCAATTATTCCTGAAATAAAAAAGAAATTTTATGGTCTATAGATCTTTGATAATGTGAAACAATAGAAAAAAAGGGAAATGACAGGAGTCTAAACAATTTGCTTTTGGGTGTTTTAAAGGCTTCCTTTATGGTTTTGTCTACTTTGAGCAAGCTAGCTTGATTTGAGCTGAAGAGAAC
The DNA here is from genome assembly GCA_025403435.1 of Artocarpus heterophyllus. NCBI lineage: Eukaryota > Viridiplantae > Streptophyta > Magnoliopsida > Rosales > Moraceae > Artocarpus > Artocarpus heterophyllus. Next base: position 2,176,292 of record CM046344.1, read on the forward strand.
TCACCAGGTTCAGTGCGTATGATAATTGTATGCATGATATTCAAGCCGTTCCGTCCTGACTTAGAGCATTGGGGAAAAGTGCATAAAATAAGAGGAGCAATTTTCTGATATACTCCATCAACTGCGAGGAACAGGGGCGATTCTCCCTCTTCATTGTCGAAAGACGTCAATGTCGGGTCTTCCTTTATCAGTAACTCTGCAATGTTGCAGTGACCATTCAACAAAGCTTCATGAAGAGCCGTGTTTCTCTTATTATTGACCATCTGCAAGAGCTTTTTGTAATCGGCTTCGACACCTAACCTTTTTACATGTTCTACTAGACATGTTGCCACAGCCAATTTCCCTCACCTTGCTGCCATATGCAACGGAGTGTCGCCTTTTGCGTTTGTTTCCAACGCACGTGATGGATGAGATGCTAGGATGGTTTTTACCTCAGTACTTCCTTTGTACTTCGCTGCAACGTGAAGAATGTTGTTTTTTTGGCTGCAAGTGACCTCGGAAGAAGTTAATTTATAGCCCGGGAAGTGTTTCTTATGATCAGACGAAATACAACGTGCAATGAAACCGCCCACAGTACCGTAAATAATCAACTCTGCCATTGGCTACTTGCCCCTGTTTGCATTTTCTGCAATGATAGAAAAGAGAGATCAATTTGTGCCTACCCCTCTTTTAGCCATATATATATATAGTGCCTGCCCTTCAATGTAAATATTCAAAACATAAAGACTTAGACATATAATCCCACAAGAAAACTTGGAATAAACTTGCACTAGGAAAACGGATAAAAGCTGTTTTAGCTATATATATATATATATATATATATATATATATATATATATATATATATATATAGTGCCTACACTTCAAAGTAAATATTCAGAACATAAAGACAGACATATAATCCCACAAGAAAACTTGGTATAAACTTGCGCTAGGAAAACAGATAAAAGCTGTTTGATCGTGCGAGGCTAGCAAGTCGTACGTTTTCCTTGTGAGGAGCCCGTGGTTTTGTTCATACGCCCTCTTAACTATTGGTACGTTCCTTTAAATTAAAATTTCTTATCATTAATAAACCCTTAAAATGACAACTATGATAGACTTAATTACTTAATTAACTTCTAAAATAAAAACTAATTATATGTTTTTTCTCCTTTTGGAACAGATCTAGGTGTCATATTCTAAATAAGCAATCTTCTAATATATAAATCACTCACTATTTTGAAATATATAACAAAATCCTAGTTTTCACTTTTCACTGACTATTCCTAAAAGTTGTATGGAGGTAGCTTATTAAGTTTTCTTTGCTATTTCAAATTCTTTTACGTTTTTTTTTCCTTTTTTATTTCGTGTTTATATTTTTAGTTGCAAATATTTTAAGTAAATTGCTTTGTTACTATTCAAGTTGTTTGGTATGATGGTAAAAAAAAAGAAGAAGCTTTTTCTATTCCTTTTGGGCACATCATGAGGGATGAATTCAATCAATGGAGTCCTAAAAAAAAAAGGATAGAAAAAGAGAGGAAATATTTAAGTAAAATTACCTGCATATTGGCATATTGGCCATATGTAAAAACAAATTAATTATATTTATCTTGAAATATTAATTGATGAATTCTAAGTAAAACAACAAATTTTCTTAACACGTTTTCATATGCCATAATTGACTTACAACTTAATTTAGAGAGAATAATATCAAAGTTAACTAAAATAAGAATTTTATAATTGAAATTCTTATTATAAATCATAAATGAAATTAACAAACATACAAAGAGGTGTTTTAATATAAAAACCTCACGTAATCCCTGAAAAAAATATCAAACACAATACACGTTATAATTCACCTTTTGGTCACCCTTTCAAATGGTTAGCAATGTCGTTATCCATTTTCTTTTTGTTTCCCCTTTTTTTCTTTCATCTTTTCTTGTCCTTTTTGTTGCTTTACCCCCACGCCCTTTTCTTTTTCGTAGACATTATTTTATTTTATGTATATATATATGGCAAGCGAAATGCTATGTTTCTTACTAGCATATATGAAAACTAGAAAGAAAAATCTCACGTTAAAGCTAAAAAAAATAAATGCAAAAAAGATAAAATAGTAAGTATATCTTTTGCATGCTCTCTTCGCCCCTTCTTCAGTGTAGACTAATTAGAAACTGGCAGGGCCTAGGAATTTGCAGCCCCTGCTTGTCAAAAGAGCTATGTTAAACTCACGTAACCCTTTTGATCTCAGGCTCATAATAAGCTTGGGCTGTACCAAGCTCGGCACTTTATAATAGAGGGCTAGGTCTGAAAAGAAAACCTCATGCCTAACCTTGGCACAAGCCCTAGCCTTTGAAGGGTTGTGTCGGGTCTAGGCTCAGGCCCAGGCTTATAGGGCCTATAATAGGCCCTTCCTTCAGGGTCGACCTTATCATTTTTAATTTTTAGCTTTTTTATTTCTTTCTTTTATAATTTCTAATAAAAAATTAATAATTGTATAACCCAAAGTTAAGGCCCACGTATTTTAAACTTGTAGCAAATGCATAAATATAATAAATATAGTTATGAATAAAAAATTATACACATAATTAAGTGTCTAGCTTAATGGCTAGTAGATCGTTATTTTTCTTCTAGGAAAGAGGGTCAAGGGGTCCAATCGTGGCCCTCAAATGTGGTGGGCCAAGCCCGGCCCATAACAGTGCAAGACTGGGCATCAGGCCTTGCACTCTGAAGGCCGCGCCAAGTCGTCACCCATTTGACGCCTCTATCCTCTTTCCTCTTTCTTAGACAATCCTATATACCAAAGAGTGGATTTATCCTTTCCTCTTTCAATTTTCCCTACGCCACTTTCCTTACCCCAATCCATCCTCCCAAACACATTGAGGTAAGGTAATCAACATGGCAACTCATAAGCGTACTTTCAAAGGACATTTTTAATTATTGAAATCCTAGTCATCGCTAGAGAGAGCGAAGCTACGAAGTAGGAGGACTAAGGACATCTCCTCCTCATGATCGCTCTGCGGAGTCGTCAAAATGAGAAAACAAGCACATACAGATAAACAGAAACTAAAACTTTAAGGGCAAAAAACAAAGACCTCCTTTCGAAAGCTAATAAGTTTATAGCAAATTTGCGAGATGAAATTAGCAGGAATTCAAATATTGAGATGAAAATACCAAATTTGCAGCAGCAATATTAGAAAATCACGCAAGTACCTTATCTTTTCTGGACAACGTTGAAAAAAGAGGATAAGATTTGAGTTAGTGTAGAAGGCAGGCTAGTGCGTTCTCGCTGATGATAAAGTGTGTTTTCGTTTGTTTGTTTCTAAAGCTTAGTACAAGGTGAAGGAGATGGATTGACGGACAAGGAAAATAAAAAGGCGTTTTAATTTTGGTAAGCAAATTTGGCCGTTGGTACAAAAAAGACGAGTATTAGTTGAGACTTTTTTTCTTTCTTTTTTTGTAAGGGGTAGTTTGTCCTGGACGTGTTCGCTGTGGCTTTCCCTCCGTGCTTGGAAATTCATTTGATAAGCATCATCCAACTTAAATTATAAGACTAAGGTTTCGTTTGATTCGTGAATCAGGTGGTTTGAACGGGTGAGCCAACTTTAAATCAGTGTTTGATTTGGCAATTAGAGAAGTAGTTTTGAATTCCAATATAATGTTTTGACTTAGGGTTGGATAATCAAACCAAGCAGTTTATTTTAAGTAAATCATAAACCAAACCAATTTTAGGTTAGTTTGGAGATTTTTAAACCAAACCAAACCATTTAAGTGATCAAAGCCAAGCCAAGCCAAACCAAATTCAACTGGTTTGATTTGGTTTTTTAATCTGTTTGAGATAACATTTATAAAATCTTTTTTTACCCAAGATTAGAACTAACATTTCGATATTATAAACAATTTTAAACAATTTTCTATCTCTTAATTTTAAGTATCAATAATGCAAAAATATAGTATCAAATTCATAACATAAATAAAATATCTAAAGTTTAAAATTAAACTTCTTCAATTAAACTAAGACATTCAAATTTCAAATCTACAATACATAAAATACTAAGTTTTAATAAAACATATTCATTAGGGTTATAACTTTTTTTTCTCGAAAGAAACAAATCTTGTTATTGATAATAACAAATGAAAGAATACAAAAGTGGAGAAGAGGTTTCCTCAAAAAATAACAAAAAGGAGGGCTATAAAAAATATCGTATAAATCCTTAAGATTATTTACTAATTTTCAGAATAAGTATTTTTAAATTATGGACCACCTTCATTTAAAAAAATATATATATGTAATAAAATTTTTATTTATTTTTCTAAAAATATGTAGAATATATAATTCTTTAACTACAATAAATAGAAATTGGTTTGGTTTGGTTTTTTAGGGTCAAAACCACGAACCAAACCAATTTAATTGGTTTTTAAAATTTTAAACCAAATTGAACTGATTTTTAATTAGTTTGGATTAGTTTTATTTTGATTTGGTTTGGTTTGGTTGATTTGATCGATTTGGTGCTCATCCCTCTTTTGACCCACTACTTTTAGAATTTACCTCTTATTTTCAAGTGGCTGGTTTCAAAAGTTTAATTATGCCGTGGCGACTACCGGAATATTAACATGATAGTATTAGAAGTATACTTGATATTTTTAATATGTTGGTAAGACATTTTCTTAAAAATACTTTTTTCACATTGTATAAATTAATCGAAAACGTTAATTTGAAGGCATTTCTTTTAAGTGCAGATACATTAATGCACAAAGTATTCCTTTGTTTATAAAATCATAAAATTGTGGCGTGGATCTATTGACTGATCACCACCCCCTTCTATTTTATACATATGTATCATGTACAAATAGCTAATTAAATATTCTGTGTTGAAAGTCAGCTACATGGATTACAATAATTATATTCATGATTGTAATTATTTGAGAATTGCATAATATAAAAGTCCATAATTAGACACAAATATATGAAATATTAAACCTTTGTTGTGAGAGAGAAAGCTAGTGACACGCTACCAACCGGTGATTGTGAGGACGATCAAGGTACAAGGAAGAAAACCTTAGAGGGGCCATATACATTACATGCCTCTCATTTATAGTAAAATACTTTTGGTTTTTCTTATTCAAAAAAAAAAAAAAAAGCCTAAAAACCTCCGTCAGTAATTTAGTCAAAGGGTGGTTTTATTCACACACTCTTTTAAATATTCCATGCTTCGTTGAAATTAAAGTTTCTTATTACAAGTCCCTCGCATAAAATGACAAAAAAGAACAAGACTTAAGCCGAGTTTGAAATCGATGTACTTTTAAATAAGTACATACTTTTCCTTAAAACAAAAACAGAAGCAAAAACAAAATCTAAAAGCTACACTTTCTAATTTCTCTAAACAACTTAAATAATGCATTGATTTTTAAGCATAGTGCTTTTGTATAAGCTTTTAGCAAACTTTATAGTTCCATCGTTTTCTAGCCCTTCTTCAGCTATCAGCCTAAAGTGGCAATTCATACTCGAACTTTAATTTTCAATTCATATGTTTCGTTAAAAAAAAAAAACAAACAGGTGGAGGGATTCACAAAAGCACGAATCATGAAGACCGTCAAGCTCTTAACAAAGAACGTTATCATCGATGTGTAGAGTTTTCTTACAAAATGATCATCTGAAAGGGGAAAAAAAAAGAATGAAAGAAAGAAATTATCTCATCAAGTGTTAGTTATACTATAATGTGATCCAAGTGCTAAGATTTAGACGCCTCAATTCTATACTAACAAGAGCAATAAATTGCAGGGAAGAGAAAAGATTAAAAATGACACTTAAAATGTATAGTTCAACCATCAATTTAAGAGCTATATCTATTTTCAACCTCTGTAAAAAATTTAAGATAAATGACAAGATTATAAGAGAAATAAAGCACAAAATTTTTAGTGCTTTATGATTAATGTGAGGGCTACGCTTATTTAAGACTCTTACTGGTAATAGCAGCAATAACAGAACATATCCGAAGCACAAGTAAAAGACTTGTAGTGCTTTATTTTTTTATATGCAGGCTATATATGTTCACTTGCTGCTGCGAAATTGTACAATATCTAGAGGAAAAGGTACAATGTACAATCTAGTGCTTTCTCATTCTCTATTTTTCTCAACAAAAACGGTTTCCCTAGAAGTCTCTCAACTATCATCTTCAGAAGGAGGGCAGACGAATACATATATAGAGAATACATATCATAATACCCCCAAAAATTTGATCCAGTTAGCTAGCAATATAAATATATTTGAGGATAAATATATATTTTCCTTTTTTCTCTCTCTCTCTAAACATAAATAGAGCTTTATTAAAAAGTAGGCAAACCTGTCCGTAAATCCTATATATTAAGGGAAGGTTTTTAGTAACAAATTTCACTGTACAAAGGACATTTTTAGAAAACTCATTGATCAAGTAATGAACAAGTGTGTTTAGCAACATGGTTCAAACCAATTGCTTAAACCATTTTGGATCAAAATACTGTTGCATGTAAGAGCTCTGCTCTATAGCTTACTTTTATTTTATACTGTAACATGTAAAAATTTTATACTGTAGCAATTCAAACCATTGGTTTGAACCAATGTTGCGAAACACACTCAATGTTGTAGTTCAAACTATCAATAGTTCTTAAACACAACGGTTTCAAAAAGCAAATCTTTTTGGATTAAGATTAAACACAATTTTTAATAGTGTGCAGAATATGTAATTATCTCTTTATAGGCCATGGATTAAGATTATGTTGTTTGTGTTTAGGAAGAGGGCCAGCTCGAGGGTAAGACAATTAATTAAGGTTTACAAGGTCTCCAAGGTCCCCACGTAAAGAAAACATCTTTTAAAATATTGTATATTTGACAATATTAGTTTAGGTTTAATCCCTTCGATAAAAGGTTTAATCCACCGTTTTTATTTAAGAAAAAAATATTCCTATACTTATTCATTTCAATCATTGATGCTAATTTCACAAATGAAATCTCTACTAGGACTAATTACTATTCTTAATTAAATATTAAAGAAATATATCTCAAAGCCAACACGTACAAGATAAAAGTTTTACCATTATCCCTTATTTGATAAAAGTTTTATTAGGCCTATTATAGGATGGAGCTACACATAAACGAGGGTGGGCGGCTATCCCTCTTGAGCTTTCTTTTCCTTTCTTTTTCAGGGGTGGAGCTATACACGAACGAGGGTAGGCGGTTGTCTTTCCCGAACTCTCTTTTCAGTCAATATTATATATAAAATTATATCCCCTAAAATTCTATAATCTCTTTAATTTAATTTTTCTTGATAATATATTTCACCCCTCTTGACTAATTTTTATGACTCCGCCTTTGGCGTAGCCCTCAACAATCTTCTATGTTTTTGAGAGACAAACTACTGTATTAGTATGTTTAACCATGTCTCTATCAGGCCTAATCCTAAACATTCTCACATCAAAAATAGAAAAAGAACTCAATCTATGCATCCTTTAAACGATCTTGATTTTCAAAGTTCATGATATCAAAATAGTAGACTCTTTCTAAATGCAAATATTTATAGTATTAATATAATTTAATCATGTTGAGTTGTGTATGGTCCAGGCTTGAGTTGGAGAGAACTCACGATCTTGAGCACGAATGACAGCTGCATGCATGACATTCATGCCGTTCCTTCCCGAGATCAAGCAACTCGGAAAAATCTCCAAAATGCTGAGAGCAATTTTTTCATATCCTCCATCCACAGCCAAAAACAAGGGGATTCCCCGGCAGCATTGTTGAAAGAAGTAAGTGTCGTGTCGGCCTTTATCAATAACTCAGCAATCTCGTAGTTACCACTCAACACGGCTTCCTGAAGTGCCGTGTTTCTTTTATTATTCACCATCCGCAAGAGCTTTTTTTACTCGGCTTCAACTTTAAACCATTGGAGCCAAAAAAAAAAAAATTAAGTGAGAGGGAACAGATATATAATCTCAAAATTTGAGGAGGGGCAAACTATAAATTTCAACAAAATAAAATCTCCGGAGGGACGTTGGCTGCTTACGCTCGTATGTCTGTGGCTCCGGCCCTAGAACTAGACATGAGGTCACATCCAATTTCCTTAACCTCGCAGCAATGCGTAATGTGGTCTCATCACCTTTTGCGTTGGGCTCCGATGCAAGTAATGAATAATAGTCTAGCAGGACTTTTACCTCGTAACTTCCTGTGTACTTTGCTGCAACATGAAGAGTGTTGTTTTCTGGCCACAAGGGATCTGGGAAGGACATAAATAATTGCCCGGGAAACTTTTCTTATGATCAGACGAACCTAATTTAGATATCATACTTATTGCAACACTGGTCGCTATCTCTGCCATGGCTTCTTGCCAGCTCCTCCTTCTGCGTCTAGGTCAAAAGCAATAATAAAAGAGATCAATTAATTAGTGTCTACTTGTTAATGAGATAAAATATTCAAATTATGTTAAATATATACATTAACATTTAGGGGTTTGTCTTTGGTCTTTTAGAACATATATCAGCCCTACACTATGGCATATACAAGTGGGAGACGTATCATGACTTTTGTAACGTCCCTCACAAACTTGCAACTCTAAATTCTCCTCTAGCTTAGATACAATAACGTCTAGCTTAAGCAAATAGCACAAATCTTTGAAGCAGTCTCTCATTTGTAAGAGAAATAAAATCCTAATAGTTAGGTTATCTAACAATGGGTGACAGTAGTAGAGCCATAACTTTTTCACAGTGGGAGTGGGAGCATTATGTAGAAATTAGAAAGTATTTTATTAAACGAAGATGTATAACTATACATTTTAATGATTGAGTAGGACATAATTATAATTTTTCTTGTAAAATATGAGTATAATAACAAATTTCAATTATTTTGTGAGGCACAATGCTATATTTTAATTATTTTGTAATTGCACATTTGTAATTTTTTTTCCGTAAAGATATAATTAAAATTTAAATTACAAAACAGGGGTGGAAAATCTAAATTTTAAGAAATGAATGAATGGAGGCACACACCCCCACTCGTTACTACGTGAGTCTACCCAACGATAAGTGAAAAAAAAAATTGAAAGTGGCTTTCATTCCTAAATTATAGGATTTACTTTCTATTAATAAGGCCCATTCATTGTGAGACAACCCATCCAACAAGGTTGAATTGATGGGTTTTTCAAGCAATCAACATCAAAACAAGAAAGTAATAAATTAACAATCAACAAACAATTTAGAAGAATTTAACACGCGTAAAATAACAATAACAATAACAATAATAATAGAGTCTACGATAATGGAAAGTTAACTTGAATGCAAGTGCAAGGTCTGTTTGACTTGAAAGCGCTACTTTCAAAGAATATAAAGACAGAACTGACCTTCAATTTATCACTGATCTCTGTCGGTTGAGATCTCCACCCATTGTGAGATCCGATCCTTGAATTTTGTTTTGGGGTGGGTCATGATGTCTCAAAAGGTAAGGTAGTCCATCGGCTCTTTGATGGATTACATTTGGTGGCGGTGGAAGAGGATCTTAGGTTAAGTTAGACAAATGTAAGCCGTTTGAAAAAACAGTTGAAAACTTTAACATAGAGAGCTTACACTATAGTATTTTATTGTAATATGTAAGAGTTTTATACTGTTTATAATTATAACTGATAGTTAAAACTGCTCTTTCAAATGGCCTAGTGTTATGTGAGGTATTTTAACTAGGAGAAATAATTTAAATTAAAGGAAAAAAGATGTAGAACACAATAAATATTAAAAAAAAGTGGTAATTAACTCTGCAAGTGTACAAATACATGTGGCCTCGGGCGGCCCATCTCCTAAAACGGGCCCGCCCTAGCCTAGCCCAATATTGTATGAAAGTAGCATTCCAGTAGTTCAGCAGGGCCCATATTACAGCGCTAGATTCACATAAGGAAAAGCATGCCTAAGGAAAATAAAAAAAAGTTTGGCTCCTTCAATTTTTAATGTGTGCCCCCACAATGTTCTGAGCATAATGTCCTTCGTTGGGGAACAATATGGTACTCTACTTTTCTTTTGGCTATTAAAAAACCAACGCACGCACTAATCATCACACAGCTCTTCTCTTGATTCTTCTTCTTCTTCTTCTTCTTCTTCTTCTTCTTCTGCTTTTGTCTTGTTTTGTGTGCTAAACAGTTAAAATTATATGTTAAAAATTATTTTTTTCACTATCCATAGATTTTTTTTTGCCTATTAGATTAATCTTTTTACAAAATCTAATTTATAGATATTTTTGTTTGCCTATTGGATTAATTTTTTTACAAAATCTAATTTATGGATGATAACAATGCTGTACTACTCGCTGTTAATATTTAACGTAAACACTCATGAATCAAATCGTTAAAGGACAGTGAAAAAAGACAATCATCAATGCTAGGAGTTAAGAATGAGCGGAAGACTCCTGCCACGATGGTTTGCTTTAGCAAGGAATTGCCATGAAAATGGAAAAACAAACACAGAGATAAACGCATGTCATAACAGGAACATTCAATATCATTCTAATAAAAATAGCAAGCACAAGTAATAACCGAAATCACGTACGTACCTTATAAGAAGTTATAAGCTGGGGAACAAGTAGAAATTTCTGGGCAATGCTGAAAAAGGATAACAAGATCTGAAGAAGATCAAATTAAAGGAGCTGTGTTAGCTGATGATGAAGAATATTTAAAACCTAGAAACTAGGGAGAACTTCACTGAAGCACGTTTGGCCCTTGGATAAGAAAATGATCCAACGTGGAGCCAAACTGCCTTGGCAGAAGAAGAGTGGGTAGAGAAAAGGCATGAGCATTAATTGAGGCTTTTTTTTTTTTTTTTTTTCAATTATGTGTTTTTTTCACACGTCTCCGAACATTTTTCACCTTTATTTGGGGCACTATTTTGAAAATTGGAATATTTAAAGTTTTAAAGATTTTTTCTTTTGTTCCTCGAAGTTGTTTCATAAACTTTATTATTTTCTTTTCTTATTTTCATAGAAAGAGTAAGGAATTTTGTGTGAAATGAGTTGTCAGGTGGGTGTTAATCTAATTGGGATGTATAAGTAATTTTTTAGTTTTTTTTTTAATTTTTATGTAGTGTATTTTATGATTATTAAAAAAAATATACCTTATATTTCGGAGTGTGACGCTTTTGTATCTTTAAATTACAAATTTATACTTGAAACTACAATGTATAAATTTTTGATAAGGGCAAAATACAAGGTAAAAAAATAAAAATAAAAATAAAAAATTTTTAAAACCCATAGTATAATTCTTGTCACAGTTTATTCAAATATTTATAACATGTACATTTAATTTATCCATGTAAAATAAGTCTGACACGGAAATTATTAGACATGATATTCATAATCTTATAAACACTAATAGGGCACAAGATGTAAAAAGACTAAATTTGAAACCATCACAGACATTAATTAACTAGCTAGATTAGAAGCTTCCTTTCTTGACATAGTTGCTAAATATGCATGAAGATTTCAGCCTTAACCTACAGCAGCCGGTGGCGAGTACTTGCGTCCATATCAGAAGATAGAAAGCGCTTGAAGTTATAAGAAGCCTTCCTTACAAGCGGCTGGAACAAATACAAAAGACTGAGGAAAGAGGAAGCGAAAGCAAAATTCCCAGGAAGACCAAAGCCAGATTTGGAATTAGGCACGTCTTTGTGCTGATATAGCACCGAGTATGTGCCCAAGATAAACGCCAACAGAGTCGAAGTAATAGACAGGAAAGTTAACAACGTTGTTAGATGAAAAGGATATCCGCAGGCCTTGCCACGCCACTTTAAATGCGCTCTAACTGCAAAGTGCGTTACCATTACGGCTGACGAGCAACCGAAAGCCAGCGAATCAAACACCAGAAAGTATCTGAACGAGGTTTTTTCCCTCACATTTGCCAAGCCAGTTGAACTATCATAACTCCCAGGCATGTTCATGGCTGCTGCAAATGTGATACTCGCTATGATCGTCGCCACCAGTACGTTGATAATTGCTGTGTTCTCTACACTTTCATTATCCTTATTCGTCTTCTCGTTTTCGCTTACAACAGATGCGCCCGTGCCCTCTTGATTCGACTCATGATCTGTTTCTAGAAATGTTGCATTTTCTTTTGTATCCCTGAGGGCTTGCAAACTGCCCGGGTTTTTTATCTTCCATTGACTTTTGATCAAAAACTGCAAAAGAAGATTAGAAATTCATTATGGGTAACAACCGTCATTTTCCCTTATATATTCCAAGTGTATATTAAAAACGACATAGGTCAGATAAAATCCATTTGTATTACATGATAATTTATTATAGCCCGTTTGTCAAATACAGCTTGAAATACAAATTGTAGTTCAAATTAAATTTATTACTGTTTTTTCTCTTGTATAATTTGAAAGCAAACTTAACTTGAACTAAAATGACTAAAAAAAAGAAAATGAATGAAATAGGAACGTTAGAGCGTTATTTAGGTTAGTTCAAATCTCACCTATAGCATGAAGAAAATGATTTTCTGATGCATTTTTTTATGTTTGCAAATGAGTTTACAAATATTATGCAAGTTGTTTTTAAAGTATGTTTTCACTTGTTATGCATAAAGTTTTAAAAATTAAGTAAAGGTTTGCAATATATTTCCAAGAATTCTATTTAAAGTGTGTTTTCATTTTGCTAATGCATAATGTTTTATAGTTTAAGTTTTATGTTGCATTTGTTATGCAATAAGTTTTAGAGATCAAGACATGGTTTGCATTATGATTGCATTTGATATGCCTAATACCTACAGGCCAAAGATATAGCATTTGATATGCTTATTAAAGTTAAAAAGAAGGTAAAATAAAGAAACTAGCTTCCTTGATGTGAGGTACCCAAGTAAAGTTAAAGTTATGACATTGGTGATCGATAGTCTTAAGTCTTTCACAAGAGAAGCAACATGTTTATGTTCTCATATTTAATGATGTTGGTACGAACACTAAAGTTTACATATTGAAAGTAAAGATAAAGAATGATCATAAGATGCTCATAATTGAAAGTTTATAATTGAGCATAAATAGAATCATTTATTTTGATTTTGCTTGTATTCCTTGTTATGAAATGTTTATGTATTATGAAAAACATTCTAAGACATGTTTTACATTAAATGTTTATGAAAAACATTTTTATGTTTACAAGAAAAAGTTTATGAAAGATGTTTTTAAAAAAAATTGTTTAAGAAATGTTTTATGAGAAACGTTTTAAGAGAAAGGTTTTTATGAAAAAAGCTTATAAAGCATATTTTAATGATTTGTGATGTTATGTTTGAACTTACTGAATAAAAGCTCATTAAAAGTTCCTTCATACTATAGGTAGTCCTATGGGTGACCAGTATGACTTATTTGAAGAGCTCGGTGCTGCGGAGGACATGTATAAAGATTTAGATATGGGTAACACTACAAAATGCTTCCGCTGCTCAAAGAAAATGTTTTCCAATATAGTGTTTTCAAAGTTTTAAGAAAGTCAAAGTTTTGAGAATTGTTTTCAAAGTTTTAAGATATATTTACAAATTGTTTTATAATATAGTGTTTTTAAAGTTTTAAGAAAGTCAAAGTTTTGAGAATTGTTTTCAAAGTTTTAAGATATATTTACAAATTGTTTTATATAATTATAAAGATAAGTTTTAAGCTACAATTTAGATAATGTATCTTGTTAAGTTTTAAGATATGATTTGAAATGGTTTTAGAGTCAAATATTGAGCGATGTCTCAATTTAAGTTGCAACAAAAGTCGCAATAGCTTTTAAGCATGTTTAAAAGGAAAGGAAAAAAAATTATTCAGTATTTTTCTTACTAAACAAGTAAGATTAATGATTAAGAAAATGATGTTTAAAAAAGTTAAATGATAACCCAAAAAGGCAGGGCGTCACACGTGTCTTGAGTATGCAATTTGGCCTTCAAAATCTGGTGTTGTGCCCATAGTGGATGGACGCTCATAGACCGTGCAATTCGATGACTAGTGACTGAAACCATGGCCCGTTTTGAAGTTAACAAGATGGAAGTAAACAGCACATTTGAAACCATTGGATTAGTTAAGCTATACTGATCAAAGGGCTCCTAAAGCGCTCAAGCGTGAATAAGACTGCACACGATCTGACGCTGGATTTGAGTCTCCTTGTCATGCGGCAGTGACACACGAATGGTCCAGATCCTTTGGGCAGCGCGATCCGATGGCTCTTCTTGTGCCACGTATCAATTTTGTATTTTAATTTTCTTCTTTTATTTCTTGTGCATTTGAGGTATGTGTTTTTCTCTTTTTGCCCTATTTTGCTCCGTTTTTTCTCCAAATTTTAAATATGTAATAAAATAAACAAACAAAAAATAATTATTTTGCAAACAAAATATTTACAATAATATTAAAAATATTTATTTTACATTAAAATACACAAAATTAATTACAACCTTTTAAAATTTCTAATCTTTTTCGGTTTGACACAGATATTATTTTTAAGACTTGAAAATATTTTTAGAAATTACTAAAATTATTATAGAACATATTTATAAACTTAAAACACACTATCAAATACAATAAGACTCAAAATAAAGTAACCACTTATTATTTTTACGGTTTTAATTATTTACAGATTAAACACGCAGTTAACACACAGAAACAATTCTAAAAATTACCAAAAATATTATTAAACATAAAAACACACTAAAAATACATTTTTAAACACATTTTTACCCTAAGATACAAAAATATTAATAAACACAAAATGTTGTTAATTAGAGGATTTAATGAGAAATAAAAGCATAAATAAATGATTTAAGCCTTAAAAAATACGCACTTTTATAGTCTCATCACTGGCCCTCTGATTGAAGTCACTCGGATGAATTTTTCATTTGATTAGCATCCTCACATCACCAAGGATTCCAAAACACATGAGAATCCACATTCGAGCGACTCTAGACTTGTATTTTTGCTTAAGAACCTCCTGAGAAAGTGCTGAGAAGTGTTTTATCAAGTGATGGTACTTGGATCCATGGTAAACAAAGAAACAAGAAACAAGATAGAAAGAAAGAAAGAAAGAACAGAAATGTAAGATTTGAGGGTGGTTTACTAAAATTTAAATACGGCTAAGGGGTTGTGAATGGGATTCGAATTTATAAGAAAAAACAATAGACAAGATCTGAAAAATTAAGAACAAGCTTTAAATTTTAAAAGGTGAGAGAAAATTCTAGAGAGAATTGAGAATTTTAAAGAGAGAGAGGGAGCTCAACAAATCCAAGCTTTGATGCATAGTGATAAGATTTATAGACAATATAAAACACTATATTGGGTGCTGGATTAGGCTAAAATGGACAAGCTAACTATGCTTTTAATATAAATATTTATGTTGTTATTCTATTATATTGTTGTTGTTGTTGTTATTAAAGAAAAAAACTATATTAAAGAAAAAACAAAAACTATATTAAAGAAAAAAGAATAACAATAATCTAGGGGGCCGCTACAGGGGTTCTTTAGCTTCGTTGATAAAATCTTGGTTGCATTATAACTCATAGCACAATGGGCCTTGGTAAAACATCTCAGGTATTATGCTAAATTAGTAAGAAACTTTTTATTCTCCCTTTTGCATTGTAAATTTTTACAGCAAATGTACTTTACACATGTTTGTATCGGTATGCATATTTATACACTTTTTAGCATCTAAAAAGTGCTCCATTTGCCCCAGCTCCTTCACACATTCCCAGTGTCGTCCTGCCATGTGAAATGGTTAGAGTAAACAAATATTTTTTGGAACAAATATTATAATGCCAGTAGTGCAGGGCAGATTCATGCCAACAATATTGATTTTTTTTTTTTTTTTTTGCACGGCTACAGAATTCATCAATAAGGCTAGGCCATAGACTACATTGATGGCGGTGAACTAACTTCAAATATATTTCTATTGTATTGTCTTTTCTACTAACCGGATTAAGTTTAATTTCTTCATTTCTTTTTGTTTATGTTGTTTAGGTTATTTTCAGGCATGTTTGGACATTTGGACAAATATGCTGAAGTTGTAAAGAGTGCATAGAACTTTTGTAATTTGGTTTTGTGGTGTTCTTGTTGTAACCTTCTTTTTTAAACTTTTGTGCCTTTTTTTACGTGGTGGGTTTCAATATATAATTTTTGTGTTTTTTTGCTGTAATTTTTTGGTGATGTTTCCTTCGGTAAATTAAATTTTTATGACAAATTGAAAATAATCTCGTAGATTCCACTTTGGAACCTAACGGGTTCCAGTACAAAATTTGGCGGGTTCCGTATTGGAACCTGACGGGTTCTAGTAGATTCCAAGATAAAAATCTGGTTGGTTAAAAAAAATATGTTAGAATCTGATAGGTTTTAAGTTGAAACTTTGCAGGTTGCAATCCGATGCCAGTGCAGGCAACCGGAGGTGGTCAATACTTTTTTATTTAAAAAAAATATTAAAATCTGGTAGGTTTTAAGTTAGAATCTGACAGGTTCCAATCTGTTACTAGTGCCGACGACCGGAGGTAGTTAGGCTGCTTTGGTTCAAAAAAATATATTAGAATTTGGTAGGTTTCAAATTGGAATGTAACAGATTCTAATTTAACACCTCGCTCCGACGACTGGAGGTGGGTTCCACGACAAAACCTGACGGGTTCCAAGACGAAACTTGACTGGTTCAAAATTTATAGCATCACACCTAATTTATTCATGTAAAATAAGTCTGACACGAAAATTAATAGACATGATATTCATAATCTTACAAAGCAAATGATGTGAAAAAGACTAAATTTAAAAACATCACAGACATTAACTAGCTAGCTTGGCATGATGTCACGCCCCGGAGTACGGGAGGTGACGTGGTGGATTATTTAAATTAATTAAAAGAGAATTTAATTGAAACCAATGGTTTAAGGATCAAATTAAGTGAAAAATAAGAAGATTTTCACCACATTTTATAAAAGAATTTATAAATAATAAGCAGATAATAAAAATTAATAAAGAACCGCGAGTATGGGTTCCACAACCCACGACTTGTGCACACACATGGTTCTGACAATATCATAAATACAATTACAGTCCAAATACTAATAAATTTAAATCTTACATGCCTTGATTAAATAATACAAAATATAAATCAATTCTCCTATTGCTCCTGAGTTCGGTCCGAAGAATCCTTTCCAAACCTAAATGGGAAACCACCTAGAGGGGGAAATTTAAAACAAATAAAACGTGAGCGAAAGGCTCAGTAGGACTATGTTTTGTAAAATAATTTAATTCAAAGAAACATTTCATTGACAGAAGTATTCAAAAGAAACCTTAAATAAATAAATAAATAATTAATAAATAAAAAATTTGAGTAGAACCGTCCTGACTCAGAACAGTCTACTCGCATACTTAGAAATACCATTTTTCTTTTCCTAGGCAAACCATGATATCACCACCGTAGTGGCCCAGCTGGGTTTCAGGACCTGCCCCCAAGGTCGATCGCTACACGACCCGATCTCTGATATGACATCATGCCTATGTGTTTATTATCATTATCATTCAAAACCCAATTACCGACTGTTGTCATTTACATTCATTATGAAGTTCATTTCAGATCATGGTATATTAAAATATAACCGATAAATTCATTCTCAAACAACCGTTGAAAACATTTTGATAGAAAACCCTTTTTAAAGCCAAATCATTTCAAACCAGGCTACCAAAGAAATAGGATAGAAGTCCTACATCAATACTTGTGCTGGTGCCCCACACCGTAATCCCAGTCCGCTATACGTTAGCTCCGCGGAACTACGAACGATCCTAGATACAAACTAAGTCGATCAATAACTAGTTTGAGACATTCTATGTTACTAAACCATTTCATGATGTCCTAGTGTGCCATTTGTATCATTAAAATCATTCTATAAGGTTGGGATTTAAATCAGGGTTCAAAACAGTGAAAACGGGTGAAAATCACAAAAATTTCTATGCCTCGGTTGGCCTACCGGACTCCCTGCTTCGGCCGGCCGAACTGCACAGTTCGGCCTACCGGAAGCAAAGTTCGGTCGGCCTAATACTTCCCCAGGTTCGGCCTACCGATCGGAAGAACACCGGCCTGCTGAACACATAGTTCGGCCTGTCGAACTGGGAAAATCCAGAAATCCCAGCCACGGGTTTCTCGATCCCCAAAATTCAAATCTTGATTCTAACCTGTTTTTCTCAAATCCCAGGCATGAAAAACAATCATAGTTGATAGAAAAACATACTAGAACATGTTTGGACTCATTTAAACAAGATTTAAACTCGAAATCCTCAAAAATCCGAAAATGAGAAAATGAGGAGAAAAATGAAAAATCTTAAATTCAATCTGTTTTTCTTCAATCTAAGCTTAGATTCTAGTTGTTCTAAGTTCATTTAACTTAAATCCACGGTTTTCTAAGCTTAAACAACCCTAGATTTTCAAAAATGCACAAAATTGAAAATTTTGTAAAAAGTTTAGAAATTTCAAATCTAACCTCGAATCGAAGCTGCAATCCGCGTTTTCGGTTGCTAAATCACGTCCCCGAGCTTCCTCCTTGCTATCCCGAACCTTGGATTAGAATTTCTTTCAAAAATTTTGAGAGAGAATTGAGAGAGAGAGGGAGCTGCCGAGAGAGAGAGGAGAGAGAGAGAGAGAGTGAGCTGAGAAGTGAAGAGAGAGAGAGGAGGAGAAAAGGGAATAAATAGAGAAAAACGGTGGGTGGTTTTACTGTGCGAAAACCATGTGCCGCCCACGGTTTTGTAAAACGGAGTATTTTTAACATTTTTTAAATTGTTGTGTTTTAAAACTCAAAACATCATTTTAAAACAATATGAAATCATTTGAATGCATCGATTTGACAAAACAACTAAAAATTCAAAATCCAACTAAATAATCTAATTAATGTTAAAACGTTAATTATGGCACACTAATTCATCTTTTATATTACATTAACTTTAAATAAATTTCGGGGCGTTACACATGAATATTTCAGTTATGATCTACAGCGGCCGGTGGCGTGTACTTGGTTCCATATCAGAAGAAAGCGCTTTAATCAAATAAAGAAGATTCCACAAGTGGCCCGAACAAATACATCAGAGTGAGGAAGAAGGCAGTGAAAGCAAAATTCCCAGGAAGACCAAAGCCAGTTTTAGAATTAGGCACGTCTTTGTGCTGATATAGCACCGAGTATGTGCCCATGATAAATGCCAACACGGTCCAAGCAATAGACATGAAAGTTAAGAACGTTGTTAGACCAATCAGAAATTCGTAGGCCTCGTCACGCCTCTTTAAATGTGGTCTAATTGCAAAGTGCGTTAACATTACGGCTGACGAGCAACCGAAAGCCAGCGAATCAAATACAAGAAAGTATCTGAACGATGTTTCTTCCCTCAAATTTGCCAAGCCAGTTGAACCATCATAACTCCCAGGCATGTTCATGGCTGCTGCAAATGTGATACTCGCTATGATCGTCGCCACCAGTACTTTGACGTCTGCTGTGTTCTCTACACTTTCATTAACCTTATTCGTCTTTTCATTTTCCTTTACAACAGAAGCGTCCACGCCCTCTTGATTCGACTGATGATCTGTTTCTAGAAATGTTGCATTTTCTTTTATATCCTTGAGGGCTTGCAAACTGCATAGGTCTTTTATCTTCCATTTACTTTTGATCAAATGCTGCAAAGGAAGATTAGAAATTCATTACGGATAACAACCGTCATTTTCCCTTATATATATTCCAAGTGTATATTAAAAACGATCTTGGTCAAATAAAATACATTTTTATTACATAATTAATTATAGCCCATTTGTCAAATGCAGTTTGAAACACAAGTTGCAGTTCAAGAAAACAAACTTAGCTTGAATTACAATTGTAGTTTAGACCGCAATGCCATACAGGCTATTTATTAGCCGGTTATGTTTGTGCATATTGTAGCTCATAATGTTGAAGTCTACAGGTTTAGTTTGGGTTTGGGACTCACGTACCTTATCAAAAGCACCAAGAGTACTTGATCTATTTATATAGTCAAAAGAGGTCATTCCCTTCTTATTGATGATTCTCTTGTTGGTTCCTCGATCAAAGAGGAGGGGTATTATATTTCGACCTTGTCCGTAAATACAGGCCAGATGCAAAGCAGTGTTTCCTTCATTGTCTTGTTCATTTAAAAGATCGTTGAAGGCGGTTGTCTTCAAGAGAGCACGCAAAGCAAAAGGCCATTTATGTTCGACAGCAATATGAAGGGCCGTCCGGCCTTTGTTGTCCAATAATTCACACACATCCGGACATTCTTTGATGATTGTTATTATCACTTGAGTGTGTCCGTTCTTTGAAGCGATGTGAAGAGCAGACATACCTTCTTTATCCTTTATGTAAGCGAGAGAATGAGTTGTTCTCAAAATTATTTCCAAAATTCTTGAGAATCCCATTTTTGCAGCATAGTGATGAGGCATCCATCCAAACTCATCTGCTATCTCTAAAACCTGGGGCCCAAGTATTTTCATTACCTCTTCCACAAATTGATCTAAAAGAATAAAAGAGAGAGATAATTCACCCCATTAGTTGTCAAAATTTAGCTGTGTTTTTCAACACTCAAACTCAAAGTGTAACAATTAGAAGGCGTTTAAGAACCAAGTTTGAAGTAATAGTTTGAGCTGAAAATAATAATTCAAATATTATAACAGAAAATATTGTTGTAAAATTATTTTAAACTATAAATTACGGTTTGAACTAAAAATACTATAGTAATTCAAATTTTTTGATAATATTACTTTTGTTTTTGTTTTTTTTTTTAATTTGGCTTTTTATGTTTGTTTGATAATTTTATTTATACAATTTTTAAATCAAATTCTATTAGAAACTGCCAAGCAAAGCCGCATGCCTTTACTTAGAGACTAGAAAAAGGCTTTTAGAAGCGAATTTCACAGCAACAACATTTTACGTAGACTGCATAGCTAATGAACACCCATCATATATACAAAAGCTTTTGACAATATCATTTTAACTATGCCGTTTTAACTAGTACAATATAAAGCTCTCATATATTACAATGTAAAACAAAAGTAGGCTACAGTATAAAGTTCTCATATGCTATAGTGTAAAGTAAAAATATACCATATAAAACTCTCACATGCTGCAATAAATTCATTTTAACTTTTAGTTCTAACTGCATTAATAATATGGCCATTGTAGGTCCACATATAACGACAATATTAGAAACGTTGTCAACTATACATATGACAAAAATTGGCAAGAATGCACAATTTCTCACCTTTTGGTGCATACCTTTAGCATAAGGACTTTAGAGTATCTTCAATGCAATGTTAATTGATGCGTCAATAGAAAATTTAGTATTTGAGTGTGAAAAACACTCTTCAATACAATGTAATTTGTAGTTCTAGATTTGCGATTTAACATATAGCAAATTTGAAATTTGATTTCTATTGGTTAATAAATTGACTTTTTGTTTTAATAATTACAATATTATCACTTTTTAATTATTTTGACGTTAAAAGTTTGTTTTTAGAAGTTTTAAGGTTTAATACTTACGACACAAGACAAATCTGGTATTTCAAATAGCATTAGGATTATTTTCACAATTGCCTCCTCGAACTATGTCACTTATCTCACTTTGCTCACTGACTTTTAAAATGTACTATTTAATTCCCTCAAACATTATTCTATTAACAAGTACCCCTTCCAGCCAACTCCATTAGTTTTTCGACAGTTTTTTCTAAAATATTTTTATATTTTCCCCTTAAACTATATCATTTATATTAACCCCCTCAAAAAAATGTATTACTATATCCCCCTATTTTTTTGTTAGCAAATAACCTCATTCCCTTCAATTTTGTTCAGCTTTATAAGTCAATATTTTTTGGGTAATTTTCACAAATACCATCTTTTAAGATTTACTTTAATAAATTCTACGCATATTCATTTATGGCATAATTTAATATATAATATGAATAGTGGTATAGCATAACTTTTTAAGTGTGGTATAAATAAATACGAATTTTAAAAGTGTTATTTTTATAAAGTATTATTTTTTTACAATAGGTCATTATAACCACATAAAAGAACTTAAAAAAGATTTAAAATAAATAAAAAACCCATAAAATTTCCTTAAACGAACAGAGCTCTTAAAGTTTTTTTTTCAAAGAAAGAATATATTATTTTAATTTCTTGTAAAGAACCCCCTCGTGAATTTTCTTTGTATTTGTTTTTGAATGACATATTGTATAAAATATTCATATGCAAGTTGTGCATATATAGATTGCTTTGACGTTGAGGTATTGTAAAGTTTGAAAACAAAAAAATCAATTTATTAGCGTAGCAGAATTGTGTGAAAGGAGGTTATTTGCTAACAGTGTTGGGAGACTCTTACTACCTTCAGGTCTCTCTATGGGTTGGCTCCGGATTAGTCGGATAAACCTCATGGGAGTTAAGGGGCCCTTTATATAAAGGGTTCGTGCCTCTCATGATGGGCTCCGAAAACCGAGAATGTGAATCACCACCATCAATATATATATATATATATATATATATATATATATATATATATATATTACCCAACTTTTGATCAACGATTGTTTCTATGCATCTCATTAGTAAATATATAAGGTTATCTCCTGATCAATGTATTAAATTTTTGAATAAATTATATTGACACTACCTGTGTTTATATATATATATATATATATATATATATATATATATAACACATAAAACACTAGTGTAATTTATCTAAATTTTATAGATACCTAGTATAGCAAAACTAATCACACTAACACCCCTTAATCATTTAAAAACATTAAAGAGATATCTCCTTTGTTAGTTTACCATGAGGGTGAACATCATTTGACTATTAATTTTGTTCAAAATACCAAAAATGCTCCTTCATCAATTAAAAAGTTTTTAGTTATTTATGTGGTTAAAAATGACAATCTTATTTTTTTTACATTAAAAATGAGTTTAAATAATCAGTACAAACATGTAACTATAAATTTCACTCTCATAGAAATTAAATTTTTTTTTTCCTTTTCTCTAAAGATAACAACGATGTCTTAAATAAGTTCAATTGATTTTTACACACTTTTAACTACGATTTTCACTTTCATAAAATAATTTTCTTGATCTTTTTTCTTGTCAAATTTTCAACAAATTAAAATAGGATTTTTTTAATAAATTTGTATTTTTAAAAAATATTTACAAATTAACTAGATCTTGCCAAATTAGTTAATTATCATTTAAATGCTTTATTTTTATTTATGAAAGTTTAAAAAAATAACAAAATTTTTTTAAAAAAAAAAGAAGAAGAAAAAAGAAATTTTTTGAGAAAAATAAAAAAATAGGTGTAAGATCTAAAAAATGTTAAAATCAAAATAACATAATTTTAGAACAAAAAAAATGTCTCTATGTCAGTTTTTTTTTGTCTCTCTTAGTCTCTCAATCTCTATAGTTCTTTCTCGATTTGGGCGAGGGGGATGGGGATGAGGTGGGCACCAGGGGATAGGGACTATGGACAATAGAGGTGGGGCTTGTGACGAGGTAGGGGTGCAATGGGGAGGCCTAGCAATGGGGTGGGCTGTGTTATGGTGGTCGACGAGAATGGAGAGGATGGGCGAAGGAGTTGGAGTGGCCAAAGGGGTCAGGGAGGGTGGGCAATAGGGATGGGGACGTGATGATGGTGTGATGAGGAAAGAGGCATTGAGGTAGGCAGCATTTGGGAGGTCGACGAGGACGGGGATGAGGAGGGTGGGTGACAGTGTGGTGAAGGGTGGTAGGGGTGAGGGGGAGTTTGGGTGGTGATCATGATTAGGCAACTCCATGGAAACTTCTGTTTTATTTTATGTATAATTTGTTAACTGATTTAGAATTTTTTTGTAAAATTTGAATTAGGGACTAAGGTTTGTTATTTTAAAATCAATGGCTGAGATTAAAACATTTGATATCCAAACTTAATATAGTTAAGTCCAAGGATATCAGTGTGATTAATTTTGATAAAGGAGGCGTCTCTGTAATTTGGGTAAAACACAAGAGGTGTCGGTGTATTTTACCTAATTTTTTACTTTAGCTTAATAAATCCTTGAGAATAAGTGAATTTTGAATAGAAAAATATAAATAAGAGTGTAGAAAAACAAAAGTGAGAGGGAAGAAAATGAGAAAACAGAAAAGAAATCTAACAGTGACTAGATTCTTTTTGTTTTATAATTGACTAGATTTTACTGTGTTTAACTTTTAAAATTATTACATGTTCACTTTAAACAAAACTAAATGTTAATTTAAATGATATAAAATAAAATGTGGTAGACTTAAAATTTGTTTTTAAAGAATGCAAACAGTCATTGGACTAAGGTTAAAAAGAAAAAGAAATAATATATATTGTATGTAAGTACATTATAAGAAAAGGGGGGGAAAAGTAAAGAAAGAAAAAGAAAAAACAGGATAAATAACTTCTTTTGTTGAGAATTTGTTTAAAATGTGTGGACACTAACAGAAAAGAAAAAAAAAGGTTAGAAATAAAGAAAACGATATAATAACTCAATTTTAGGAGAATTATGTAGGATTGACTTTATTCCTGTTTCTCTTTACAGCCCTTGAGCCTCTGACCTGGTAGAAAGATGAGAGTACATCGACTGCCTAAAGTGTAATCTGTTATGTTAAAAGATGTATTCAATTATTTGCATCATGTTTTTTTTAAGAAATCATTTGCATCTTGTAATGTTCTCATATATATATATATATATATATGTATATATATGTATACATTTATAGAAAAAAGACTAGAGATATTTAAATTTTTTTAAGGATTTCCCTGTTTTCTTTTACGAATTTGCTAATATTAATGAGCTAGTCAGAAATGAGCTGAAGAGAACTCACAAGGGTGCTCGCGAATGACAATGGGATGCATGATAGCCAAGCCGTTTCTTCCTGAGACAGAGCACTTGGGAAAAGTGTTTAAAATTTGGCGAGCAGCTTTCTCATATCCTCCATCCACGGCGAGGAACAGGGGCGATTCTCCGTCCTTATTGTCGAAAGAAGTCAACATTGGGTCTGCATTTATCAGCAAGTCTGCAATGTCGCAGTGACCGTGCATCACTGCTTCGTGAAGGGCTGTGTTTCCCTTGTTATTCACCTTCCGCAAGTTCTCCTCGTACGTGTCTTGGGCGTGTTTGTACTTGGTTTTGGCCTCTTCTAACCTTTTGTTCTCAGCTTCTACTAGCCTTTTCACCAACTCGGCTTCGTCAGGTGTATTATTTCCCTTGTTATTCGTCTTCTCCATGCACTCCATGTACTGCTCTTGAGCCTTTTTGTACTCGGCTTCGGCGTCTGCTAACCTTTTCTTCTCATATTTTACAATGATATCCACTAGAATTTCCACAACATCCAATTTTCCCATCCTTGCGGCAATATGTAACGGAGTGTCGCCTTTTAAGTTGGTCTCGTTCGCGAGTAATGGATGAGACTCTAGAATATCTTTAACATCACTACTTCCTCTGTACTTTGCTGCTACATGAAGAATGTTGTTTCCTTGGCCACAAGTGATCTGGGAAGGCTTTAGATTCTCGCCAGGGTAGTGTACACGGTGATCAGAGGATTTTGATGTAGATTCAGTAGGTGTTACGACACTCTCCACCGAAGTAGGTGTTGCGACACTGTCCACCCGAAGGCTCACTTCGCGTTCCGCCATGGCTACTCCTAA
Source organism: Artocarpus heterophyllus (assembly GCA_025403435.1). Classification (NCBI taxonomy): domain Eukaryota; kingdom Viridiplantae; phylum Streptophyta; class Magnoliopsida; order Rosales; family Moraceae; genus Artocarpus; species Artocarpus heterophyllus. The sequence continues at coordinate 2,201,942 of CM046344.1, forward strand.
GAATTGCCCGTGTGTTTGCGTCTTATTCTAAGGTCAAAAACATGCAGAAATACAAAAGAGAGATCGATTAGTGACAACCCCACCATGACATAAAATATCATAAAGACGTGTAATAAACACATATTTTCACAAGAAAAACCTCATAAAAACTTGGCGTTGGGAAAAATGGAAATTAAAAAAGGTTGGAACTAAAAAGTTAAACAACAAAATTAAGCTAATATTTTTTCGTGTGAGAGAGATCAATTAGTGACAACGCCTCAATGACATAAAATATCATAAAGGCGTGTAATAAACTTATATTTTCACAAGAAAAACCTCATAAAAACTTGGTGTTGGGAAAAATGGAAATGAAAAAAGGTTGGAACTAAAAAGTTAAACAACAAAATTAAGCTAATATTTTTTTGTGTGAGGCTTAAGTAAGTCCCGCATTTTTCATGTGAGGGACAATAGATGAATATTAGAATGATTTTAAATTTATTGCCTTGACGAATCAACTAGTGCATATAAATAAATAAATCATACATACATCTACAGCAAATGTAATTGTTTCAATACTTTCTTTTTCACCTAATTAATTAGAGGAAATAACTTATATCAAGATGCTTTAATTAGGATTTTTTCACTTAAAACATAATTAAAGGCCTACAATTATTTTCTAATGGGGAAATTGTCGTTATAGCATCTTACAGTTTTTTACTTTATTACATTGATCACTAACCCCATTGGATATTCTATAGTTCAAAAAATATCATGTGGATACCTTAAGATCATTTTTTTTTTTGAAACGTGGAAATGTATTTTGTAAAATTTTAGTATAATAGCATATTGAAAAAAATAAAATAAAAAAATAAAATGCTAAAAACAGAAATTTTTTCTCCCTCCTTTCCTCCCTCCCTCTTTCTTTCTCTTTTTCTCCCTTATTTTTCCTCCTTAATTATGTCTTTAAAGTTCACCACTCCAAAAAAGAGCATAAAATTATACAGAGGACAAATTTTTATTTTATTTTATTTTATTTTATTAAAATAGAGCACTAAAATCTTATTACCAGAACACAGAGGTTATACGTATCCCATAAAGTGAAAATACAACGCGTAGCAGAATGATATTTTCCATTACTTTTTTCAATATCATACTTACTTAATATTTCATGTTTTCCAAAATTTAATTTACAAGATGAAAACATGTATAGTCCACGAAATAACATAAAAACACTTTAAAAATAAAGTATTTCACTTGAGAAGTTAAAATTAATTTATAAATGTCCAAAATTATCCTTTTGACAAAGCTTGATCGCTGAAAATTAGCATGCATTTGATATAAAAAAAAAGGGGCAAAATTCAGCTAATTTTTCTTTTAGATTCATTATTTCTACTTATTTTCTTTTATATTTTTTAGAGTGCGAGGAGAAAATTAACGTATTGTTAAATTAGAGACTAGAGGAATATATGATCCGTTGTGAAGCACAGTAGACGACGTCGATGTTATATCCTTTTCACCTAAATTCTAAGGTGCATTTATTATTGAGTTATCCTATGTTAATTTTTTTAGAACTGGGTAAATTTCTTATATGGTCCTGATCAATATTAGGTTGGTGTTGATCTGATCCTTGAGTTTTTTTTGTCAATATTATTATTAAACCGCCCAAATTCTCAAAAGTATTGGCTTTATTTGATAATTTGATTAGAATTTAATAAGTTTTAATTGTTACAGTACAAAGCTCTTACATGCAGTGTAGAACTAAAATTTGCTACAATATAAAACTTTCACGTGCTATAGAATTTTAATTCCAACTTGTAGTTTCAACTATCTTTCCAAGTACTTTAAAAACTTGTTAACGTGATTGAATAGCTCGAAGTCTTTCTTTTGTTTTTTGTTTTTTTATGTCATGGTGAGACTCATGTATATGGGTTCTATTTTGAACAAACATACCTAAATGCCCCTAATTGATTGAGAACTCTTTGTTTTATCGTCTTCTTTTTTACTTTACAAACTTTGCAAAAGAACAAAAATTAAGAAAACTTCCAAATCTCCTCCAATGGCGCTCGTTGACCCTCACTAGTTCACCGATTTGGCTCACCCCTAACCTCAACTCTGCTTTCTCTATGATGCAAGTTAATGAGGTCATTAGTGGTTGATTAAGCAGGATGTTTCAAAGTCCTATGACGATTCTCGTTCTTTGAAAGGATTTTTCAGCTTACTTAACTATTTTTCCAGTTTTTATTAAGAGCACAGCAATGCCTTCTCCAAGCTAGTGAGGAATTTGGAAATACTAATTTGGAAAGTCTTTTTTGTTTTGGCAGGGAAGTTGGAACAAATTAGAACTGCAATAAATTTGAAAAAGTGTATTATTGATCTATCCATAAGCACTATTTTTTTTTGTCGTCGCTACTCTATAAACTCATTGTTACATATAGTAAGTACTATGTCATACCCTATATTTTTGCATGTTACAAGTAGGAACACTTTTTCACAAAAGGACTAAAGCCTTTGCCTAAAGGTCGGAACTGTCTTCCATCTTACATATAACACTTCGTAAAAGCTTGCAATGAGAAAACGGAAAAAGATGGGAACTTCTATTTGACTTCATACTTCTTTCAGAAGCATAGTAATTGTGTAATTTAGAATAAATAGTAGCAAAACAAGAAGAAAAATGTTATTCAACCCAAGGGATTAGTTGGGTTGTCTGACAGGAGCTCCATTTAATGGATCTCATTGCCACGAACTATACAAAGCACTATAATTGAAAGTGAAATTTATATTTGTGTTTTTTTTTTTTTTGGTTTGAGTAAAAAAAGAGGTCAGGTGGTCGTCATCTCACCCTATGCCGGGTTAAGGATAAGCAATATCCCGGCACTACAAAGGAGTTGTCGAGACCTTATACTGGTTCCTCCGATTCATTGGCCTAGGCCCACACCCGCTTGCACCATCAACCCAACCTTGGTAGATGAACTAGAAGAGTCTAGTAAAAGCTTCCCATAAATTTTTATTTGTGTTTCATATTATGAGATCCACTTTCTGTTAATATGCACTAATGATATTTACCAATTTCCTTAAAGGGTTGTTCACGTGATAACAAATCAACATTCTGAAAAAAAAAAGCAGCAAATCCAATTCAGAAGGAAAATAGCCAGTGTACAAAATTCAACAACAACAACAATAAAAGAGTCTGCGATAATGAAACAAAGGGTAACTAATTTTAAGTAAATTAAACTGATACACATCACGATGACTATAGAATATTCAAATAAATGAATTAGACCATAAGTAGTGAAACTCTCTAATTAATTTGTTCTATTAACAACAGTAATCATATTGTTTCCAATACAATATATACCTAGCTAATCTAATTTTCATATCTTCTTAAATTTAACTAACAAAATGAATATCACGAGATCAGATAAAAATTTGCTTAAAAACAAGAAGCATTCCCATGCGAAGAACCTAAAATGAATAAACATAACCACACTCACACATATATGTATATAAATATTATAATTCTCATTTGGGTGAATGTTGGTCCTTCAAAAATAAAACGGTTTAGGTAAAAAAAAAATTGACAAAATTCAACTAGTTTTTTCTTGTTGCTGACGTAACTACTTATTCTTTCGGATTCATTTCTTTTAGCCTTTTTCTTAAAAAAGTTTTTTATAGAGTAAGAGAAAAAAAAAATCAATATTTTGTTAAACTCGGGACTTGACTGAAATATGGATAGACTTTACAAAGTACTAGTTATAAACACGCGCTGGTAGCATGATTATTTAATTTCAAGCATTTTTTTAGATACGAACATCGAAAATTTGTTTTAAAATTTAGTTTATTTTCTTGATTTATTATTCTATCAGAATGTTAATTTAGTAAAAAAAATTATTGGAGAAACTGGACTATTGATTATATATGGGTAAATTATGTATTTAAATCTAAAATGATTTTTTAAGAGTAGATTAGGGAAAAAAAGTGTGATAAGAAACTTTTAAAGACAAGCTTAAATATAAACAAAAAAAGAAGCAACATGCAGGCTTCAATTAACACAAGCATCGTCTAGAAGTAAGATGTGCGTGCGAGTGTAGCCAAATCACACCCAGAAAGCCACACACCATCAAACATGCCTAAGCAAAAGTAGAACAAAATATACTGGAACAACTAAAGTGCCCCGACCACTCCACCCCTGACGGCCCCTACGGCCCAGCCCCGCCCCGACGAAGCCATCGCACTGTCACAAACTGAGCCCCACTTCTACCTCTCACATAAGACGGCCCTTTCACGGAGATCAACGGCCCTTCTCGAGATGCGCGATGCGAGCTACCTTCCGTCATGAGATTCCTGTTGCGAACAGCCTGGTGTTGTAGTGCCAACATTAGGGCCGATGGGAGGAGGGGATGGGTGGGTCATTGCTTCGGTGAGGAGGCGATGGGAGGAGGAGCTGGCTGGGTCGCCGGTCAGGTTTGGGTGGAGGAGTAGGAGGGGGTGAGGGGTTCTGTGTTTGTCGAAGAAAGAAGAAAAAAAAGTTGAAAACGATTAAAGTTTGTATTCACTTTTCATACAAATTTTGAGAGTTTTGAAAAATGTTTTTGTTTTTGTTATTGTTGCAGCTCCAGCTGATTCGTGGAATTTAGAGAGAAAGGGAGAAGAGAGAGAGATAAGGAGAGAAAAATGAGAGGAGAGAGAGAGAGAAAAAAAAAAAAGGGGGGAAATGTATTAGAGATGACATTTTTTAAAGAAATTAAAATTTTTGGCATATATTTTTTAAGTTTTATAATTTGTGGTATAAAAACTAGATCGGTTAGGAAGGTGGCATATTGTGTAATTTTCTTACACGAATTATCGTAGCCCCACTCTTATCTTCCAATTGAAAAAAACATTGTTAAAATCATGGTTAAAACAACACAACGTAACTGCTAAACAGAAGGTTCATTTTTTTCCCTAAACAAAACTCTTCTTTTTAAAATAAAAATGAGTTTTTACAGTAAAAGTTATTGTTTTAATTATTAGAACGTACAACTGATTAAGCTATTGACCAATTTTTTATTGGTTCACTTATGGAGGTGGACATTTCTGTATTGCACGTAGATTTTTAATGTCTATAATCATACGCCAGATTATTAAAAAAAAATTTAAAACAGTTAAAACAACAATTCTTAAATTCCTACTAATAAGGAAAAATGATGGCTCCTAAAAAAATGTTTGAAGATCACCACCACTTGCTCAAGAGAACAATCTTGATTTGCGGGATTGTCAATATGGAAAAACAAACTCAGAGAGATAAATAAATGGTAAAAAAAAACAAAAAAGGAAATAATAACAATCAAAGACCAGGTTCTTGCACACGCATATTATAATTACAGGAACATTTCAAAATATTATTACGACGAAAATAGCAAATTTTGCAGAAGCAATATCTGAATTCACGTACCTTATAAAAGGTTTCAAGGAAAATAGAGCATATATCTTCTGGGCAATATATGTGGACAAAAGGAGAACAAGATCGCAAGAAGAGTGAAAAGCGTTGTGTTAAGTGATGATGAAAAGAGCTCAAGGCTTAGTGTGAAGAGTGGAAAGAAGATATATATAATAGCAAAATTTTGAAAAAAGGGCTCAAAGAATTTTCAATTAAAGAAGTGGTCTCTTTTTTTTCACTAAAAAATAAATTTTTTTAAGCAAAAAATTGCTTTAATTTTTTTAAAAAATTATAATAAAAAAAAAACCTTAACAAAATAAAAAAATAAAATAATTTTTTATTTGAATAATTATTTTTTGATGTAAAAAAATATTATTTGTTCAAAAAAGTTTTTTCTTAAAAGCCTTTTGTCCCCCTAATAATAGACCGGAAGAGAGAGAGAATCTAGGAAGGACTTTACCGAAGCGCATTTGGTCGCTGGATTAGAAATTATGATTCAATATTGCTGAGCCAACTGTTGGATTTTCAACAATTGTGGGCGCCTGAATGCTTTCGTTTAATAAAAAAAATAAAAAGTGTGAAAGCGTGTGAAATCATGTGAACATGTCTATTTGTTGAGTAGACTTTATGTGAAAAGACATGTTGGTCTCTTTTTTGTCGTTAGAAAACTCGGGTAAATAAACAAAAAGAATGAGAAAGTGGGGTACGGGGAAGTAAAGTCATGTAAACATGTCTACGTATATTCTTTTGTTGAGTAAATTTTGTATGACGAAGACATGTGAGTGCTGGTTTTTTTTTTTTTTTGTCGGAATTCGAATAAAAGAAAGGAAAAATGACTTAAAAAGGGTATTTGATATTGTGATAAAAATTATTGATTAAAACTTTTTTATTGTAACATATGAGAGTTTTATATTGTAAATTTTTTTTTTTTTATTGTAACATATAAGAGTTTTATGTTGTTTATAACTGAAATAGTTGTTAGAACTATTTTTACCAAACAACATGTTGATGGGGACCAAAACATTGTGATTGGCTTATATGTAAAGAAGACTATCATTACACATGAAAGAGAAGAGAATAATGACATTTTGGTAATTATAGGGAAAGTATAGTGCAGAAGTATCTTTGATATTTAAAAACAAAAAAAAAATCAAAACATGCAATAAAATTTTAATGACTGAAATTAATATGTAAATCACACTTGGTATACTTAATAATTAAACTTAACATAATTAATTTTTATTTAAAATTCATGAACGTCACATTTACATTGTTCATAGTTATAACTGATAGTTAAAACCATTCTTCCAAATGGCTTATGAATTTCAATAATCCAAAGAGCTGAACATCGCTTAGAGCCCTTGGAACGATCAGGTCATAATCCAAACTATGCATACTGTACATATGGCCATGGTCCAAGAGATCTCCTTCATGAAAAGTAGTAAACTATGAGCAAGGGAAGTTTTTATCGTGAAAAATATTTGATTTATTCTGCATCCTACAAATAGTCTAAATGTAGTAATAAACATGATATATAAATAAAGGGTAAATAGCTTGAAAGTTTCTAACATTTTTAAAAAGTTATGATTTAGTTTCTATTCTTTTTTTAGCTGAATTGGACCTAATATTTCAATTTAGATACAAAATGACTGATTATCTACATCGGTCTTACTCGATATGCATATTGCTGTACAAATTCATTACAAAAGACATGAATGAAGAATACAATTCATCTCCATTTTTTTCCGTTTTAGTAACAACAAATTTCTACCTCTTTCTGTGTAATTATACTACTGTTGATTTGTGATGAATCATCTGTTTCAAGGTTTCAATCTTCATAAGAGATGTATTGTTGTTTCTTAACTGTCTTACTTAAACCTCGTTTCTAAGTACATGAAAACTTGCTGATTAATAAAGGTCGTCATCTTGCGTTAAACACAAACGTATGCGGTTCTAGCACAAGGCAGCTCTTACAAATAAAAAACCATTCATCATTTTATACCATATGGCTGTTTGGAAGAAAGGTTTTAACTATTAGTTATAACTGTAAACAATATAAAACTTTTACATTTTATAATAAAAAGCTATAGTATAAATATTTCATATATTATAATTCTTAAACCAAAACTGTTGGTTCTAACTAGCCTAATAATCATCAAATAAAATAATACTAACCATCGGTGGTAGTTGTTGGGCCAAATTTTATATGTGGTTTTGGACCCAATCCATATTCGTTTCGGATGTGGAATAGCACATGGAACAAAGAGCCCCTTTCAGGACTGAAGTGGATCCTAAAACGTGGTACCCAAAAAAATGAATAAGCCACAACAGCAGCGAAAATTGGGCACTGGACCACAAAAAGTGGACGACAATCTTCTAGAAATGGTTCAGATGAAGGATGATGATTGTCGAGGGAGGGACAACAACCGTGTACGTTGAGGGAAGATGGAAGGGATTACAATTGTCAAGTGACTAAGGGTGCTGCTTGTTTGAGCAACGATGCCGCGAAGGACATTGAGAGAGAGGGGTGGTGGGCCTTTTTCTTCTTGTTGCTTGTTGGACGATGTGACTCTAGTGAAGAACATTAAAAAAAAAGGCATAGGATGAAAGATTGGAAGAAGAAAAAAATCGATGCACCAATCATAGAAGATTGGGAAATAGATTGAGTATATAGCCCTCTTAAACCATATTGAAAATCAAAGAAAAAAAATAAGGGTGTGTCTATTGACACCTTTTATTATACTTTTCATATGCTCTTAGTTAATAAGATTTTATATATTATTGTATTACTTATTAGTAAAATTACCCTTAAGGACAAAAATGTTTTAAGTAAATACTCATTATATACATTACCTTTAAAAAATATAAATTCCCTTCTAAATAATTAATGAACTTTTTTTTTCAAAAAAATAGAAATGGAATTCCAACATGAAATAGTCTCCTATAAAAAAATGTGGTTTATTATTTTTTCAAAATTCTTATTTTTATTGTTGTTTTATATATATTAATTATAATTATATATATCATTGCTAATTGTTTAATATATAAATAACTACAAATCGTGTGCTCTAATAAAAAGAACCTCTCCTTGGTTGATATAAAGAACACGATATAAAAAAAAGACCATTTTGGTATTGTTTTCAAAATAGGTGAAAATATTTTGTTTTGAAAAATAATAATTTTTGAGAATTGTGTTAAGAGTATTTTTTAAATTTTTGTCTCAAAAAACGTGCAAAAGCATTTCTAAAAATTCTGAAAACAAAAACAAACAAAGTAAATTTCCCTTCTTGTTTTTAAGTAAAGGAAATAAAATTTGTTTGATTTATATATAAACCCTTACAATTCATTACTGATTATTGTTTCCTAGAATTCAAAGTTTGGTTTAATAAAAAGGAAAACATTATATTAAGAAAAAACTATTGCTTAGTATATAAACTAAAAAGAAAAATATGTTTAGAAAAAAATTGTAAGTTTGATTGGGAGATGAGTGAAAAAAGGAAAAACAATTAATACTATTTAAGTGTAGGGGCTTTTTTGGTATTTCAAGAGGGTTGTAAGAAGTAAAATGAGAGATGGTTGAAGAAATGATATGTGAAAAGTAAAATAAGGATGAAGAAATACTAGTATCACTCTCTTTATCATTCTTTATCTTCTATTATTGACACATGCCATCATGCTTTCTAACAAAAATGAACATAACTACAAACTATTGTTTTATCTTTTGTTATAACTTTGCCATTCTTCTATTAGTAAAAATAGATTTGTTATCAGAATTTATTACAAAATTACTTTTTAAAGGATCAAGAAGCTTTTTAAACAAAAAATAAAAAAAATATCTATATATATGGGCATATAACGTTACATTTATGACAGTTATTTTTAATAGATATACACTATTTTTTTTTATCGGTAATTGATATACGATTCGTGTAAACATTATATAACGTTATATATATTAAAGTAGCAAATAATTCTTTTAAAAAATAAATAGAAAACAGAAAAAGAGCATATATATGTTTATAGGCATATAACGTTGCACATAATGGTTAGTTTGAATAGGCATACAACTTTTGGGCTAAATATTATAAAAGGGTGTTTGAAAGGGTGGTGGGAGCCATTAGTTAGAACCACTTTTATAGTAGCATGTAAGAGCTTTATCTGTAGCGATTTTTTTTATTGATACTGTAGCATGTGAGAGCTTTACACTATTTATAACTGAAAAAGTGGTGGGAACCATCCACACAGCTAGTAAGACATTATATATATGACCTTGAAAAATATTGCAAAGGAGTTTGATTAAAGGAATTGATAAAAAAACCTAACAACACATTTTTAAATTTTTTAAAGACAATAACGTAGGAATAAAATTCCAAAAAAAGAGAAATACTGTCATTTTTCTTTCTTTTTAGGAGTAATAACAAGGCCAATATATTAAGGAGTGGCAAAGTTGTAATAAAGATAAAACTATGGTTGTAGTTATGCTTTATTTTTGTTGAAAAGTGTAATAATATGTGTTAAAAAAAGAAGATAGAGAGTGACCCTAGTATAAATAGGAATAGAAGCACTCAAAAATAAATAGGAATAGAAGTTAACAAACAGTTTTAGTTTGATTGGACATATGCCTACGTTTGCTAACTAGAAAAATTATGAGAATTCATTTGTAAAAAGCGATATGAGTGGGCTGTATATAAAGATACAAATAAGAAAAATTGCACTAAATAGTACAGTTTTAATTTTTAATGTAGCAATTAACATACTTTTTAAAATATTGAAGTAAATAGCATATTTAGAATCTTATACTTCTTTAAACACTTGAATTTTTAATTTAACATTTTTATTTTTCTTTTCTTTTTTTTTTTCATCTTCTCTTTCTTTTCATTTTTGTTTTTTGTTTTACCTCACTGTTGTTTTGTGTTTCTCTATACATTATTCTATATAAAAATATATTTTATTTTAATTTAAATAAGCTATTTACTAAACACTATTATATTTTGATTTATTTATTTTTATTTCTAATTAATAATGGACTAATTCCTTCCTTTTCCCTACAAATTACAATCTTAAAATCGCGTATGAAACAATACAATATTCGAAGCTCTTAATAAAGGTAACTGTATACGAAATGATAATCTTTCTTGACAATAAAAAAATGAGAATTAAAATCCAAGCGTGTAGATACATATATTCTTTGGGTACAGGATATAATATTTCATAAATTACAACTACATGCACATTATATCATTGTTGAACTGTTATATGACCTACCAAAAGCGCCAATATGTAAATTAAAGCGACTTTAACCAACATAAAGTCACAAGCTAATTAATTAAGCAGCCGCCAAGTAAATGTATTTTACTGTACCATTTGGTTCTGGTCAGTAATTGTATTTCATTGGTTAGATACAGGGACCGTAAAAGTTGTACATGTTTTGTTTTTTTGTTTTTTTTTGTTTTTGTTTTTGTCTTTTTTTTTGGCTAGGAAGTTTATTATGTTTTTAAATGGATCTTTTCGTCTCTTTGCTGTGGCTCACATCCAATATGCACGTACTTATTTTAGAATGATGGTCGTGGGTTCAAAGCAAAAAGAGGCAAGCACTAGTACGTAGTAATTACTTCAAGTCAGGTAAAATGGCTCCGTTTAGATTCTTGGTTCAAATTAAAAATATAATAATAATTTAAATTTTATAAAAAAAATATTATTACAAAACTAATACAAATTGAAAATTTTGTCGATTTTAACTAGCAAACTAAACATATAATAAGTATAAGTTTTCGTTTCACATGCCTATCAAATACTAATATCATTTGGTCCTTTTTTGACAAAGACTAACACGATTCTAAATTTAAGAATGATTAAATTGGTTTGCTTTTTTTTTTTTTTAAGAACACATAATTTGGTATACTGACTCAAGGACCGATATAAGTGAAAAAAAAAAAAAAAAAAAAAAAAAAATCTCGACTTTGTGCTTTGCTTATGTACATCAAAGAAATCATATGGAGTAAGTCCACAGCGACACGTCAGCACTTCTTTCCACGTCATCATCCGAGTTCATATATCTAGGAGCTGGTGGAGGGAGAAGTAGCCCTTCTGCCAGGTCAGCAAAAAAACTTGGCATGCCAAACAATTCCTCTTCATCCATATAAAACACTTCCTCCCCCTCTTCTATTGCCTTCTCCTCCTCTTAAGTCCACCTCCACCCTCTCCCCAGTCGCCGAGGCACCGCCACCCTCGCTCTTCGGCTGAAACGCCTCGGCTGCCTTCTCCGCTACTGCTCGGATGTCCTTCGAATCCGTGGAGGCCGGGACCGGCAGGCGCCACGCCAAGTCCGCGAAACTGAGGCACGCCGGCCTGCCCCTCAGAGCCAACGCCACCACGTCGTGCGCAGGCGCCCCCATCTCCGCCGTCGCGTACGTCCCGAGCCATATCCGTGACTGCTTGCCCGGCTCCCTCAGCTAGCAAACCCACTTGTCGTTGTTCCTCCGCCGCACCCCGCGGTACACCGGGTGCCTCGTCTCCTTGAACACCCTCCTCCCCGCCTTCTTCTTCGGCCGGCTCGCCGCTAATATCACTTCCTCGTCCGAGTGTGCAGCTCTGACGCCACTCACGGCAGACGCCATGTTATCCATTGGAGAATCAATGGTTCTTCTGACACACCTAATAGATTGTTTTTTTGTAAGGTTTGCGAATTGGACACGGGGGTTGAACGAGTGTGAAAAGGAGCGCCATTTGACGGTTCAGTTCGGATAGGCCACGGTTCCCACTTGGGTGGTTTTGTGAAAAATATGACTTAAGAGGTAAGTTACTAGTTTATTTATTCTTTGACTTTTGTTTGACTGACGGCAAAAGTGGGGGCCAGAAAAGGCCAAATACTAGAATATCCTAAACTGAGTGACGTTAGTGTTTCAGCAGATTTCCGCCGCTAATACGCACGTTTCGTTTAAAAGCTCTCTGACGTGGGAGACAGCTCAGAACCAGACACGTATTTTGTGTCGTTTTCTATTTTAAGTTCGGCTTTCTGGGCAGTGGGAAATGGGCGCCTGGACAGAAAACGACTGGCTGTCGTACTTGAAGAAACCGGGAAAGCCAATATAATTTTTATTATTATTGTTCCTTTTTTATTTTTGTGGTTGTGAATGTTATTTACAATCTGTAGAGCTCTCATGATCTCATGCTGACTGGAATGCATGATCATTCTAGTGGCTCTGATTAGATAATTTAGTAAGAAAAAAATCTGCCCTTTTTAAAAAGTTAACCGCATTAGGAAAGTGTTGTCTTTTTTTTTTTTTTTTTTGGGAAAATCTGCTTTTTCATGCACTTGCATGGTACAGCCGACTTCTGCACATCTCGTCAAATGCATAATCACTGGGATCATGCCCAATGACCATCGTTAAGTTCAGGTTATAAAAAAAAAAAGGGCAGTGAACAGTTGATCTGCGAGGCTGTGTTTATTATTATTTTTTTATCCTCACTTTTTTGTTTTGCACTCCTTAGTTAGTGAGAGATAACTTGACCTTCATGAGCTGTTCACTTGACAATCTTTTCTTCTTTTTTTTTTTTTTAACTTTATCATTTATTTTATTTTGTTGAATGAAAGGAAATCTTTTTCATTCTCCTAAATGAAAGCATTACAGTAATAGATTTTAGACTAATATTAAGATCGATTTAACAAACAATTCGTCCCATTGAACTAATAAGTTAATTAATGAATTGCACCAAAATAAAAACTCTTCTGGATTGTTATGCATATAGAACGCACAAGCACAAAAAAACTAGAAATGATATAAATACAAAATTACAACTAGATATAGATCTAGTGGACCAAACTCATCAACACTAAAAAAAAAAAAAAAGATCCAAGTACATATAGATTTATTCAATATGAAAACAAAATAGATGAATATAAAAAAAAGATTTATCGGAAAGAGGTCCCCTAAAGGTCCCCCTCTAATGTAACAACTAGCCGAAGTTTGAGATAAGAAATGATGAGACGAAGAACAAAAGAGAACTTTTATAATCGATTTTTACATCTAGAGTATATAAAAAATTTAATTTCGAAAGTTAATAAAAAATTCATCTATCATTATTTGCGTTTACACTAAATGATAATATTACATTAAAATATAAAATAATTAAATGAATCTTAAGTTTAACTTGTCCAATCCTTTTCTCAAGTTAATAGTCCAATCATATAATTAAGATTAGTTTGATTTGTTATATTGAAGTATGAGAAAATATGTGATTTTAAAAAAAAACCAAAAGAATTACACCAATTATCACAGTTTCAATTTTTAATGTAAGAAACAGTATACTGTTAAAAATATTTAAATACGTAGAATCTTTAGAATCATGTGCTCTGTTAAACATTTGAATTTCTAATTTTACTTCATTCCTTTTCTTCTTCTCTTTTTTCGTTCTCTCTGATTTATTGCTTCCTGTTTCTCTCTACATCATTTTATATAAAAATAAATTTCATTTTAATTTAAATGGGCTATTAACTAAATATTGTTACATTGTGATCTATTTATTTTTGTTCTCAATTAATGATGGCCTAATTACCTCTTCTCCCTCTTAAGCAATTGTTCAATTCAACTCTAATTAATTTAGATTTAAATTTGAAAATTGAAATAGCAGGGTGTGTATGTGTGTATTAAACGTGAAACTAATGACATAACTAAAATTTTCAAAAATAAAAAATCTACAAAAATTTGTAAATTAGAAATTTTAAGAGGATGAAAAAAAAAGTAGCAAAAATGTGCCTTGTGCTTTTAACTATATTAAAAATAATTTTTGCCACCAAATGGATTAAAAACAAGCTAAGAAGAAGGAAAGTTATTCGTTACATGTACAAAATAGAGTAATTAATTAATAAAATCAGCTTGAAATAGAAATGGCAACGGGGCAGATTTGGGGAGATAGTCTTCTTGCTAGCCTGCCCCGTGAAGAAAAACTAGCCACATCCTTACCCCATCAACTTGTATAAATTGGAGGAAGATTTCCTCATCATAGGTTTGGGCTACTCTTGGTAACCCATTTATCTAATTAATTATATTCATAATAAATAAATAAATAAATAACACCTATATAAGACTAAGTTAAAAATAAGTGAAAATTATTTTTTTGAATTCTCATTGATATTATGCAATATAATATTATACTTAAAATTATATATATTATAGCATATTATATCATTTAAAACTACAATATAAGTTTCACGGGGCAAGTAAATGAGAAATAGAGTCGAGGACTTTTATACATGTCCTTGCCCCCATAGCCAATGGCCGGTTACACTTTCCACCTTACCATTTATAATCCTAATCTATTTATAATTAGGTTTTTCTGTCCTATTTAAGATGGGTCCATGTAAGTAAATAAATTTGTGCGTAAAATTGTTATCTCTAAATTTTGATAGAGTTTAAAAAGTGTATTTGGAGTGCTTATATAAACAGGTAAATAGAATAATTAACTAGGAGAGCGGATAAATTAGTCAGCAATGTAATTAGTCTCTAACCGAGAGATTCAAACTTCACGTTTTTTTAATAGAGTGGATTTGTATCTTGCTAAAAAGGCAGTCCCTTCAGTAAATATCATATAGCATGATCACGATATTATTATTTTTATTTAAGGAAATGATTTTATAAATTTTCTTATAATAATTCGTTATCATGGAGTAGTTATTAATGTAAAAAAAAAAAATGTGACGTTGCCCAGTTGAATAGCCTGCCTAGATGCGGCTTTCACAACCCCGTGTGTGATGCGCGCCGGCTTTTCTTAGTTCAGCTCTCAACAAAAACCTTTTCGAACCGACAAACTCCCTCAACAGACTAATTATAGAAAGTAAACTTTTGTTAAAACTAAGGGTCAACAAAAGTACATGATTACGTTCCAAGAATTGGTCCAAAGATTCAGCACTCTAATTTAGATACAAAAAAAAGCCTAATTTATATATTAGTAAATGGATTGTGTACACGTTGAAAAAAAGGATCACATGATACATCAAACTAAAGGCCGACAATCTCTAATCTAATCCATTTGGATCACACATTCTAAATAAATGGTGTATATATACGCACACATAATCAGGATTATCATCATAAGGAGTAACTCCATAGAGACACACCAGCATCGCTTTCCACGTCATCCGAGCTCATATCAGTAGATGGAGGAGGGAGAAGTAGCCCTTCTGCCAGGTCAGCAAAAAAGCTTGGCGTTCCAAACACTTCCTCTTCGTCCAAATAAAACATTCTCTGCTCCTCCACACCATTCTCCTTCTCCTTCTCCTTTTCCACCACCATCCCTTCATGACTCCCCCCCGAAAACCCGCCGTACTCCAGAGGCCGGAACGCCTCTGCGGCCTCCGCCGCTGCCGCGCGGATGTCCTTCGAATCCCCCGAGGCCGGGGCCGGAAGTCGCCAAGCCGAGTCCTCGAAATTAAGGCAAGCCGACCGGCCCCGGAAAGCCAGAGCCGCCACATCATGTGCCCGCGCAGCCATCTCCGCTGTCGGGTAAGTCCCGAGCCATATCCGCGACTTCTTGTTCGGCTCCCGGAGTTCGCAAACCCACTTGTTGTTGTTCCTCCGACGCACCCCGCGGTACACCGGGTGCCTCGTCTCCTTGAATACCCTCCTCCCCGCCCTCTTCTTCGGCCGGCTCGCTGCCAAAATCACTTCCTCGTCCGAATTCGAAGCTCTGCTCATTCCAGAATCAGCAGACATAGAAGAACTTTCACGCTTGTAATATTCCATCATAGTAGTACTATTCAACAATGGATAAGGATCCGGGAATTGACCAAAATTATTATTATCGATTAAAATCAGTTTAGTTTGAGTACTTGCAGTAGTAGTATTACAATATTTGATTCTAAGAAACGGGATTTTTTTTTTTTTGAGTTGGATAATGAGAAATGAAATGGGGTTTTATAGCTTTGATTTGGGTGTTGTCAGCGAATTGAACACGGAAAATTGAAAAGTATTTTGCTTTTGCGAATCAATCTGTAAAGCTTCGAATAAGCCGCGGTTTCCACCAGGGAGTTAAGAAAGGAAAACGACAAAGAATTGTACTTGAATTAGTAAGTTTGGACTTTTCATGTCACTTTCCAGTTTGACTCGTTCTAAGTTGTACCCCACTTTTTGTTCACGAATAAGGAAACCTTCCAAGTGTTTATCAAATAAGCACGTGTATATATCCACTCAGTGGACATCAAAATATTGCACGTTTCATTTTCGTTCACACGACGTGGCAGCCAGCTAAGGACCCAGAATATATTATTTTATTACAGCGCAGTCATTTTTGCAGTTGATTAAGTTGTGTGGGGTCAGGGCTTAAAGTGATTCGCGACGTTAAATGGAGACACCAGAAATTTTTCTGTGGTCTCAAAATGCTTTTAGTGGTTTTCTCTCTTGCCTGACTGGATTGCAACATCTGGATGTTACCGTGGCCGTTGATCGGATATGATCTGTCATTAGAACATGAGTTTGTTAATTTTTCCGGGTTCTAATTAATTAACAATTGTTTTTCTAAATAGTGTTTTTCAAATTGATAATTAATTGCAATGGGAAATGCTTTAACATTATAGAAGCGTTTTCCATTATATCATTGTCAATTCCATCAAAACATTGTCATAGCGTACTGTTCCAAGAGATAACACTAAAGAAAAGGTACAATCATGTGAAGTTTTATTTTCTTATGGTAATAATTATGTGATGTTGATGATAAAAAGGTGGAGTTTCCTTCAAATAAAAATCAACTTATTTTTAATAATTGAAGAGCTAATTATATCTTACTATCTTCTGTTATAATTATACAAACACAAGTAAATATGCCTGTATGTAAAGACAAAAAAGATATGTATGTATGTATGCATGCATGCAAGCATGATGCATACATTTTGCAAGATTAAAGCAAAAAAAGTTTTAAAATACATATTTTACGTTTCAAATGAAATACAATTTTCTTAGTAACTATTCAACACAATTCTTTTAAAGTTTTGGAACTAAAGTCTTTTCTTAAAACTGGAGAATAAGTCTTCAGGAGCTAGGCAAATGATACAAAAATGCTTATTTTTATTTTAAATAAAAGTAGTTTGAGTAATAAAAAGTTACCATTTCTATTTAATTATATAGTTAAAAGAATCACACTAAAATTAAATAAAATAGTTTTTGTGAAGGAAATACTATATAATAATGATAGACGTCTTTGAACAGTCAAAATTATATGTACATAAAAAGAATTAATTACATAGCTATACTCTCTAATTTTACTATTTTTTTAATTCACTCTCGATTTTGCTCTTATTTCGAGGGTATGTTTTGAATTTGAAAATTATATTTCTATTTTATCCATCTAGCACTTTGTGTACGAAAATGACAATAATAAAAATAAGACATAATTAGTTACATGAAATTATATGTTTTGAAATAATGAAAAAAACTTTCAAACATATTAAATTTTAAAAGTAAAAAAACTAAAAAACAAAAAACCAAACAATAGCATAGAAAAAACCACAACACCTTCGCCCACAACATGCCACAAACCCCTAACTTTCGCCCACTGCTAGCGTGAAGGACCAATCCTTCGACCGAAAACCTTAGTCATCATCGCTACCTCAATTGCATCATTAGGGATGATGAAATACTAATTAGGGTTGGTGTTATCCATGACGATCATATGTAGTCAGTTCGAAATTAGTCCCTTTGTCGAGGAGGACATCATTGAACTCACTTCTAGGGTAGCTCCCTGAGGACAATAGAAACACAATGACCATCGTTGACCGTGGTATTTCTTGGTGCTTATTACCACATTGATTTGAGCTCCTCCATGAAGTTGGGTAGTTGTTGGTGAACCAGATTGGGTGTGGTTTGGGCGACAATATGTAGACTTTTTTTTTTTTTTAGATTTTATGTTTTATTTCAATTTTTTTTATTTTTTTATAATATGCTTAAAATATATTTTAAAAAATATTTTAAGGATATTTTATTTTGTCTCTTTTTTTATGGTATAATAAAAAAGCATGAGGAAAAAATTGAATTTTTTTAAAAAACATCTAAAAGATATTTCAGTAGTTTCTCAAAATAATGTGTTGATGGTTGTTTTTACACCACGTACTTTTGGAAGCCTAGGCCAAGGATCCTGTTGTGCCATGCTCATGGAACTCCCATGGGCCGTAGTTGGATGGGTCTTAAGTAAGCAAGTAGGTTTGCTTGTTTTAGACCAATCTAATTTTAACCCAACTTGGGGGTTTAAATTAATCAAGTTTAAAATGAACAAGTGATGGAGAAATCAACCTAAAAGCCTATATTTTACCCTTAGAAATTAGTTGCATGAACAGGAATTTTTATAAATGTCATATTTTAAGATTTACTTTTTATAAATACCACACGTATTTATTTATGGCACAAAAAAACATGCAATATAAATAATAGTATGACATAAATTTTTTCAAGTATGGTATGAATATATACAACTTTTAAAAATGTGGCATAACATAAAAATTTCTCTAGCATAAAAGCCCAAGTCCAAAGCTCAAAAATTGGCCAAAAGCCCACAAATCTTATTTCATTTTATTTTTTGTTAATTCACTAATCAGATCAAAAGGACATGTTATATAAAACTCATCTGCTTGTTGCATGAGGAAAATCTGTAAAACATTTAACATCGATTTTAATTCGATCTATTATGTAACATATTTCAAAATTCAAGGACTTAATTATCAATTTATAGTTTAGAGACTAATTTGCTAAAAGCGATAAGTACAAGCAAAAAAGCCTCAGAAATTTTGAATTAGCTAAGGTTTTGTGATATGTGTTTCAATGATATAGTGGTAAAGAAAAATCCTTTTCATCTCCATGAGGTTATTTTTATCCTATTCATAAAATTGTAGGTCTTAGTTTGAAATATGATATACTCTTTAGACCAAATCTTACTACCTTATTAATAATAAGGTTATAATTTTATAAAGTTAAATAAGATTGATCAGTAATAAATATTAGCAAGGAGAAATGAAAACTGAAAATGACGTTACGGAGTGTGTCGCAGAATGGAAAGAGGAAAGAAAAGTAGGCCCCAACGAGACGACAAGAAGCTGAGGTTAGTGGGTGACAGCAAATTAAAGCCCATGATAAACGAGGACAACGTGACCAAAGCCCTTTTTAGGTTGTTTTGTGCCTTCTACAGTGGAGATGTCGTGCTTTTCTTTTTAAATAGGCTTGTAAAAATTATTGGGCTATGGTGTCGTGAGAGGGTGGGATAGTCCACCTTGTTGGGCCGCAAGCCCCCGGGCCCAAGGTTGTCGGCTAAATTCATTGACGGAATGAATGACACACTGGTTCCAAGCTAAAATAATGTTATGGTAAAACTTCGTTTAAAACGATCTGGCAGAAGTATATATGAAGCACATATTGAGATGATATAATTCCAAGTAAATTCATGATAAAAAAAGAATATTTTAATTCTATATATGGAGCACATAGAGTGAATTTGTGATAACGTCAAAACATATATAACGAAGAACAAAAGGAACGTTCCCTTAAAAAAAAAAAAAAACAAAAGTAAGGTAATAGGTAATTCACCGAAAAAAAAGGAACGAAATATAAAGAAGTTTTGTTGAAGTCTTGAAGAGCACCAAACGAAGGGTAGTTATAAGACGATAATGTTCTAATGATCAGGACGAGTAACTATATTGTAGGACATAATATGGTATTGGTAATTCATACCACATGCATTTAATTTATTCATGTATTGTAAGTCTGAAAAAGAAAATTAATAGACATAAATATACGTCTATAATCTTACAAAGACTATGGTAGAAAGTGCAAGAGTGTTTAGATTAAGTTGGACCATCATACACATTAACTAGATTATTGAAGAAGCAATATATAAGGGGTCAATTTGAAAAATATGACTTGTGTTGTATTGGTGTTTTGAAGTTTATAATTTTTATAAAAAAAGTTTGAAACACATCGTTTTCAAGGAATAGAAAGACACTATTGTTCTTGGGTAAAAAAAGTTAGAATTAAGTAAATATGTATTATTTAAGGGTCTTTTGGTCTTTTTTAGTTAGAAAATGCATGAATAAAAGGAAAGAAGAACAAATAATGGAACACAGCAAGGACGTTAAAAAGTAACATTAAAATAATACTCAACTGAATAAACCTCGAGGGGTTAGGTAAGTGGTAAAAGGCGTTGGCCTTGGAGGTGTGCTCCCACCAAGTCTAGGGTTTATATCTTCTTGGATGCAAATCTTTTAAGACCATGCCCCCTAGTGTAAAATCCACCGCCACTTATCCTGATCTATACAGGGCACCTTTTGAGCTAACAAAATATATATATATATATATATTAAAAAAAGCCACAATAGAAGTCTCATTTTTTGGCATATGAGTTAATAATCATGCACGATCGATTTCAGTCTCTTAGGATTGAAATAATACATAAATGGTCATTTTAGTCTCTTTTGATAGATCAAACGAAATTATCACCAAAAGTAAAAACCACATAGGTCTAGGCTATTCCTAGCATAATAATGCATGAATAAGATTCAAAGCAAATTTGATTTCGATTATTCATCCCAATTCTCTCACTCTAAAATTTCAGCTCCGAATCTTACTCATCTTAATTCTGAGTCTATATTTATTGTCTCTATTTTTCTCTCCATTTAACTATCTCCTTATTATTTATTTGACCCATCATTTAAACTTAACAACTAAAAATATAGTAAAAATTAAATATTAAAAGGTATCAAACAATTTGCTTAGTTGTTAAAAATTTATTGAAAGACATCCAAAGAAACAGGAAAAATAAGACAAGAAATCTTGATTCCTTAATTCCTATCCAGTCGGATTATATGTCGAAGAAAATCAAATACCACAACCATATGGCTGCCAAAGGAGCTGTTCGGATACCACAAGCGGTTGGATGCCAACACTTGCTTCATTATGTCAAAAAATTTGCCCTTGTTGTAGTAAATAGAATCGTTTAAAAGCAGGAGGTAGAAGTACAACGGAGTGGCAAAAACGACCGAGAAAGCAATATTCCCAGGAAGACCAAATCCAGATTCCGAATTAGGCAAGGATTCATTCTGATATAGCACCGTATGGGCCCGTGATAAACGCCAACACCGTGGAAATAATAGAGAGAAAAGTTAACTGCGTTGATCGATGAATCGAATATTTGTAGGCCTTGCCGTGCAACGTTGATTGCCATCGAACTGCGAAGCGCTTTATCATTGCGGCTGCTGAGCAACCGAAAGCCAGCGAATCAAAAGCAAGAAAATATCGAAACGAGGTTCGTTTTCTGAAATGTGCCAAGCCATTTGAATTATCGTTTGCCCCAAGCATGGTTGTGGCTGCTGTAAATGTCATGCTCACTATCATCGTCGCCATCAGTAAGTTAGTGCGACTTTTAACCTTATTCGAACTTTTATTTTCCTCTCCAAATATAGATGTGTCCACTTTTGTATCCTTGACGACCATAGCTTCTTGCAAACCATTTGGACTTTTTAGCTTCTATTGTGATTTGATCACAAACTAGAAAGGGGTTGATTGTTTTGCAGGAATAATAATATTGTGAGTATTAGTATCACATGCATGTGAAAATAAATAAATAAATATATATTGTAAATTATATATATTTGCAATTGTGACAAATTCAAGTATTAAAAAGTATGAAGCTAAATTCAATGCTTTTCAGAATATTTTTGCACGGCCGTGAGATAATATAGAAGCAATGTGCAGCCGCACCCTTACCGCACACGGAGAGAGCCCGCTTATGCGCAAGTTGAAATCTCACGTGGCCACGCTTGTTAGTATCCTAAAGTTTGTGTTTTGTGATTTTTTGGGGTTTTTTACCTATTCTTTTGTAAATCTATAAATAAATAGATTGAGTTCTTTTCTTTGTAGAGAGAGAAAAACTCGAAATTTGAGAGAGAGGCTTGAGAAAAATTCTAGAGAGAGTCTGTGCTATTTTCTCTTGTAAACTTTTTCATCATCATAGTGAATTATTCTATAGCTACTGAAAGTGGACGTAACTCTTATATCGGGAGTGAACCATTATAGATTTCATGTGGTCTTTTTTTTTTTCTTTCACATATTTTTCATTCTCGGTAGAATTAGAGCTTCTAATTCGCAACAACTGATATCAAAGCTGTAGGTTTTGAGGGAGAACGATGGCAAGCGACGAAGGAACCACACTCAGAATTGCAAAATTAGATGGAACAAACTTTGTGTTTTGGAAGATGCAGATGGAAGATTATCTATATAGCAAAAAGCCACACTTGCCAAGAGACCAGAAGGTATAAAGGATGCAAAAATGGAGTCTTCTTAAGATAGGTCCAAGGAGTGATCCAGTTGATGTTATAAAAAAAGTGGGTCATACTGTGACGAAGGAGACGACCACCACAAAGATAATGAAGTTGTTGTTAGACATATATAAGAAGCCTTCTACGTAGTTTAAATTTCAATTAAATTATTTGAGACTATAAAATATAGTTTCAACTACACTCCCGAAATGCCCCAATAGTGATTAGCTGATCATCTATGCACATATATACTGTAACTCAAAATAATTAAATCAACCAGTCTAGTTTGGATTTCGGGACATACCTTATTGGAAGGACCAAGAACACTTGACCTATTCATAATGTCAAATGCGGTCATGCCCTCTTTGTTGATGGTTCTTTCATTCGTTCTTGGATTAGGGAGGAGAGGCATTATATTTTAGAATGTCCATAGGTACAAGCCAGATGGAGAGCAGTATTTCTTTCATTGTCTTGGTCATTTAAAACATCGTCAAAAGCGATTGTATTCAAGAGAGTATGAAGAGCAAAAACCTGTTTATATTCGACCGCAAAGTGAAGGGCTGTTCGGCCATTTTTTGATGAGTGTTTTTATCACTTGAGTGTGCTGATGAGTCGATTTTCCTTCAAATATGAGACCTTTAGCTTGGTATTTTGATGGTTTTTGGATGTTTTGTTATTCTTTTTATGTGTTTATTTTGTAGGCTAGGAAAATGTTTAGCAGATGCAGTTGATTGCAAAAAAGACAAAAAATCTGGTTCAAAGTGAGGATTTAATTAAGAAGGATTAAGATTCAAAGCCGCGGCCTTGAAACTAGGCGCCGCAACGCCAAAGGAAGGACAAAGCAGTTGCAAGGCAGTGGAGCCGACGCCGCGGCACTGGATGGTGGGTGCCTTAGTGCTGGTAATGTGAAGAAAATCTGTGTCAGAGGCTAGCGCTGTAGCTCTCGAATCTAAGGCCACGACGCCTAGTAGGGATTTTTAGAGAGTTAAATGCCAATTTTTTTGGAATCTCTCATTTTTGCTACACACCTATGAATAGGATCTTTTTAGGGTTTTTAAGGCGGTCTTTATTAGAGAACAAAGAGAAAAAAGAGAGCCAATTCTAGAGGAGAAGAAGAGCATTTAAAGCGGATTCTCAACTTCTGATTCAACTTCATAATCAGTTTTTATTTCTCTTTTTTTTCGTCCTTGTTTAAGATTTTATTTATGCTGTTTTTTTTTTTAATTGTCATGGACTAATTTCATTTTCTAGGTTAGTAATGGAACCTATTCATGAAGCTTGATTAAATATATTTCCTTTTCTATAATTTTATTCTATACTGTGGTTGTTTATTTCATCTCAAGCTTAATGCAATTTTATTATCTAGCCATTGATTGAATCGATTTGGTGAACCCTAATAATATCAATGGAGTTACTGTGTTAATGACCTAGATAGAATAACATTTGTTAATTTGAGATAGACATATATTCACATTGCATGTGCAGCCATTTTGAGGTTTTATCTTAATGAATTCTTCTTAATTTAATTCTCATAGATATATAGTGAATTATTTTGGAAGGGTATTTTTGCATGGCCATCGACGGAGGCTTGTGAATATTTTGGTGCTCTCGGGTGACAATCACATTAGAATAATTATCATAGGAAAGAAAGGAATTTTAATCAAGTAGATTGCTGGGGGAATTTATAAACCTAGGTTTCATCATCTATTAATTTCTATTTATTAATTGAATTTAATTTTTAATTTATTATTTTATTTTCTATCTTGCAATCTTTATTATTGTTTGGATAAAACTAGAGAATAGTAAATTAGTAATTAACAACATAAAAATAATTATTAGTCTTTATAAGAATGATACTTTTCTCATCATTATATTACTTGCGCAATACAATACGCATACTTGCGTGCGTAAAATTGACAACATGTGCCCATTTCTTGCCGAAATGTGAAGAGCAGTCTTACCTTCTTTATGCTTTATTTAAGCGAGAGAACGGTTTGTTTTTGAAATACTCTCAAAACATGTAGAGATTCCCATTTTTGCAGCACATTGATGAAGCATCCATCCGAACTCATCCGGTATCTCTAAAATCTCGGACTCGTATTTTTTCAACATTTTTGCCACAAAATCTAAAAGGAAAGAGACAGAATCTCAATGCCAACACTCACATATAGAGCCAGGAATTTTTATGATAACACAACTTGAAAACGGAACAAAATAAGTAAGTTTGCTTCGCATGCTTAATATTTTATAAGTCAGTTTTAGAACAATCTGCTTAATACCCATTGTACATGTTTAGCTCAATTCCATCATAACTTCATCTATTTATTTATTTATTTTTGGACCAATGATCCCTTAGATGCGCATGACATCCATCATGTTTTAAAGATTTGCATCTTAAAAACATAAAAAATGGTCGAGAACTGAGGTAGAGAGTTTCATTTTTGTCTTGGTGACTATAGTTGGAGGTACGATCCTTATAGCTTTCCTATTTCATTTTAATATATCACGAGGGGCACCGAAAAATGTCACGGAAGGACATGACATATCTTTAGGCACACGAAATATGTCCAGGAGGGTTATGTAGGCATGTCGGAAGGATATGCTCCAAGTTTGTGGCATAAATAAAAGCTGAGTTTAAAAAAGTGGCATTTATGTGAATGCCTTTTTTTTTTTTTTTTTTTTGGTTGCATTCCGCAAGTGTGTTTATGTACCAAAATATCCAAAACGTAGTTACCTCCAAAATTATGGCATTCCATTTCTAAATGATTAAAACAATTGACGTTCGACAAAAATCTAACTAAATTATGGAGGGGAGATCCTAGAAAGAGATGGGAATTCTTTATGGATCAAGTAAAACAACCGTCATTAAAATTTTCCTTTTATATTTCATATATATTCGTGATAAAACAAGAATATTTTGATTCGATGGAGCACATGTTGTGGCAATGTCAAAGCAAATATAAGAAGAACAAAAGGAGCATAATATATATTTAACCAAAAAAAAGGGACGAAATATATAGGTGTCTTGCTGAAGTCTTCAAGAGTGTTGAACCTAGTGTAGTTTAGTTAAATTCATCAGATTCTAACGAAGTGAGTTGTCGTTTGAAACATTGCATTGATGATGTATGTAATACATGCCATATACATCTAAGTAATCATATATGGCAAGTCCGAAACGAAAATTAAAAGACAAGCATCTATAATCTCATATAAATTAATAGGCACAATGTGGAAGAGGGTTTAGAATAAAGTGACCAGCATGCACATTAACTAGATTAGTCAAGAAGCATTGTATTCAACACAATAGAAGTCTCACTTTTTGGCATCTCAGTAAACATAGGGCCTGTTTGTTTCATGGCTTTGAAATATGATAGTTTAAATTTTTTTGGTTTGAAATGAGAATATGAAAAAAGTAGTTTGAAACTGTAATCCAAACTGGTGCTTAAATGTTTAATGATTTTAGATTTGATAAGGTAATAAAATTTAAAATCTGGTTTTGATATAAAAATTTTTGTAGAAAAGTGGTTCAAAACTTGAGTTTAGATAGGGCAAGGGGGGTGTTGTAGGAAAGAGTCCCTTTTAAGTTTAATGTTTAAGATCAAGTCTGAGGTTCTTTCTTTTTCTTTTCTTTTTTTTTTTCCTTCTCTCAAAACGCCTGCTTAACTCAAAAACTAAGTTCAAAACTCATAAAACCTGAAACACACACCCATAGTTGTAATAAATAAGCACGAAGACTTCAGTCACTTAGGACTGAAATTATACATATATCGTGCATTTTGATTTAGCAAACGAAATTATCACCAAAAATAAAAAAACACACAGGACTTAAGCGTCCATTCAAAGCATATAAATGGACGAATGAGATTCAAAGCAAATCCGATTCCTATTATTCATAGAACCGGAACCGACTATAACGTCCCAACTCCAAATCCTGCCAGCTTTGTTCCTGCGCACTCTGATTCTTGTGCTTCAACCAGCGAGATACAGCTACAAATGCTTTCCTTCCTAAATCAAATAGAATGCCCTTGATGTAATTACAAGAAGCCCTTAGAAGCGGGAGGAAGAAGTATAGCAGAGTGACGAGAAAGGCGGAGAAAGCAATATTCCCAGGAAGACCAAAGCCAGATTTGGAATTAGGCACGGCTTCATGCTGATATAGCACCACGTATGTGGCCAAGATAAACGCCGACACCGTCGAAGTAATAGACAGAAAAGTTAACAACGTTGTCAGATGAATGGGATAACTGTAGGCCTCGCCACGCAACTTTGACTGCAATCTAACTGCGAAGTACATCACCATTGAGGCTGCTGAGCAACCGAAAGCCAACGAATCAAATACCAGAAAGTATCTAAACGAGGTTCGAGCTCTGAAATGTGCCAGGCCATTTGAACTCTCGTAGCCTCCAGGCATGGTTATGGCTGCTGTAAATGTGATACTAACTATGATCGTCGCCACCAGCAAGTTGATGTTTGCCGTGTTCTCTACACTTTGCCTTTTGTTTTCTTCTCCAATATTAGATACGCCCTCTTTCTGCCTCTCTTTTGTGTCCCTGACGACTAAAACTTCTTGCAAACTGTTCGGATTTCTTATCCTCCATTGTGATTTGATCATAAACTGCAAAGGATTAATTATTTCGCAGAACTAATGTCAGGACTGACACACTACACATGCATGTGGGTAAAATATAGCTTTTGCCTTATAGTATATATATTCCATATAATATGCAAGCACGTATAGAAAACCTTTTGTTATAAATTAATCACCCTACGACATGCTATTTCTAAATGATAAATTAAACCAACTGACATTTAACATAAAGAAATTATGCAGTAGATCCTAGAAAGAGATAAGAATTCTTTATGAATCAAGCAAAACAGCTGTGATTTTTTCCTTGCATATTCCAAGCGTACATAATTAGAAGAGCACTGAAATATATAAATATATATATATATATGTCAAAAACGATCTTGGTAAAATAAATCCACCTATACCATACATAATTACTTGCTAATCTTTTCAAATACTGAAGCACCAAAAACTCAAAATTTTAAATTGATCAGTCTGGTTTGAATTTGGGACGTACCTTATCGAAAGGACCAAAAATACTTAGATCTATTCAAAATGTCAAAAGCGGTCATCCCTTCCTTATTGATGATTCTCTGGTTAGTTCTTGGATCATCGAGGAGACGCATTATAATCTCATAATGTCCATAGATACAAGCCAGATGCAAAGCAGTGTTTCCTTCATTGTCTTTTTCATTTAAAAGATCGTTGAAAGCGATTGTGTTCAAGAGAGCATGCAGAGCATAAACCTGTTTGTGTTCGACAGCAGTATGAAGGGCAGTCCGGCCTTTGTTGTCCAATAATTCACACACATCAGGACATTCTTTGATGATTGTTTTTATCACTTGAGTGTGTCCGTTCTTTGCCGAAATGTGAAGCGCAGACATACCTTCTTTATCCTTTATCAAAGCGAGAACAGGGCTTCTCGTCAAAATTATTTTCCAAATTCTGGAGATTCCCATGTTTGCAGCATAGTGACGAGGCATCCATCCAAACTCATCATCCGGTATAACTAAAATCTCGGGCCCACATCTTTGAAGCAACACTGCCAGAAAATCTAATAATAGAGAGAATTTCAATGCCAACACACATTTAGGGCCGTAAATTATAAGCAGCACAAAACGACATCATCAGCTTAAAATGATACAAAATAAACAACTTTAGACTGCACGTTTGATACTAATATAGTCATTTTCGAGTTAGCACTTATAACACGAAAATGATTAGGTTAGTTTTAAGCAAACCTGCTTAACACCCATGATACGTTAAACTAAACAGGTTATATATGTACCAGCACAACACATTCGTAGACACCCGGTATAGGACCCACGTATATTTAACAAACATTTTATTGAAACTCATACTTCACAATTAAAAGAAAAAGAAAAAAGTGAAAAGATATATAAAATAACTATTAATTTTTAGACCCTAACACGAATGGTTATGTTTTGAAACTTGACTTGAACCTTACGTTATTTATGGTTAAACTAATGTTATTAAACGACTAGTTTGTTATTTAATACATACACTCTGACTTTTTTTTGCTCTCTAAAAACTATGCTATCAAGTTTTAAACAGGGTAAATTTACAATTTTCTCCTCAATTATTTATGTCATTCATATTAGAATGCTCGTGAACTTTGAAATGTAAGTATATACTCCACCCTCTAGTGGAGAGTTGTCTCTAATTTCATTAATTCTATAAAAACTTCATTTATTATTACTATTATTTTTGGATGAAATGACAACTTAGATGCCCCTTAGAGGGTACATCTGTCATGTTTTAAATAATTTAATCAAAGCATCTTAAAAACATAGTGACACATAAATTTTAAGTAGAACATCAACCAATCTTATAGGGCGTTTGAAAAACACGTTAGAAAAAACAAATTTTTTAATTGCTAGAATGTAAAGTTCTCATGTGTTACAGTGAAAAACAAAACTTTACTACAGTATAAAACTTTCACTTACTATAATGTTTAAGTTCTAATGTATTTCTCAAACGAACTTATAATTTTGTCCAATATTTCTTATCATGCTGCTAAACTAAGTCGAAGAAAACTCACGAGAATGATCGCGGATTATAGCTAAGTGCACGATAGTCAAGCTGTTTTTTCCTGATATAGAGCAGTCGGAATAAGCGTCTAAAATAAAGAGAGCAATTTTCTGGTATCCTCCATCCAGAGCGAGGAACAGGGGCGATTCCCCTGCCTCATTGTCCAGTGTAGTCAATGTTGGGTCTTCGATTATCAATAACTCCGCAATGTCTAAGTGACCGTTCATCACTGCTTCATGGAGTGCTGTGTTTCCCTCGTTATTCGCCTTCCGCAACTTCTGCTCGTACATGTCTTGGGCGTGTTTGTACTTGGTTTTGGCCTCTTATAACCTTTTGTTCTCAGCTTCTACTAGTCTTTCCACTAACTCCTCTTGGGCCTTTTTGTACTCGGCTTCGGCGTCTGCTAACCTTTTCTTCTCATATTTTACTATGATTTCCACTAGAATTTCCACAACATCCAACCTTCCCAACCTTGCAGCAATATGTAACGGAGTGTCGCCTTTTGCGTTGGCCTTGTTCGCGAGTAATGGATCAAACTTTAGAATGTCTATAACATCACTTCTTTTCCTTCCTCCTCTGTACCTTGCCGCTACATGAAAAATGTTGTTTCCTTGGACACAAGTGATGTGGGAAGGTTTTAAGTCTTCGCCCGGGAAACTTTTCGTATGACCAGACACGGCAAATATTGCATCTTCTTTTAGAGCTTGTACGATGGCCGCAAGTTCCATGTCTGCTCCTGTCCTACTTGCCCCTACGTATTTGCGACTTGGGTGCAAAATTAATTTAGTAATAACAGAACAAGATAGATCAATTAAGGTCTACTCAATAAGATAAGAATATTCAGATCATAAAAGACGTAAACATATAAGGACCAACAAGAAAACGTACGTCGTGAATACTTGCGATGGCAATTAAACAGGGAAAAGGGCGGCAATTAAACAACAAAATTAAGCTATTTCTGAGTGATGTTATGTTAATAGGGTGTTTGGAAGGATGTAGGAGTTGTTGGTTAGAACAATTTTTATTTTTATTGTAGCATGTGAGAGCTTTACATTAGAGCAATTTTTTTATTATTACTATAGCATGTGAGAGCTTTACACTAGAGTAATTTTTTTTATTATTACTATAGCATGTGAGAGCTTTACACTATTATAACTAACAAAATAATAAAAACTAATAAAAAATACAATTTTCACCACCCTTTCAAACACCTAATAAGTCCCACATTTTCCTGGTGAGGGACAATAAAATAGTTTTAAATTTATTTCCTTAAGGAATCAACCGAGGCAACCAAATAAATGAATCGTACATACGTACCACAACGCGTGTTCTTCAAAAGCACAGTAACACAAGGAGTGATTTCTTTTATTTTTTATTAACGTGTTTATTTAAAAAGTCAATAATAAAAGTTTTATGTATCCTATACAATATAAAAATGTTAAAAAAAAAAAAATCAATCCTCGTATTTTTTTCAATATTGATTCTCTATCAAAAAATAAATACTAAATGTATATAAATGTTTAAATCTAAATGTTATTATTTAATAATAATTTAGTTATGTAAAAAGAAATATTTAGTAATTACATTAAATAAGATTTTTATTTCTAATTGAGCAAACATTAAAAAAAGAATAAAATTGTTTTTCATTACACCGCCAAATAAAAAAAATAAACATTAAAAATAGAATAAATTACCCTCATTCTTATTACTTTACTTTACTTTCCAATCCATTATTTTTTCCATTATATTTTTTTTTACGTTTTGATAAAGGTGCCTTTTATTGTTTTCAATACTTTTTAGATGCATTAATGAGGGGAATAGCTTATATCAAGATGCTTTAATTAAAATTTTTTTAACTAAATTAGAAATGACCTTAAATTACTTTTTAATAGGAAAATTATCATTAGATTGATACCTAACTCCATTCAATTAACTGTAGTTCAAACAAAAAATATCATATGAATACCTTATAAAGATCATTTTTAAAAGTGAAATGTATTGAAAAACTTAAAGAAAAAAAATTAAATTGTTAAAAAATAGAAGGTCTATTTCCCCCTTTTCCTTTCTCTTTTTCCCCCTTATTTTTCATCCTTAATTATGTGTTTAGAGCAAAAAAGAAAGGTCATCTATCCAAAAAGTGCCTTAAAGTATACAGATGACATATATATATATATATATATATATATATATATATATATAGAGTACTTCAATCTTATTATGGGAACACAGAAATTATCCGTGAAAAACAACGGGGAGCATAATAATATTTCATGCATAATAATATTTCATACTTTCTTAAATTCGATTTAAGAACATAATAATAATATTGACATAAAAATGCTTTAAGAATAATGTATTCCACAAAAAGGATAGTAAAGAAGCTATCATATACCATATATCCCATTTAAGTTGTGCTCTCACACTGAACTAAACCTATATGTTCACGTATAGTTGTGGGATAGCTTGTCCATATATAGTTGTAAAAAAGAAATTTTTACGGTAAAAATTATTTTTTAATATTAATAGATATTACTATTTAAGCTGTTGATTAATTTTTATTGGTCTAACTTATGGGTGTAAAACGATGTAAATTTTTAACATTTATAATCATAAAGCGGATTATTAAAAAAATAACAAAACCGTTAAAACAACAGTTTTAAGTTTTATTGATAGCGAAAAAAAGAAAAAAAAAACAAACATAGCCAGATAAATAAATGTTAGAAGCAAAACCAAAAAGGAAATAATAACAATAATGGAAGACCGGCGCATTTCACACGTATATAATTATAATTACAGGAATATTTTCAAAATAGTATTACGATTAAATTAGCAAATTTGCAGAAGCAATAAAAAAATCACGTACCTTATAAAAGGTTTCAAGGAGACTAGAACATATATCTTTTCTCTAGGCAATATGCGGAAAAAGAAGAAAAAGATTGGAAGAGAAGTAGAAAGGGCAGTGTTAGATGATGATGAAAAACGCTTAAGGCTTAGTGTGAAGAAAGGGAAGAGGATATAAATAATAATAGACCGGAAGAGAGAGAATCTAGGAAGGACTTTACTGGTCGTTGGATAGGAACCTATGATGAGCATTAATTAGATAAATGTCGTTTCTGTTTTTTGATATGAATTACACTTAAAGTCTCCTCGCAATTATAGAAATATTTAGACGTGGCTTAAATATAGCCACACACTAGTTTGATGATATCAATTGTCACATGAATGACGTGATTATGGTGACGCAATGTTTTTGGAGTTCAAGTTTTATTTTCACCCGAGATTGTGAGAAGCGTAACCACCGACCCTAGCCTATAAATTGGCCTGCCTTGAGCATTTCATGCATCACAAATTTGTGAGGCTTTCAAGCTAATTAGTGAGTGCAGTAAGAGAATTTTTTTTCTTAGGCTTATTTTGAGAGAGCAAAGTTGGACGTATACACAGAGCCAACGTAGACCCAGTGCGCTTAAAAATATTTCCTTAAAAATAAAATTATGGACAATATAACTTTTTTACAATTAATTATAATAAATGTTTAGTTTTTAAAATATTTATAGTAAATAATAAATTTAAGATGTAAATAATTAATCTACTCATTTGTTTATTGTGTAAATAATTTATATTTTCAGAATAAATAAATTTATTATGTAAATAATATATTTATCTTCTTATTTATAATATAAATATTTCTTATTTATATATTAAATAAATTATTTATATTATATATCTAACATTTATTATAAATATTTTTAAAACATAATATTTATTTCAAAAAAAAATTTAAAACTTTGATATTTCTTTCATTCTCCCTAAAATATTTTTTATGTATGTACATATCCTTGCATTATTATAGTGGCCCCCGACATGTGACCCTCAAAGTCCAATGCCCTACCAATTGATAGTAATAAAAGAAAAAAAAAGAATTCAATCTTTGTTTAATAGCCGAATAAGTGGGCTCAATGATATTACAAGCCTTTATTTTAAAAATAGAAAAAAGAAAAAAATTACCTTTATCTGACTCTTACACCGTCTTTTTGTCCGCCATTGCTACATCAGAGACTCAAGTGGAGGGTAAAAAAAAAAAGAAAAGAAAGCCCATCCTTTATACGATATGAGCGGGTCGGCCGAAGAGTGGAAACAAAAAAAAGTTTGCTTCATTATATATTACAGTAACAAAAAAAAATTTTATTACAATATAAAATTTTTATATGCTGTAATATTTAATTGCTATGTAAGTTTATAATTTTGTTTAATACTTCTTATCGTGCTGCTAAATTAAGTCGAAGAAAACTCACAAGAATAAGCGCGGATTACAGCTAAACGTACGATAGTCAAGCCGTTTTTTCCTGTCATAGTGCAGTCGGAATAAGTGTCTGAAATAAGGAGAGCAATTTTCCGGTATCCTCCATTCAGAGCGAGGAACAGGGGCGATTCCCCTGCCTCATTGTCATGTGTAGTCAATGTTGGGTCTTCCTTTATCAGTAACTCCGCAGTCTAGGAGTGACCGTTCATCACTGTTTCATGGAGTAGTGTGTTTCCCTCGTTATTCTTCTTCCGAAGGGGACTTTCAGCTTCTACTTTTAACCATTTCTTTGCGTCTTCTACTAGACCTTTTACCACATCCAATTTCCCTAACCTCGGGGCAACGTGTAATGGAGTGTCACCTTTTGCGTTGGTCTCATGCACAAGCAATGGATGAGACTTTAGAATGTCTATTACATCACCACTTCCTCTGTGCTTTGCTACAACATGAAAGAATGTTGTTTCCTTGGCCACAAGTGATCTGGGAAGGTATAAAATTTTCGCCCGGGCAACTTTTCTTATGACCAGACATAGCAGATATTGTTTGTTCAACAAGAGCTGTTACAACGGCCTCCGCAAGTTCCATGTCTGCTCCTCTCCTACTTGCCCGTAAGTGTTTCCGACTTGGGTGCAAAATTAATTTAGTTATAATGGAAAAATAAGATAAAATGTTCAGATCATAAGAGACGTAGACATATAAGGACCCTCAAGAAAACGTATGTCGTGAAAACTTGCGATGGCAATTAAAACGGGAAAAGGGCAGCTATTAAACAACAAAATTAAGCTATTTTAGAGTGAGGCTATATCAAGTCCCGCATTTTCCCAGTGAGGGACAAGAAAATAGTTTTGAATTTATTTCCTTAAGGAATCAACCGAGGCAACCAAATAAATGAATCGTACAGGCGTACTACAAGGCATGTTCTACGGAAGCAAATGGATCGTTAGGAATGATTTATTTTCACTTTTATTAATATGTTTATTTAGAAAATTAATAATAAAAGTTTTATACGCCGTATACAATTTAGAGAATAAGAAAAGAAAATGTCAATTCTTATATCTCTTTTAGTATTGATTCTCTATCAAAAGAAATGAACACTAAATTTATATAAATGTTCAAATTCAAATGTTATTATTTAATGGTAACTTAATTGTGTAAAAAGAGGTATTTTAATAATTACATTAAATAAGATTTTTATTTCTAATTAAGTAAACACTAGAAAAAGAATATAATTATTTGTCATTACACCATCAAATAAAAAAATAAACATTAGAAACAGAATAAATTATCTTCATTCTTATTACTTTATTTTGCTTTTCAATCTATTATCTTTTCTAATATTACATTATTTTACAGTTTAGTAAACATACCTTATATTGTTTTCAATACTTTTTCGATGCATTAATGAGGGGAATGATTTATATCAAGATGCTTTGATTAGAAAATTTTCAACTAAAATAGAAATGACCTTAAATTACTTTTTAATAGGAAAATTATCATTAGATTGACATCAAACTCCATTCGGATATTCTGTAGTTCAAACAAAAAATATCATGTGAATACCATATAAAGATCATTTTTAAACGTGAAATGCATCGAAAAACTCCAAAAAATTAAAAATGTTAAAAAAAAAATAGAAGGTCTCCCTCCCTCTTTTTCTTTCTCTTTTTTTTTTCCATTTATTTTTCCTCCATAATTATGTGTTTAGAGCAAAAAAGAAAGGCGATCTCTCCAAAAAGAGCCTTAAAGTATACAGATGACATACATATAATAATATTTCATACTTTCTTAAACTGGATTCAACTTATGGAAACATATATAGTCCACGAAATGACATTAAAATGCTTTAAAAATAAGGGTTGTTTGAAAGGTGGTGGAATCAATAGTTAAAACTATTTTTATTATAACATATGAAAATTTTATATTATAATAATTTTTTTATTGTTATTATAATATGTAAAAATTTTATATCATTTATAACTGAAAAAATAATAAAAATCATTTGTGTCTAGCTTGAAAAAAGTATTCCACAACAGTATAGCAAAGAAGCTGTCATATCCATTTAAGTTTTGCTCCCACACTGAAATAAACCTTTAAGTCAATATAGAGCCACGGGACAGCTTGTGCTGCACTTTTCTTTTGCCTGCGAAAGAAACCAGTACACGCATTATCATCACAAAAATCTCATCATTATTTTTTCTTCTAAACACAACTCGACTTTTTTAAAAATTAAAATAGAAATTATTTTTTTAATTATTAATTCTTATTTAATTATGAATACATTGTAAATTTTTTATATGAATAATTATAAATCAAATTATTGAAAAATTAATAGTACTATTAAAGTTTTTGGATTCTTATTAATAGTGAAAATGACGGCTCCTACAATGAAAATTCCTATAAAAAAAAGAAGAAAAACTTTAAGGATCTGCAGTACGTGCTCAAGAGAACGATACTATAGGTGTTAAGATCATGCTACGATCGCTTGATTAGCGGATTTGTCAAATGTAAAAACAAAACACACAGAGATAAATAAATGGTAAAAACAAAAAAAAAGGAAATAATAATAATAATAATAATAATCAAAGACCAGCTCAGTTCACATGTATATTATAATTACAGCAATATTTCAAAATATTATTACAACGAAAGATAGCAAATTTGCAGAAGCAATATCTGAAGTCATGCACTCACCTTATAAACAGTGTCAAGGAACTAAGAATGTTAGTTCTCTGGGCAAACGTTGGAAATGGAGTAGAAGAGCTGGATTAGCTGATGATGAAGAGCGCTCAAGATTTATGCTCTAATTGGTGTGAGTAAAAAGTAGAGGCAAAAAAATATTGTAAGGATTTTGAGATAGAAATTAATATGATAGGGTGTTTGGTAGAAAATAAATTAGAATAGAAAGAAAAAGTGAGTGGAAGAAGAGACATGTGAGTCCAATCATAATTGATCTTTTCAAATATGAGTGGATTTTATGAGGAAAAAGTTTAACAACAATGCAAAGAAAGTAAAGTTGCTAATTTATCATTCTTTTCCATTAAAATTTTTTAAAAAAATTGGGAGCCAAATTAGGGAAATAGCTAAATAATATTTAAGTAAAATGAAGATTGTATTAATAATAGTTTTTTCATTTTTTTGGATTTTTTAATACCAAATAAAAAATAAAATTATTTTCTTCCTGTTTTTACATACCGAATAAATTAAAAAAGTCTTTTTTTATATTTCTTCACCGTTTTCTTTTCCTTTGTGTGAAAGGTCTGTTTGGTAAATATATTCAAATTAGTGATTGATTTGAGCTGGTGTGATTTAAATTAGGATTTGAGTTAGTGATTTAAATTGTTATCTGAATTGATGTTTAGTTGTGCATTTAAGTTTTAATCTGAGTATGGAATAAAATTGAAATTTGTGTTTGAAAAAGTAGTAAAAATAGTTTTTGATTTATTAACAAACATAATAAAATTTTAATATTAATAATCCTAAAAAATATGCAATATGGATCTTAATTTATTTCTCTCTTTACTAGAATCATAATGCAAAAAGAATCATCTCAATTAGATATCAAATGAAGATGTTATGATTTCTTTTCTCTCAAATATAAGAGAGAGAATTTTAGTCTTTACTGTAACAAAGATATTCAAATATCATAAGTTTAAGGGGAGTCAAAACTTTAAAATGTTAAATTTTTGATACTCAAAAAATTTAAAATTTTTAAAAAATAAACATAAATTTTAAAAAATTTTAATATTTAAATCTAAATTTAAATTTATTAAATACAAAGAAAATTAAAATATTTAAATTTAAATTTAAATTTATTAAATACAAAAAAACTGAAATCAAACACAACAGCCATGGTGGAAAGTACTGTGGCAGAAAAAGACGTGTTTTAAAAAAGCGTAAAATTCTCCTATTCTAAGAATTTTACTAAAATATTGAAATGTGGCTCAAAATTAGCCACGTTAGTTCGGTGACGCCACATGAATGGTTAACTATAGCAATGTGATGTTTTTGGAGTTCAAGTTTTGTTTTCTCTCAGGACGGTGAGAAGTGTACATTTAAAAAAAAAAAAAAAAAAGGTTTCCGAGGTGTGCGTAACAGTAAAGCTAGCACATATGAGGTGTGTTTGAAAACTTTTTTGCAATCTAAATTTAGAATATAAAAATTATACCATAGGAG
This sequence comes from Artocarpus heterophyllus, assembly GCA_025403435.1. Classification (NCBI taxonomy): domain Eukaryota; kingdom Viridiplantae; phylum Streptophyta; class Magnoliopsida; order Rosales; family Moraceae; genus Artocarpus; species Artocarpus heterophyllus. Next base: position 2,239,719 of record CM046344.1, read on the forward strand.
AGTTTTATATTATAATAAATTTTTATATTTTATTATAATATATGAGAATCTTATTTATAATTGTTAGAATTTATTAATTTTAACTAGTGTCAACCAACGAAGCCTATATTGGCCTCCTCTCCAGCATGTCATGTAACACCCACCTATTTTATGTAACAGACTACGTTAAGTTAATAATGTTGTTAAGTAATTTTATTAATAAATTTTGTTATATGATAAGATATGTGATGTGCATATTACTAACTTTTTATGTCAAGTTTTATGACAGGTGACGACCGCATGGGATCGTTGTGCTCTAGTGTTCATGTGAAATTTTGAATGTATGTTTATTTATGATGTAATAATGTATGAATGTTGTGTTGTATGGCATTTAAGGACAGTTCGACAGGCCGAACTTTTAAGATCGGCAGGCCGAACATTCTGCCCGAGATCGGCAGGCCGAAGAAACCCATCGGCAGGCCGAACTTGTGGAACCGGCAGGCCGAAGAAGGAAAATCAGCAGGCCAAACACGGCTGACGAGCAGTCAGTAGAAATCCTTCCAAAAATTATGGCTGAGTTAATTACATTAATTGGATGATTTAATGTTATTAATTGGCATAATTAATGAATGATTTTATCAGTTAAGGAAATAAGGAGTTTGACTTAGTATTGATTTGTATTATTTTAAATGATTTCCAATTTTAAATGGGCAAAACATGGAAGGTTGTGAATGATTCGTTTGACCTTCCTTTTTCTTTCTCTTCTTTTCCTACGCCTCATGCCCTCAACAGTCAGAAAATTTCTGACTTAATGAAGGGAATTGAATTCTCATCAATTATGTTTATTACGTTAAAAAAATTTTAACGTTTTCTTTTTCATTATTTTCTCTTCTTCTCACGTTTTTCTCTCTCAAAAATTCTGAGACGTTCTCACATTTGTTTCTCTCATCCTCTTCTCTTCTTCACAAGTTCTTTCCCTCTTTCTCTCTCACGAAAATTCTCTGCAAATATTGAAAGAAAAAGTCTTATTTCGTTGGTTAAAATTCAAGAATTTTGAGAAGAAACTTCAAGGTATGAATTCGGCTTCTCTGGTATTTTTGAAAAGAAATTCTTCTCCTCATTTTATCTACAATATCTTTCTCTAGGTATTGTGTTTTGTCTCAAATTTTTAAATGTGATGTTATGCATATATGTTATATGATGCTTTCTAATTTCATGTCATATGAATGTTTTATGAAAAATGAATATTTCTGTCTTCTACTCTTCACAGTAATGTTACTGTTTAATTTTGATATATGAAAAATGTAATGATTATTCGAGAGGTAATGAATGATGTTTCCATGAAAAGTTGTTAAGAATATGCAAGTATAATGTAAGATGAATGTATTTTATGATTATAAAATTTTTTATGAGATTATAATAAGAAAACTCTTTTGATAATGTTGTTTTTGGGATTTTCGTTTTATTAAACGTTTTATGTATTTACATGATTTTATGATAATAAAATGATTTTATGCATGATAATAGGATGATTGTATGGAGTTTTAAATTAAAATATATGTATTTGTTAGAAAATATTTTATTTAAAAGATAAATATGTTTAAAATGTATGGTTTGTTTTTATATGCTTAAGGTAATTTTTATAATTAAAGAAAAATCATAATAACATGTTTATGTGATGACAATGTTTATGGTTATGAATTATTGATTGTAATGGATGAGATGAAAATATATATGTGATGATAATTTCATGTTTTACGATGATGGTTATGGATTATGAGATGAATGTATATGAATAAATGTTATATGCATGGATGTTTTACAATACGTATTAATGTTATTGCATCTTTAAATGGAAAATAGCATGAACACTCAAGGAACGAGCACTATGAAACCACAGCGTCGTCACCAAATCACATTAAGGTTAAGTAAGCTAACGATAAAGTAAGTACATTCTCACCTACAATATGACACCTTTTTCAAGGTTTTATGATATGTTTACAAGGATATTCATGATGATTTTATGATGATTTTCCTTAAAGGATTTCTTATGAAAGATTTTCATGATTTTAAGTTATGCATGATGTTTATGGCATGTTTTAATGTATGAAAAGTATGTATATATGTATCACCTAATAAGTGTTGCACACATAATGTTATGAAATGTTATGTTATGATGTCATGTTTGGTTTTGGATTAGCTACCCTTCTCCTCTCATGACGGCGCGCCTATGATGATGTTTATGGTGCAACACTTGGGCCCTTAAGATAAAAATGGAATAAGTTTTAAAATGGTCAATGTAATGAAAGATATGTTTCTATGAAATTGTGCTTAAAGCACTTTTATGATATGATGATGATGATGTTTATGAAATGTTTTAAATTGTGAGAATTACATGTACTTACTAAGCATTAGCTTAATCATGTTTTATGTCATGTTGCAGATAAGGGTAAGAAAATCATGGAATAGACGAATGACATGGGAAGGCGTGTGAGCAATATGCATGATGAATTGTAACCGGAAGCACGCCTAGAAGAACGCTCTTATGTTTTTTTTTATTTAAATAAGTTATATATTTTGAACATATATTTTATGTTAAGTTTTAAGAACACTTATATTATGGTTTTATAAGATATTTTATCATTTTTAATGAATTATGAACTTCCGCTATATTTTACGAAAAGTTGGTTTGTTTTTAAAATTTAAGTTTTCCAAGGGAATTTGGTCTTGGACGGCCTGCCGAACTTTTTGGCCGGCCTGCTGAAGTCCAGAAGTTCGGCCTGTCGATCACATTTCTCGGCCTACCGAACATGGATGAATTTTTGGTCCGAATTGCAAAGCCTCTGCCGGCCTGCCAGTTGAGGAAACTTCGGCCTGCCGAAGTCCCAAGTTCGGCCTGCCAAACTATGGGAGTAAGTAAGTTTTAAACGATTTGATGTTTAATGAGATTTGATGTGATGTTTTGTTAAGTCTTGATTTTTACTACTTGATAAACCTATATTATTAAATAAGTTCATGATTAATTTAAGTATAATTAAATAAATTATGTTATAGAATAAGTTAAACATTGTTATTCTAAACAATGATAAGTTTAAAAAAAAAATTGAAGGTATGAATGGATCCTGGTTATGTAAGTTTAAGTACTTTTAAAATCAATAGTACTGTTTAAAGTTTATGCAAGTACAAACGTATGTATGTAACAACATTTGTGACATCCGAATTAAGGGGCGTTACAAGCTTTGGTATCAGAGCGACTTTTTCGATTACAATTCATATTGCCACACGTCAATCCAAGTCCTCCAAGTAAGTATGTTATTAAGTTAGATGTATTGATGCAAGTATGACGATAAGATTAAGGTTTAAATGTTTAATGATTAATGATATAGTAGTGAAAATGTGACGACCCGCCTTTTTGGGCAGTCACTTTACTTTCATAAACATAGTTTCATAAACAGTAATCTTACTTACTTAGTAAGAAAATACTGTAATAAAATTTTTTTTTCTTTCCTTAAACGTTCTTTAAAACTGACGCGACCTCCGTCGCATTCAAGTGGAGACATCGCTCAACACTTGACCTTAAAATCATTTCAAATCGTTTCTCAATACTTAATAAGAAACACTTATTAAATCATAGTTTAAAACTTCACTTTATAATTACATAAAACAGTTTATAAACTGTATCTTAAAACTTTGAACACAATACTTAAAACTCTGGTTTTCTTTAAACTTCGAAAACACAACATTAAACAATAGAAAACATTTTCTTTACGTAGCGGAAGCAATCAGTGATGGTATCCATACCCAAATCTTCGCATCTGTCCTCCGCAGCACCCAGCTCTTCTAACGGGTCCCATTGGTCACCCATAAATTACCTACAGCATGAAAAACTTTTAATGAGCTTTCGCTCAGCAAGTTCAAACATAATCTCACAAAGCATTTAAACATGCTTTAAAACTTTTCTCATGAAAACTTTTCTCTTGAAACGTTCTTCATGAACGTTTTCCATAAACATTTATGAAAATATTTTTCATAAACGTTTTCCTTAAACATTTCTAAAAACGTTCTTCATAAACGTCTTTCATAGAACATTTCTGAAAACGTTTTTCATAAAACATTTCTGAAACGTTTGCATAAACGTTTTTCGTAAAACATTTCCTCAACGTTTTTCTTAAAACGTCATTCGTAAACCTTTTCTTGCAAACATGAAATGTTTTTCATAAACATTTAATGTAAAACCTTTCTCTTAAACATTTCTTGAACGTTTTTCTTAAAACGTCGTTCATAAACCGTTTCTTGAAAACATGAAAACGTTCTTCATAAACATTTATCGTAAACATTTTTCAGAATGTTTTCCATAAACATAACATATAAACATTTCATAAAAAAGCATTCAAGTAACATCAGAATGCATGACTTCATTTATGCTCAATTATTAACTTTAATTATGAGCCTTTTATGAACATTCTATAAACTTAAATATTCATTTCTTTCTCAATCTTTATTCTTATTCCTTAACTTTCTTTATCTTATAACATTTCTTTTCCTTACTTTACTTTAGTGTTCGTACCAACTCATTAATCATGAGATCATATACATGATGCTTCCCTTGCGGAAGACTTGAGACCATCAAACATTGAGGTCTTGTACCTCACCTTTAGGAGGTCAAACTTTAATTTCACTTTCATTACCTCATAACAAAGAGGCTGGTACGACACTTTCTTTTTATCTTAACGTTACCTTCTTATTAACTTTAGTAAGCATTTCAAATGCAATCACATCATATGCAATACACTTGCAATTCATATCTTGTACTATAAAATTTATTGCATAACAGATGCAACATATTGCATAATAAATGCAACATAAAATGCAAACACATTTTACTAATCATAATTTACATTCTAACACTCATTGCATAACAAATGCAACATATTGCTTAATAAATACATCATAAAATGCAAACACATTTTGCAAACTATAACTTTTATTCTTAAATTTATTGCACATCAAATGCAACTTATTGCATAGCAAATGCATCATTAAACCTTTAACTTAAACTATAAAACATTATGCATTGTCATAATGCAAAACATACTTTCAATACTTTGAAAATCATAACTTAAACTTTTAAATAACGTTATGCATATCAATATGCAAATAAACCTTTAACATGACGATTGCAAATTCATTGCAAATCCTTTTCTTGAACTTTAAAACTTTTTGCATAAGTAATGCAAACATACTTTAAAAACAACTTGCTTAACAATTTGCAAACACATTTGCAAATCATATAAATAAACATTTAAAAATCATTTACTTCATGCTGTAGGTGAGGTTTGAAACTTACCCGAACTATACTCTAGCGTTCTCTATTCCATTCCTTTATCGTTCCTTTTCCTTCCATTGGTCGGCTTTTGTGTCCTGATCATACGACAGCCGACTCATTAATTAACTTTCTTTATTATCAATCCACTCGATTGATAATAAAACGTAAACATTAATCATTCTTTCCTTATTCATAACTTGGTATACTATCGGTCTACCGTTCTCTTACTCAACCTTATAAACTGTCAGTTTACATTTCCTTCATTTAGCCTTGTAACCCACCGGGGTTACTTTTCCTTTTAACTTTGTAACCCATCGGTTACCACTCGTTTACTTAAAACATTCCTCGTTAAATCTTGATCTCACATGACCGTTACGTTACTTAACGTATCACGGAACATTTTCCATCTAATAACATTATGCTAAATCGGAGTGTTCGACTCCGTTCTAGCCGTTTCCTTAAAAATGACGATTTTACCCTTAACGGGTTTTTTCGTCACCTTATAACATTATAAAACCTATTCTCATATAAAACAGTGTAACAATCACTGATCATGCATTTCATAAATTTCTATGAAAGCATCTAAAACAATTCATACTGCAGTCGAGATTCCTACTTACTTGAACTCCAAGCTAAGCAGATCCAGTTGTATCTCGCTGCATCTACAGTATGTGAAGCATCCTCTGCAGTGCTCCTCGAGCTACCATGAATGGCTAGGAATGCTTCCTGGAGATCATTCATTCTTGAAACATCATTCTGGACTCCGATACTGCTGCTTGAATCGCCTCGATCCGCGTGCAGTCGGTACCGGATGATTTTCATCGGAGTGGAATTTGCTCGAACGGAGGTCACCATTGCGTTCAGAGCGTCGAAACGAGTCGGGAGGCGGTCTCGGATCTTCGATCGGAGGTCCGGATCACAAAATCCCATTTTGCCCTTGACCGGCCGTTGACCGGCGTTGACCGCCGTTGACCGGCCGTTGACCGGCGGCGGTTGGCTCCGTTGAGGGCTGAGCTCGAGCCTACCCCCCCTAATTTGACCCTCCTGAGTCGATTGGTGGGGTCAATTTCACCCAATTCGGCCTCCAACATAGCAAATCGAAGACGGAATTCTCGGCGGAAACCGGCGGCTCCGATTTCGGTCCTCCGGCGACGGTACCGTGAAATTGAGGTGGGGGAATTGTTCCCCGACCTCCTCTGAGTATTTCCCCTACGGTGGGGCAGCTCAACACCGCGTGGAACGGCGGCTCCACCCCCTCACGGCGGCGCTCCACGGTGGACCTTGGTTCTCCGCCTTCTCGCGGTGTTTCCCCAAAATTGAGGTGTTGGGAAGCTTCCCCGTGACCCTCTGAACGTATTTGTGCCTTCAATTTGGCACAACGGTGGCGCAATGGGTCACCTCGACCTCTCTTACGGCGGAGCACGACGGGGGAGGTCGATCTCCGGCGAGGGGCGGCGGAACGGAGCAATTGACCGAGGGGTCTTGCTCGCCGTCGCCCTCTGAACGTTTTGGCACCGGCGGTGTGCCACACCGCCACCATATGCGGCGGCTCCGACGACGGCTCCACGGCGGCGACGGGGCAGCTCCGGCGAAGCCTTTCCAGCCAAAATTGAGCTGGAAAATTGGTACCATCTTGTTCCTCTCCTCACACTGAGTCCATAGACACCAAAATCACGTCGATTGGTGGTCGGACGGCCGAGAAACGACGTCGAGAAAAAATGGGTTTCGCCGCCACTTTGGGCGGCGCGTGGGCCCTCCTCCGGCGGCTATTTGGGTGGCACGACACCTCGTTGGACTCAGCTCAACGAGAGCTTCCCACTGGTATGGGAGGTGTCGAAAAATAACGCCGGAATCTCAAACGAGATTTGAGGAGAGAGAGAGAATTCTAGAGAGAGAAAGTCGAGTTTGCTTTGGAATTTCTGATTTTTTTTTTTTTTTTTTTCATTTCTTTTATAAAAAGTATAAAATAAAATTGTGGTCCACACAATTCAATTCTTATACTGCGTTGCTCTAACACTGTATAATTTTCCATCTTATTATACAGTATTTTTCCTTTAATTGTACTTTGTCTTAACATAATCTTTAATTTAATGCATTTTTAATGCACTAAAAATCTCGGGTGTTACAATCTTCCCTCCTTAACAATTTTCGTCCTCGAAAATTAGCACCTTCATAGGTAGTTCATCTTCCTTGTCATCCTTTTTCGTTCTTAACATACTTCCTTGATCATTACTTTTTCATTAAAACTGAGCCTTCATCTTGAAACTTCAACAATTTTCATCATATTCTTGACATATTCCTTTAAATTGTACACCACACTTCTGCTGCGCAACTCTGATCTTCCAACATTTGAGCGCAGTTTCCATTCATCTAAGGGTTTAGCATTCCATCATTGAATGCTATTCTTGAAAATAGGGTTCATTTTCATTCTAATCTCTTCATTTCCTTCTAAAGATCAAGGTCATCCGACCACAAAATCCATAATTTTCGTTTCTATATCCATTCTAAAATGACATTTTGCGTAATTTTCCTCATAACGTATAATTTCCAGCTTCCATCCTCCAATCTGTGAGGTTTCCGCTGCTAGATTGGGCATCGTTGTCTTGATCGTATTTCCCATCCGGGCAGTTACGAGCTCATTCGCATGTCTCAACTTAGCGAAGGAGTGCTTAAGCTCTATCAAATAACATAATTAATGATCTAACGTCAAGTTGCTCTCAGGCACTTTCGTTCCATAAAGCACTGAAATCACTTCAAACCTTCATTATTCCGTTATCTTGATCCACTTTTCCTCGTTATACGTGTAGCCAATACTGAATAACTCCAACAGAGTAATATTTGCTCCTACGGAGACACCATTGTGCGCCTAAACATCATAACGTGTCACAAGCTCATCTTCTTGATTTTGAGCTGTCGGCCATCTGTTGACCATCATTGACCACGCTTTGTCATCGTTGACTTGACATCGCTAAGAGACGACGACTACAGTCGACTTGCGAGGACATTCTAGCATATATCATCACATTCATCCTTTGACCTTTGCCTTCTCGTTGCATATCTAGGTGTGCCAATATCAAAGGCTACGCCTAACATAAATACGTATTCATTAAATTCTAACTTTTCTTTCTGCTTAACATAACTTACTTACTTGAGCTATGGTGTAGCGGACATATGACAGCGCGAAATGGGATGGCAGGATACTGCTCTGATACCACCTGTGACGACCCGCCTTTTTGGGCAGTCACTTTACTTTCATAAACATAGTTTCATAAACAGTAATCTTACTTACTTAGTAAGAAAATACTGTAATAAAATTTTTTTTTCTTTCCTTAAACGTTCTTTAAAACTGACGCGACCTCCGTCGCATTCAAGTGGAGACATCGCTCAACACTTGACCTTAAAATCATTTCAAATCGTTTCTCAATACTTAATAAGAAACACTTATTAAATCATAGTTTAAAACTTCACTTTATAATTACATAAAACAGTTTATAAACTGTATCTTAAAACTTTGAACACAATACTTAAAACTCTGGTTTTCTTTAAACTTCGAAAACACAACATTAAACAATAGAAAACATTTTCTTTACGTAGCGGAAGCAATCAGTGATGGTATCCATACCCAAATCTTCGCATCTGTCCTCCGCAGCACCCAGCTCTTCTAACGGGTCCCATTGGTCACCCATAAATTACCTACAGCATGAAAAACTTTTAATGAGCTTTCGCTCAGCAAGTTCAAACATAATCTCACAAAGCATTTAAACATGCTTTAAAACTTTTCTCATGAAAACTTTTCTCTTGAAACGTTCTTCATGAACGTTTTCCATAAACATTTATGAAAATATTTTTCATAAACGTTTTCCTTAAACATTTCTAAAAACGTTCTTCATAAACGTCTTTCATAGAACATTTCTGAAAACGTTTTTCATAAAACATTTCTGAAACGTTTGCATAAACGTTTTTCGTAAAACATTTCCTCAACGTTTTTCTTAAAACGTCATTCGTAAACCTTTTCTTGCAAACATGAAATGTTTTTCATAAACATTTAATGTAAAACCTTTCTCTTAAACATTTCTTGAACGTTTTTCTTAAAACGTCGTTCATAAACCGTTTCTTGAAAACATGAAAACGTTCTTCATAAACATTTATCGTAAACATTTTTCAGAATGTTTTCCATAAACATAACATATAAACATTTCATAAAAAAGCATTCAAGTAACATCAGAATGCATGACTTCATTTATGCTCAATTATTAACTTTAATTATGAGCCTTTTATGAACATTCTATAAACTTAAATATTCATTTCTTTCTCAATCTTTATTCTTATTCCTTAACTTTCTTTATCTTATAACATTTCTTTTCCTTACTTTACTTTAGTGTTCGTACCAACTCATTAATCATGAGATCATATACATGATGCTTCCCTTGCGGAAGACTTGAGACCATCAAACATTGAGGTCTTGTACCTCACCTTTAGGAGGTCAAACTTTAATTTCACTTTCATTACCTCATAACAAAGAGGCTGGTACGACACTTTCTTTTTATCTTAACGTTACCTTCTTATTAACTTTAGTGAGCATTTCAAATGCAATCACATCATATGCAATACACTTGCAATTCATATCTTGTACTATAAAATTTATTGCATAACAGATGCAACATATTGCATAATAAATGCAACATAAAATGCAAACACATTTTACTAATCATAATTTACATTCTAACACTCATTGCATAACAAATGCAACATATTGCTTAATAAATACATCATAAAATGCAAACACATTTTGCAAACTATAACTTTTATTCTTAAATTTATTGCACATCAAATGCAACTTATTGCATAGCAAATGCATCATTAAACCTTTAACTTAAACTATAAAACATTATGCATTGTCATAATGCAAAACATACTTTCAATACTTTGAAAATCATAACTTAAACTTTTAAATAACGTTATGCATATCAATATGCAAATAAACCTTTAACATGACGATTGCAAATTCATTGCAAATCCTTTTCTTGAACTTTAAAACTTTTTGCATAAGTAATGCAAACATACTTTAAAAACAACTTGCTTAACAATTTGCAAACACATTTGCAAATCATATAAATAAACATTTAAAAATCATTTACTTCATGCTGTAGGTGAGGTTTGAAACTTACCCGAACTATACTCTAGCGTTCTCTATTCCATTCCTTTATCGTTCCTTTTCCTTCCATTGGTCGGCTTTTGTGTCCTGATCATACGACAGCCGACTCATTAATTAACTTTCTTTATTATCAATCCACTCGATTGATAATAAAACGTAAACATTAATCATTCTTTCCTTATTCATAACTTGGTATACTATCGGTCTACCGTTCTCTTACTCAACCTTATAAACTGTCAGTTTACATTTCCTTCATTTAGCCTTGTAACCCACCGGGGTTACTTTTCCTTTTAACTTTGTAACCCATCGGTTACCACTCGTTTACTTAAAACATTCCTCGTTAAATCTTGATCTCACATGACCGTTACGTTACTTAACGTATCACGGAACATTTTCCATCTAATAACATTATGCTAAATCGGAGTGTTCGACTCCGTTCTAGCCGTTTCCTTAAAAATGACGATTTTACCCTTAACGGGTTTTTTCGTCACCTTATAACATTATAAAACCTATTCTCATATAAAACAGTGTAACAATCACTGATCATGCATTTCATAAATTTCTATGAAAGCATCTAAAACAATTCATACTGCAGTCGAGATTCCTACTTACTTGAACTCCAAGCTAAGCAGATCCAGTTGTATCTCGCTGCATCTACAGTATGTGAAGCATCCTCTGCAGTGCTCCTCGAGCTACCATGAATGGCTAGGAATGCTTCCTGGAGATCATTCATTCTTGAAACATCATTCTGGACTCCGATACTGCTGCTTGAATCGCCTCGATCCGCGTGCAGTCGGTACCGGACGATTTTCATCGGAGTGAAATTTGCTCGAACGGAGGTCACCATTGCGTTCAGAGCGTCGAAACGAGTCGGGAGGCGGTCTCGGATCTTCGATCGGAGGTCCGGATCACAAAATCCCATTTTGCCCTTGACCGGCCGTTGACCGGCGTTGACCGCCGTTGACCGGCCGTTGACCGGCGGCGGTTGGCTCCGTTGAGGGCTGAGCTCGAGCCTACCCCCCCTAATTTGACCCTCCTGAGTCGATTGGTGGGGTCAATTTCACCCAATTCGGCCTCCAACATAGCAAATCGAAGACGGAATTCTCGGCGGAAACCGGCGGCTCCGATTTCGGTCCTCCGGCGACGGTACCGTGAAATTGAGGTGGGGGAATTGTTCCCCGACCTCCTCTGAGTATTTCCCCTACGGTGGGGCAGCTCAACACCGCGTGGAACGGCGGCTCCACCCCCTCACGGCGGCGCTCCACGGTGGACCTTGGTTCTCCGCCTTCTCGCGGTGTTTCCCCAAAATTGAGGTGTTGGGAAGCTTCCCCGTGACCCTCTGAACGTATTTGTGCCTTCAATTTGGCACAACGGTGGCGCAATGGGTCACCTCGACCTCTCTTGCGGCGGAGCACGACGGGGGAGGTCGATCTCCGGCGAGGGGCGGCGGAACGGAGCAATTGACCGAGGGGTCTTGCTCGCCGTCGCCCTCTGAACGTTTTGGCACCGGCGGTGTGCCACACCGCCACCATATGCGGCGGCTCCGACGACGGCTCCACGGCGGCGACGGGGCAGCTCCGGCGAAGCCTTTCCAGCCAAAATTGAGCTGGAAAATTGGTACCATCTTGTTCCTCTCCTCACACTGAGTCCATAGACACCAAAATCACGTCGATTGGTGGTCGGACGGCCGAGAAACGACGTCGAGAAAAAATGGGTTTCGCCGCCACTTTGGGCGGCGCGTGGGCCCTCCTCCGGCGGCTATTTGGGTGGCACGACACCTCGTTGGACTCAGCTCAACGAGAGCTTCCCACTGGTATGGGAGGTGTCGAAAAATAACGCCGGAATCTCAAACGAGATTTGAGGAGAGAGAGAGAATTCTAGAGAGAGAAAGTCGAGTTTGCTTTGGAATTTCTGATTTTTTTTTTTTTTTTTTTCATTTCTTTTATAAAAAGTATAAAATAAAATTGTGGTCCACACAATTCAATTCTTATACTGCGTTGCTCTAACACTGTATAATTTTCCATCTTATTATACAGTATTTTTCCTTTAATTGTACTTTGTCTTAACATAATCTTTAATTTAATGCATTTTTAATGCACTAAAAATCTCGGGTGTTACAATCTTCCCTCCTTAACAATTTTCGTCCTCGAAAATTAGCACCTTCATAGGTAGTTCATCTTCCTTGTCATCCTTTTTCGTTCTTAACATACTTCCTTGATCATTACTTTTTCATTAAAACTGAGCCTTCATCTTGAAACTTCAACAATTTTCATCATATTCTTGACATATTCCTTTAAATTGTACACCACACTTCTGCTGCGCAACTCTGATCTTCCAACATTTGAGCGCAGTTTCCATTCATCTAAGGGTTTAGCATTCCATCATTGAATGCTATTCTTGAAAATAGGGTTCATTTTCATTCTAATCTCTTCATTTCCTTCTAAAGATCAAGGTCATCCGACCACAAAATCCATAATTTTCGTTTCTATATCCATTCTAAAATGACATTTTGCGTAATTTTCCTCATAACGTATAATTTCCAGCTTCCATCCTCCAATCTGTGAGGTTTCCGCTGCTAGATTGGGCATCGTTGTCTTGATCGTATTTCCCATCCGGGCAGTTACGAGCTCATTCGCATGTCTCAACTTAGCGAAGGAGTGCTTAAGCTCTATCAAATAACATAATTAATGATCTAACGTCAAGTTGCTCTCAGGCACTTTCGTTCCATAAAGCACTGAAATCACTTCAAACCTTCATTATTCCGTTATCTTGATCCACTTTTCCTCGTTATACGTGTAGCCAATACTGAATAACTCCAACAGAGTAATATTTGCTCCTACGGAGACACCATTGTGCGCCTAAACATCATAACGTGTCACAAGCTCATCTTCTTGATTTTGAGCTGTCGGCCATCTGTTGACCATCATTGACCACGCTTTGTCATCGTTGACTTGACATCGCTAAGAGACGACGACTACAGTCGACTTGCGAGGACATTCTAGCATATATCATCACATTCATCCTTTGACCTTTGCCTTCTCGTTGCATATCTAGGTGTGCCAATATCAAAGGCTACGCCTAACATAAATACGTATTCATTAAATTCTAACTTTTCTTTCTGCTTAACATAACTTACTTACTTGAGCTATGGTGTAGCGGACATATGACAGCGCGAAATGGGATGGCAGGATACTGCTCTGATACCACCTGTGACGACCCGCCTTTTTGGGCAGTCACTTTACTTTCATAAACATAGTTTCATAAACAGTAATCTTACTTACTTAGTAAGAAAATACTGTAATAAAATTTTTTTTTCTTTCCTTAAACGTTCTTTAAAACTGACGCGACCTCCGTCGCATTCAAGTGGAGACATCGCTCAACACTTGACCTTAAAATCATTTCAAATCGTTTCTCAATACTTAATAAGAAACACTTATTAAATCATAGTTTAAAACTTCACTTTATAATTACATAAAACAGTTTATAAACTGTATCTTAAAACTTTGAACACAATACTTAAAACTCTGGTTTTCTTTAAACTTCGAAAACACAACATTAAACAATAGAAAACATTTTCTTTACGTAGCGGAAGCAATCAGTGATGGTATCCATACCCAAATCTTCGCATCTGTCCTCCGCAGCACCCAGCTCTTCTAACGGGTCCCATTGGTCACCCATAAATTACCTACAGCATGAAAAACTTTTAATGAGCTTTCGCTCAGCAAGTTCAAACATAATCTCACAAAGCATTTAAACATGCTTTAAAACTTTTCTCATGAAAACTTTTCTCTTGAAACGTTCTTCATGAACGTTTTCCATAAACATTTATGAAAATATTTTTCATAAACGTTTTCCTTAAACATTTCTAAAAACGTTCTTCATAAACGTCTTTCATAGAACATTTCTGAAAACGTTTTTCATAAAACATTTCTGAAACGTTTGCATAAACGTTTTTCGTAAAACATTTCCTCAACGTTTTTCTTAAAACGTCATTCGTAAACCTTTTCTTGCAAACATGAAATGTTTTTCATAAACATTTAATGTAAAACCTTTCTCTTAAACATTTCTTGAACGTTTTTCTTAAAACGTCGTTCATAAACCGTTTCTTGAAAACATGAAAACGTTCTTCATAAACATTTATCGTAAACATTTTTCAGAATGTTTTCCATAAACATAACATATAAACATTTCATAAAAAAGCATTCAAGTAACATCAGAATGCATGACTTCATTTATGCTCAATTATTAACTTTAATTATGAGCCTTTTATGAACATTCTATAAACTTAAATATTCATTTCTTTCTCAATCTTTATTCTTATTCCTTAACTTTCTTTATCTTATAACATTTCTTTTCCTTACTTTACTTTAGTGTTCGTACCAACTCATTAATCATGAGATCATATACATGATGCTTCCCTTGCGGAAGACTTGAGACCATCAAACATTGAGGTCTTGTACCTCACCTTTAGGAGGTCAAACTTTAATTTCACTTTCATTACCTCATAACAAAGAGGCTGGTACGACACTTTCTTTTTATCTTAACGTTACCTTCTTATTAACTTTAGTGAGCATTTCAAATGCAATCACATCATATGCAATACACTTGCAATTCATATCTTGTACTATAAAATTTATTGCATAACAGATGCAACATATTGCATAATAAATGCAACATAAAATGCAAACACATTTTACTAATCATAATTTACATTCTAACACTCATTGCATAACAAATGCAACATATTGCTTAATAAATACATCATAAAATGCAAACACATTTTGCAAACTATAACTTTTATTCTTAAATTTATTGCACATCAAATGCAACTTATTGCATAGCAAATGCATCATTAAACCTTTAACTTAAACTATAAAACATTATGCATTGTCATAATGCAAAACATACTTTCAATACTTTGAAAATCATAACTTAAACTTTTAAATAACGTTATGCATATCAATATGCAAATAAACCTTTAACATGACGATTGCAAATTCATTGCAAATCCTTTTCTTGAACTTTAAAACTTTTTGCATAAGTAATGCAAACATACTTTAAAAACAACTTGCTTAACAATTTGCAAACACATTTGCAAATCATATAAATAAACATTTAAAAATCATTTACTTCATGCTGTAGGTGAGGTTTGAAACTTACCCGAACTATACTCTAGCGTTCTCTATTCCATTCCTTTATCGTTCCTTTTCCTTCCATTGGTCGGCTTTTGTGTCCTGATCATACGACAGCCGACTCATTAATTAACTTTCTTTATTATCAATCCACTCGATTGATAATAAAACGTAAACATTAATCATTCTTTCCTTATTCATAACTTGGTATACTATCGGTCTACCGTTCTCTTACTCAACCTTATAAACTGTCAGTTTACATTTCCTTCATTTAGCCTTGTAACCCACCGGGGTTACTTTTCCTTTTAACTTTGTAACCCATCGGTTACCACTCGTTTACTTAAAACATTCCTCGTTAAATCTTGATCTCACATGACCGTTACGTTACTTAACGTATCACGGAACATTTTCCATCTAATAACATTATGCTAAATCGGAGTGTTCGACTCCGTTCTAGCCGTTTCCTTAAAAATGACGATTTTACCCTTAACGGGTTTTTTCGTCACCTTATAACATTATAAAACCTATTCTCATATAAAACAGTGTAACAATCACTGATCATGCATTTCATAAATTTCTATGAAAGCATCTAAAACAATTCATACTGCAGTCGAGATTCCTACTTACTTGAACTCCAAGCTAAGCAGATCCAGTTGTATCTCGCTGCATCTACAGTATGTGAAGCATCCTCTGCAGTGCTCCTCGAGCTACCATGAATGGCTAGGAATGCTTCCTGGAGATCATTCATTCTTGAAACATCATTCTGGACTCCGATACTGCTGCTTGAATCGCCTCGATCCGCGTGCAGTCGGTACCGGACGATTTTCATCGGAGTGAAATTTGCTCGAACGGAGGTCACCATTGCGTTCAGAGCGTCGAAACGAGTCGGGAGGCGGTCTCGGATCTTCGATCGGAGGTCCGGATCACAAAATCCCATTTTGCCCTTGACCGGCCGTTGACCGGCGTTGACCGCCGTTGACCGGCCGTTGACCGGCGGCGGTTGGCTCCGTTGAGGGCTGAGCTCGAGCCTACCCCCCCTAATTCGACCCTCCTGAGTCGATTGGTGGGGTCAATTTCACCCAATTCGGCCTCCAACATAGCAAATCGAAGACGGAATTCTCGGCGGAAACCGGCGGCTCCGATTTCGGTCCTCCGGCGACGGTACCGTGAAATTGAGGTGGGGGAATTGTTCCCCGACCTCCTCTGAGTATTTCCCCTACGGTGGGGCAGCTCAACACCGCGTGGAACGGCGGCTCCACCCCCTCACGGCGGCGCTCCACGGTGGACCTTGGTTCTCCGCCTTCTCGCGGTGTTTCCCCAAAATTGAGGTGTTGGGAAGCTTCCCCGTGACCCTCTGAACGTATTTGTGCCTTCAATTTGGCACAACGGTGGCGCAATGGGTCACCTCGACCTCTCTTGCGGCGGAGCACGACGGGGGAGGTCGATCTCCGGCGAGGGGCGGCGGAACGGAGCAATTGACCGAGGGGTCTTGCTCGCCGTCGCCCTCTGAACGTTTTGGCACCGGCGGTGTGCCACACCGCCACCATATGCGGCGGCTCCGACGACGGCTCCACGGCGGCGACGGGGCAGCTCCGGCGAAGCCTTTCCAGCCAAAATTGAGCTGGAAAATTGGTACCATCTTGTTCCTCTCCTCACACTGAGTCCATAGACACCAAAATCACGTCGATTGGTGGTCGGACGGCCGAGAAACGACGTCGAGAAAAAATGGGTTTCGCCGCCACTTTGGGCGGCGCGTGGGCCCTCCTCCGGCGGCTATTTGGGTGGCACGACACCTCGTTGGACTCAGCTCAACGAGAGCTTCCCACTGGTATGGGAGGTGTCGAAAAATAACGCCGGAATCTCAAACGAGATTTGAGGAGAGAGAGAGAATTCTAGAGAGAGAAAATCTAGAGAGAGAAAGTCGAGTTTGCTTTGGAATTTTTGATTTTTTTCTTTTTTTTTTTTTTTTCTTTTCTTTTATAAAAAGTATAAAATAAAATTGTGGTCCACACAATTCAATTCTTATACTGCGTTGCTCTAACACTGTATAATTTTCCATCTTATTATACAGTATTTTTCCTTTAATTGTACTTTGTCTTAACATAATCTTTAATTTAATGCATTTTTAATGCACTAAAAATCTCGGGTGTTACAGAAAACATGTCTCATAAATGGAACATTATTTCTAAAGTCCTAATTATTTTAGGAAATTTACGATGGACGGCTACAGAAGAATGCAGACCCGCACCCAGACCAATGAAAGACTCAGGACAATGATTGCTGAACTGCAAAGGCAGTTGGAGGATCAACGAAGAGAAATAGCTGCTTTAAGGGCCAACAGCCAGAATGGTGAACAACGAGGCAATGATGTGCCTCCTCCTCCTTCGCAGCCTCAAGTCAATGAAGTCTCAGCTCCTACTGCTGAACTAAGAGTAGCATATCAGGAACCCTTACTGGTCAGATGGAAGAGGGTTAAGCCAGCGGACTTCGAGGGTTCTAAGGATCCGCTTGTAGCACAGGGATGGTTAAAGACGATCGAAGCCACCCTGAGACTTATGGATTTCACGGACAATGAGAGGGTCCTCTGTGCCTCGTACTGCCTCACCATGGAGGCCAAGATATGGTGGGATGGCATCGAACAGAGCAGGAATGTTGAAGAAATGACATGGGCTGACTTTGTTCATGAGTTCAACACGAAGTTCTTCCACATGAATGTCACGAGGAAACATTATGAGGAGTTCGAGAGCTTATGCCAGGGGGATAAGTCAGTCACTGATGTGGTGACAAAGTTTGACCAACTTGCCCGTCTATGCATAGGGATGGTTATGAATGAAGGTGAAAGGGTCAGAAGGTTGATCAGAGCCCTTAGACCAGACATTGCTGCGATTGTTGATGGGGCAAGTCCGCCAAGGACCCAAGAATAGGTTATTATGAGGGCTCAACGTGCTGAGTTCCATCTGTCAAAGTTAAGAAGGAACCAGCCTCAGCCCAACCAGCAGGCCAATAATGCAAGCAACTATAACCGCCCTCCCCACAGGAACAACAACAACAACAGCAGCAACAACAACAATCAGAACTGGAGGAACAATAAGAGGAAGGGCAATCCTCAACAACAGCAGGGCCAAGACAATAAGAGGCACAATGATGGTCAATGCAATAACAATGACAGGCGATTTCAACCGTGTGTTAAATGTGGAAATAAGCATCCAGGGGAATACCGATTAGGGACAAACCAATGTTTCATATGTGGGCGTGAAGACCATTTTGTAAAGAACTGCCCCAAGTTGATGAATGCTAATGCCCCGCAAAGAGCTCCTCCTCAAGCCCAGCTGCATCAGATGCAAGCCTCCTTTGAAGGGCCACTAATTAGTCAAGGGATACTTAAAGCCCCACCGACAAACGCCCGAATCTATGCTATGACGAAAGAACAAGTGGCTGTAGAAGCCTCCAATGTGGTCACAGGTCAGATAACAAGCTTATCTAATGATGTTTATGTTCTTTTTGATACGGGTGCTACGCATTCTTTTGTGTCTATGTCACATGCTAAGAAGTTAGGGGTTCGTTTAAAGCCTATGAGACAGGGATTCACTATGACACTACCCTCCGGGGAAGTGATATTATCCACGCATTGTTTGTGTACAGTACCCCCATGGATTTCTAATAGGAAACTTTTCGTCGACCTCATTGTGATCGACATGCATGATTACGACATGATTCTTGGGATGGATTTCCTAAGCAAGTATAATGCCTCAATCGAATGCCGGAAACGAAAGGTGATCTTCCATCCTGAAGGTGATCAGAAATTCGTTTATGTTGGCGAGACCAGAAAGAAACCCCACATGTTTCTATCGGCAATGAAAGCAAGGAAGCTTTTAGCAAGTGGCTGCATGGGCTATCTGGCAAACGTTGTAGACAAAAGCCAAGAAGGAAAGATAAGAATTAAAGATGTGCATGTTGTTCATGAATATGAAGATGTGTTTCCTGATGATCTAACGAGTCTACCGCCAGAAAAAGAAGTTGAATTCGAGATTGAGCTCGCTCTAGGCACCAACCCAATCTCAAAAGCACCATATAGAATGGCCCCGGCAGAATTAAAGGAGCTTCACACGCAATTAAAGGAGCTACTCGACAAAAAATTTATCAGGTCAAGTCACTCGCCATGGGATGCTCCAGTTTTATTTGTGAAAAAGAAGGATGACACTATGAGACTCTGCATCGACTACAGAGAGCTGAACAAGGTGACGATCAAGAACAAGTATCTGTTGCCTCGAATTGATGATTTGTTTGATCAGCTCAAGGGTGCATCGGTGTTCTCAAAGATTGATCTACGATCAATGTATCACCAGTTGAAGATTAAAGAAGGAGATATCCCCAAGACTGCTTTCAGGTCGAGGTATGGTCACCATGAATTTGTGGTTATGCCTTTCGGTCTGACGAATGCACCTGCTGTCTTTATGGATTTGATGAACAGGGTATTCAAGGATTTCCTCGATAAATTTGTTGTTGTATTTATCGATGATATTCTTTTCTATTCAAAGAGTCAAGAAGAACATGAAGAGCATTTAAGGATTGTGCTGGAGACTTTAAGAAGACATCAGTTATATGCTAAGTTCTCCAAATGCAAGTTTTGGCTTGACAAAGTGTCATTTCTGGGGCATGTTATTTCAAAGGATGGGATTATGGTGGACCCTGCTAAAGTAGAAGCAGTACTCAATTGGAAGCAACCGATGAATGCAAGTGAATAAGGAGCTTTTTGGGTCTAGCAGGTCACTATTGGAGTTTCGTAGAAGATTTCTCCAAGATAGCAGCTCCACTCACAAACTTAACTCACAAAGGAAAAAAGTATGAATGGACGGATGCATGTGAGAAGAGTTTTCAAGAACTGAGGAAAAGATTAACGACGGCTCCAGTGTTGGCAATTCCTGAGGGAAATGATGGGTTCGTAATCTATAGTGATGCTTCCAAGATGGGCCTAGGAGCTGTATTAGTGCAAAATGAAAAGGTGATTGCTTATGCTGCAAGACAACTAAAGGATTAGGAAAAGAACTATCCTACTCATGACCTCGAGTTAGCAGCAGTCGTTTTTGCGTTGAAGATATGGAGACACTATTTATATGGAGTTCAACGTAAGATCTTCACTGATCATCAAAGTCTGAAGTACTTCTTCACGCAAAGAGACCTGAACATGAGACAACGAAGATGGCTAAAGTTGGTGAAGGATTATGATTGTGAAATCCTCTATCATCCTGGTAGAGCTAACCAAGTAGCTGATGCTTTAAGTAGGAAGTCAGTTGTCACGTTGATATCTATGCAAGCAATGTCTCCACATTTAAAGAAGGAAATTCTAGACTTTGGTTTAGAACTTATAACAGGCCAGCTATTAGCACTCTCTCTTGCTCCGACGATGTATGATGAAATTTGGAGTAAGCAAGATGACGACGAAAGCCTTGTAAGGATCAAGAAAGAAATGAAGGAAGGAAAATGTCAAGAGTTTTGTATTGCGGATGACGACACTTTGTACCTTAAGGACCGTTTATGTGTTCCCAATGTTGATGATGTAAGGGAAAGGATCTTGGCAGAAATTCATGACACTTCTTACTCTATTCATCCAGGTGCAACAAAGATGTATAATGATCTAAAGGGTAACTTCTGGTGGTTTGGAATGAAATGTGATGTTGCAAAGTATGTGAAGAAATGTATGACATGTCAGCAAGTAAAGGCTGAGCACCAGAGACCTGGTGGTGAACTGCAATCTATCCAAATACCGGAATGGAAATGGGAAGAAATAGCAATGGATTTCATTACTGGTTTGCCCATAACTATGAATGGCTATGATGCAATTTGGGTAGTTGTGGATCGACTGATGAAGACGACGCATTTCATCCCCATCAAGATCACTTACTCTATGGAACGGTTAGCAGAACTCTATGTTAAGGAGATTGTACGACTTCATGGGATTTCCAAGTCAATTATCTCAGATCGTGATGGCAGGTTCACATCTAAGTTTTGGAAGAGTGTACAGACTGCAATGGGAACCAGGCTTCATTTCAGCATAGCTTTTCATCCTCAGACTGACGGCCAAACAGAGAGGACGAACTTGATTCTAGAAGATATGTTACGGGCTTGTTCTCTCGATTTTAAGACCAGCTGGTGTAAAATGTTGCCGTTAGCAGAGTTTGCTTATAACAACAGCTTTCAGGCAACAATTGGAATGGTACCATATGAAGCGCTGTATGGACGAAAATGTAGGTCACCTATATGTTGGCATGAAGCTGGTGGAAAGAAGTTGATGGAAAGCGTAGATGCTGAAAGAACCGACTTTGCGAATGAAACTTCTGAGATAATAAAGTTGATAAGAAGAAGAATAGAGACCGTTCAAAGCCGTCAAAAGAGTTATGCTGACAAAAGAAGAAGACCTTTAGAGTTCGCCGTAGGTGAATATGTGTTCTTGAAAGTTACACCAATGAAAGGGTTATGAGGTTTGGGAAGAAAAACAAGTTAAGCCCAAGATTCATCGGTCCTTATGAAGTTGTTAAATGAATAGGCAAAGTAGCTTATCAGCTGAAGTTGCCATCTGAAATGTCCGCAATGCACGATGTATTTCATGTCTTCATACTCAAAAAGTATGTTTCGGACCCTACGCATGTAATTGAGCCTCAAGTGATCGAGATACGAGAAGACTTAAGTTATGAAGAAAAGCCAATGAAGATACTCGATCGAAAAACCAAGACTTTGAGGAATAAAGAAATTCCATTGGTCAAGGTGTTATGGCGAAATCAGCACGTTGAAGAAGCTACATGGGAACGTGAAGATGACATGAAAGTTATGTATCCGCATTTATTCTAAGTTTTGTGGATGAAACTTTTATAAGGTGGAGAGAATTGTAACACCCGCCTATTTTATGTAACGGACCACATTAAGTTAGTAACGTTGTTAAGGAATTTTATTAATAAATTTCCTTATATGATAAGATATGTGATGTGTATGTTACTAACTTTTTATGTCAAGTTTTGTGACAGGTGACGACCGCATGGGATCGTTGTGCTCTAGTGTTCATGTGAAATTTTGAATGTATGTTTATTTATGATGCAATAATGTATGAATGTTGTGTTGTATGGCATTTAAGGACAGTTCGGCAGGCCAAACTTTTAAGATCGATAGGCCGAACATTCTGCCCGAGATCGGCAGGCCAAAGAAACCCATCGGCAGGCCGAACTTATGGAACCGGTAGGCCGAAGAAGGAAAATCGGCAGGCCGAACACGGCTGACGAGCAGTCAGCAGAAATCCCTCCAAAAATTATGGCTGAGTTAATTACATTAATTGAATGATTTAATGTGATTAATTGGCATAATTAAGGAATGATTTTATCAATTAAGGAAATAAGGGGTTTGACTTAGTATTGATTTGTATTATTTTAAATGATTTCCAATTTTAAATGGGCAAAACATGGAAGGTTGTGAATGATTCGTTTGACCTTCCTTTTTCTTTCTCTTCTTTCCCACGCCTCATGCCCTCAACAGTCAGAAAATTTCTGACTTAATGAAGGGAATTGAATTCCCATCAATTATGTTTATTACATTAAAAAAAGTTTAACATTTCCTTTTTCATTATTTTCTCTCCTTCTCACGTTTTTCTCTCTCAAAAATTCTGAGACATTCTCACATTTGTTTCTCTCATCCTCTTCTCTTCTTCACAAGTTCTTTCTCTCTCTCTCTCTCTCACGAAAATTCTTTGCAAATATTGAAAGAAAAAGTCTTATTTCGTTGGTTAAAATTCAAGGATTTTGAGAAGAAACTTCAATGCATGAATTCGGCTTCTCTGCTATTTTTGAAAAGGAATTCTTCTCCTCATTTCATCTACAATATCTTTCTATAGGTATTGTGTTTTGTCTCAAATTTTTAAATGTGATGTTATGCATATATGTTATATGGTGCTTTCTAATTTCATGTCATATGAATGTTTTATGAAAAATGAATATTTCTGTCTTCTACTCTTCACAGTAATGTTACTGTTTAATTTTGATATATGAAAAATGTAATGATTATTCGAGAGGTAATGAATGATGTTTCCATGAAAAGTTGTTAAGAATATGCAAGTATAATGTAAGATGAATGTATTTTATGATTATAAAATTTTTTATGAGATTATAATAAGAAAAATGTTTTGATAATGTTGTTTTTGGGATTTTTGTTTTATTAAACGTTTTATGTATTTACATGATTTTATGATAATAAAATGATTTTATGCATGATAATATGATGATTGTATGGAGTTTTAAATTAAAATAAATGTATTTGTTCGAAAACGTTTTATTTAAAAGATAAATATGTTTAAAATGTATGGTTTATTTTTATATGCTTAAGTTAATTTTTATAATTAAAGAAAAATCATAATAACATGTTTATGTGATGACAATGTTTATGGTTATGAATTATTGATTGTAATGGATGAGATGAAAATATATATGTGATGATAATTTCATGTTTTACGATGATGGTTATGGATTATGAGATGAATGTATATGAATGAATGTTATATGCATGGATGTTTTAGAATACGTATTAATGTTATTGCATCTTTAAATGGAAAATGGCATGAACACTCAAGGAACTAGCACTACGAGACCACGGCATCGTCACCAAATCACGTTAAGGTTAAGTAAGCTAACGATAAAGTAAGTACATTCTCACCTGCAACATGACACCTTTTTCAAGGTTTGATGATATGTTTACAAGGATATTCATGATGATTTTCCTTAAAGGATTTCTTATGAAAGATTTTCATGATTTTAAGTTATGCATGATGTTTATGGCATGTTTTAAAGTATGAAAAGTATGTATATATGTATCACCTGATAAGTGTTGCACACATAATGTTATGAAATGTTATGTTATGATGTCATGTTTGGTTTTGGATTAGCTACCCTTCTCCTCTCATGACGGCGCGCCTATGATGATGTTTATGGTGCAACACTTGGGCCCTTAAGATAAAAACAGAATAAGTTTTAAAATAGTCAATGTAATGAACGATATGTTTCTATGAAATTGTGCTTAAAGCACTTTTATGATATGATGATGATGTTTATGAAATGTTTTAAATTGTGAGAATTACATGTATTTACTAAGCATTAGCTTAATCATGTTTTATGTCATGTTGTAGATAAGGGTAAGAAAATCATGGAATAGACGGAGGACATGGGAAGACGTGTGAGCAATATGCATGATGAATTGTAACCAGAAGCACGCCAAGAAGAACGCTCTTATATTTTTTTTTTAAATAAGTTAAATATTTTGAACATATATTTTATGTTAAGTTTTAAGAACACTGATATTATGGTTTTATAAGATATTTTATCATTTTTAATGAATTATGAACTTCCGCTATATTTTACGAAAAGTTGGTTTGTTTTTAAAATTTAAGTTTTCCAAGGGAATTTGGTCTCGGACGGCCTGCCGAACTTTTTGTCCGGCCTGCCGAAGTCCAGAAGTTTGGCCTGCCGATCACATTTCTCGGCCTACCGAACATGAATGAATTTTTGGTCCGAATTGCAAAGCCTCTGCTGGCCTGTCGGTTGAGGGAACTCCGGCCTGCCGATCATGTTCGGCCTGCCGAAGTCCCAAGTTCGGTCTGCCGAACTATGGGAGTAAGTAAGTTTTAAATGATTTGATGTTTAATGAGATTTGATGTGATGTTTTGTTAAGTCTTGATTTTTACTACTTGATAAACCTATATTATTAAATAAGTTCATGATTAATTTAAGTATAATTGAATAAATTATGTTATGGAATAAGTTAAACATTGTTATTCTAAACAATGATAAGTTTTTTTTTTAAAAAAAATTGAAGGTATGAATGGATCATGGTTATGTAAGTTTAAGTACTTTTAAAATCAATAGTACTGTTTAAAGTTTATGCAAGTACGAACGTATGTATGTAACGACATCTGTGACGTCTGAATTAAGGGGCGTTACATGTCATGGATCACAAAATTGAGGGCTTCCAAGCTTGTTGAGTGTATGTAATTAGATAATTTTTTCTGTTTATTTTGAGAGAGTATCTTAAGTACTAGTACGAGGAACGTGTCTCTCATTAGTAAATTTTTTTTAGGCCGTTTGAAAAAACAGTTTGAACCAGTAGTATTGGTTTGAAAACTATAACATGTAAGACCTTTATACTGTAGCTTTTTATTGTGGCATATGAAAACTTTACAATGGTCACAGTTGTAACTGATGGTTAGAACCGCCCTTTCAAACAGAAGCGCTATCTTATACTAGTTGAAAGCACGTGTGTACACGCGTGCATATTCAGTTTATTATTATTATTATTATTTTGCATATAAAGATCTAAAATTTCTTTGAAAAATTATTTTTTTGTTTGTTTTTCTCTTAAAAGTTTAATTTAATAAAAATAATATTAATGTAAGTGAAGAATGTTTAAAATTGAAGGCCTTCACCTAAGATATGTTGGGTATTCTACAAATTTGATTTCCACGCTACTAGATATGGTAGCTTTATCATTTTGAAAACTATAAAAAATAGTCTCTAATTTTCCTTTGAAATATTTCTCCCTCACTGTTACACATGGTTGATGAGTATATAGTCATCTAACAATTCACACAGCCTAAAAAATAAAATAAAAATACACATTCTTAATTTATTTATTTTTCTCTAGCATTAATTTCAAGTTTCAATAATATTCTTTTATATTTTCTTTTGAGATTTACATGATTTTTACTTCTCGAGATTATAATTTATAAATTTTTAGCAAAAAGGTTGTTAATTAACTTCTGGAAATACATGTATATGTTAGTGTAAATTGCTTGTATGATTTAGGTCATAGGCCCATACGTATATATAGGCATAGCAATACTTTAAACAAGAAAAAGTCTATATAGAAGGTCCTACCAAAAAAAGTTCACAAATAAAGAAAGAGGATGCTTTACTGGGAAACCAAAAAAAAAAATCATACATTATCATACAACAGAAACAACCCTCTTCAGTGCTTTTTCCTTTTTTCTCCTTTCTTCTTTACTTTCGTAAGACTACTTTTCCACTCTCCGTTGGCTTCTACACTCAAATTGTGGAATTCAAGATGAAGGAGACTGATATTTTTAGTGGGGACTAATTTCAGATGTTTAATTTTTTTTGATATATTATTTTTCCAGCTTATATATTTGTCAAAAAAAAAAAAAAATCTGCTGCCCCCCACTCGGCATAAAGTACCTCTGCAGCTGCCTATCACGTACGCCCACACCCGAAGTCTCCACCTCGGAAGACAGCTGCATGGCTAAAGTGTGGCCCCCGCTTCAGCGTATAATATCACGATCATTACACCAAAACACATGAGATAACATCTGAATATTCCAAGAATGGTTATGGATAAGCTCACTAACCTTGATACCAGATACTTCTGCCGTTGGACGAGCAACGGGTTTATTTTTTATGGAACTATTTTCTATCAGAATTTCAGTTATCAAGCGTATGAGACGTGATGATGTTTATGAAATGTCATAAATCCTTCATTAACTTTAGTGTCAGACTAGAATTATTATTGTTTAAAAATTAAAAATGCAAGGACTAATTTCTCAAAACTAAAATTAAGTTACAAGGTGACAAAACACGTAATTCAAGGACTAATTTAACACAACAAAAATCTTACCTTTTGTCATCTCATAAAATCTAAATAATAAATACGCATGAAGACTTGAGTCACTTAAGATTAAAATTATACAAAATGATCATCTTATTGTATTTGATTCATCAATCGCAATTATCTCCAAATTAAAACATGAAGTCTCGTCTAATATATATATTCCAAACATATTTTATAATGTATATGAATGCGATTGGAAGCAACTCTAATTCCGATTCATAAACCAAGTAACTTATGTTTGTTGAGATCGAATTATCACTCTCTGAATCTTGTCCACTCTAATTCCTGGCAACTTTGAAACCTTAAATTCTGCGTTTGAGTGCATGCACCACGGTTTGAACCACAACCATTAACTTGATATATACATTAGAGCGCCTGATCACCAAGCTGGCCTCTTCGAATGGTTCTAAAGACCAAAGTGAGAAAACTACAGGCGCATCGCTGCGTGCGTCCATAGCAGGCCGTCGAATTCTCGCACAGTAGTTACAACAAGCCGCTAGAAGCGGGAGGAATAAGTATAGAAGAGTGGCGAAAAAGGCAGCGAAAGCAATTTTCCCAGGGAGACCAAATCCAGATGTGGACCTAATTAGCCCGAATTTCTTCTCATACAACATCGTGTATGTGCCCATGTTAAATGCCAAAACGGTGGAAGTAATGGATAGGAAAGTTAACAACGTCGTCAGCTGAATAGGATATTTGTAGGCCTCTCCGCGCAACTTTGACTGTGCTCTAACTGTGAAGTGCATTATCATTGAGGCTGCTGAGCAACCAAAAGCCAGCGAATCAAACGCGAGAAAGTATCTAAACGAGGTTTGTTTTCTGAAATGTGCCAAGCCATTTGGACTATCGTATCCCCCAGGCATGTTCATGGCTGCTTGAAATGTGATACTCGCTATGATCGTCGCCACCAGTACATTGATGCTTGCCTTGCGCTCTATATTTTTATCCTTTTTTGCCTTTTTATTTTCCTTTGCTGGATTCGACTGATTGCTTTCTGGAGATGTTGCATTCTGCCTTCCTTTTGTACCCTTGATGGCTGTAGCAGCTTCCTGAAAACTGTTTGGATGTTTTATCTTCCATTGAGATAGGATAATGCTCTGCAAAAATATTAGTAATTTCACACCCCATGCATGTGAGCAAAATATTGTAGCTTATATGTTCATGTATACGTACCACTACAAGAACATGGGTGATTTACTCACATATTTTTTAGCCATACGTGTGGGTAAAAGATTCTTTTACCTACACATAATTTTAAATGTGTAGGTAATTAAAATGTATGCAAAAATTGATGTTAGTTACATAGTGTAGGTAAAGGGAACTACACAGACATTTTGTGGCACCTAAAAGTAGCACCAATAATTTAAGGGAAGCAGGAAAAGTATTGTGATGTTGAAAAGAAAAAAATAATATAATATAACATAATTTTTTACGTAGCTACTGACATGGCATGATATGACGTGCCATGATGAATTTTTCTCCTCCATTGTAAATTGTTGTTATTTTTAGCATAAAAAGATGATAAAACTTCTAAGTGTTTTTCGATTCTGGTGGACCAAAGCTAAAGCCATTTCTTCTAAAAAAACAAAACTAGAACTATTAACTTCTCTTTTCCATAGCAATAACCCTAATTCTCTCCACTCTCTCCCTCGGCCGTTCTCACTTCCACAGGCTCAGCAAAACTCAAATATCTGAGTCGTCTCGGATGATCATTCTATCCTCTAACATTCTCTCCCTTCGTTGTTCTCTCCTCAGCAACTAATTCCCAAGTTGTTCATTCACTCCTAATCCACAGCAAGAACCCTAATCCCTCCATTGTTCTATGTTCAGATTGGGAATTGATGTCTGAAAATTGGGGCTCTTTTCTTACTTATAGCTTTCGAGGTAAGCCTCCTTCCCGAGCTTGTTACTGTGATTGGTCTATCCATGAAGTACTTTGAAGTATTGACGATGTAGCCCAGGTTTGGGAATCTTAGACTGCTTGCTTGCTTATAATTTTGTTGTTTTGAGTATGCAATGATTTGTTCTCTGAAAATCTTAGGGTGTGTTTGGAACTTGAATTTTAGATGACAGGAAAAATATACAAAGGATTTCATTTCATCGTGTTTGAAACCCAAAAAGAGGTAGAAGATAATATAAAAATAGGTGGAAATATTAGTTACAATATGTAAGCATGCTTAGAACCAATAATTTTATATTGATTTTATATGTTAGTATTCTCTGCTTGTGAGTTTAATTGTTTTTGTGTGTTTCTAAGCCCGGGTCTTCTTCCTCTTTTTACTTTTTAATTTTTAATTTTTTTATGGAAGAGTAGTTGCTAATTTGCTAGTTTAAACTAAACACATTTTTAAAGCTTTTCCCCCAAATATATATACATGTATAAAAATTTTAAAAATGACCATTTTTACCCACAAATTTATTTTTTCCCAACCATTTTGTAACTTGCCACGTGGGCAACACATCATTCACGTGTCAATGATAAATGATTACATGGTTTAACATGTATACCATGTCAGATGACATGTACATGCCACATGTTCATCCATGTCATCTACCAAGTCAGCATAAGACCAATCAGCATTGGCCACGTGGATTGACATATAAGCATCTTAATGAGCAAACAGTTGCCACATAAACAATTTCAATTGATTTGTCGGCTTCCACATCACTTGACACATAATTTGTCATGTCCGATTTTCTATCAAATTGCCTACATATTTTTTAAATTATTACTTACATGTTATTGTATAGAAAAAGGGTGACTTTTACCTACACATAAATAAATGTGTAGGTAAAGACCTTTTTTCACGCACCTTTATCTGGACATTTTGACACTTTTTAAATGTATGGGTAAAGGGTTTTCTTTGCACATATTAAAGTTTTACGTACACATACGCATATATATAGAAAAACCTTGTTATCTGTATCTCCCTAACGACATTCCTTTTCTAAATGATTTGATCATTATTTAATTTCATATATCTTTCATTTATAAAGTAAATATGATATTAATTTAATCCTTCCAGAAAAAAAAGGATCTTGGTCAAATAAAATCCACCTATGCTGCCTAATAATTAGCTGGTTATCTTTGTAATAATTGTAGCTCCAAAAAAAAAATAAAAAATCAAATCGACCAATTCTAGTTTGGATTTGGGACATACCTTATCAAAAGGACCAAGAATAGTAGATCTATTCAAAATGTCAAAAGCAGTCATCCCCTTCTTATTGACGGTTCTCTTGTTCGTTCTCGGATCAACAAGCAGGGGTATTATAATTTCATAATGTCCATAGGTACAAGCTAGATGTAGAGCAGTATTTCCCTCATTGTCTTGGTCATTCAAGAGATCGTCAAAAGCGGTCGTGTTCAAGAGAGTATGCAGAGCAGGAGCCTGTTTATGTTCGACAGCAGTATGAAGGGCAGTCCGGCCTTTGTTGTCCAATAATTCACACACATCCGGACATTCTTTGATGATTGTTTCTATCACGTGAGTGTGTCCGTTCTTTGCCGAGATGTGAAGAGCAGACATACCTTCTTTATCTGTTTTGTAAGCGAGAGAACAATTGGTTTTCAAAATTCTTCTTAAAATTCTAAAGATTCCCACGCTTGCGGCATAGTGATGAGGCATCCATCCAAACTCATCTGGTGTCTCTAAAATTCGAGGCCCACATTTTGCCAATACCTCTCTCACAAAATGATCTAGAAAAGGAGAAAGAAAGAAGTCACCCCACTTTTCTCTTCAGATTTTATACATTAATGCAATGGTTTTCTCATAACTATTTAGTTAATCCAACGGATATGAAAATGATTTTTCTTTGTCTATAAATGATATGTACATGGCATTTGGATAAAGGCATTAGACAGCCCCTTATAGTTCCGCTGAATAAAACATGAATTCCTTTTCTTGGAGGGCAGCAGCCGTAGAACTTCTAGCGTAACGTCCCTCAGTATTGAGCACCGAATACAGCGAGCGTGTAGTCGTCTCTGTCACAGCAGTATCGACTGAATAATCCAGGACCTAGCAATGTTGGTAGAGGGAAAGGAAAGGCACCAGTTCAGGTTCATGCAATGGCAAACAGGAGGTTCAGATACCCAGACCAGCAATGCGATTATTAATGGTACGATCTTAGTTTCTCAATTCTTAGCTCATGTTTTATTTGACACAGGTGCCACTCATTCTCTAATTTCAAGCTCTTTTGTACATGCCTTGGGACTAGAGATAGAAGAGTTCAATGAACCCCTAGTTATAGCTTCTCCCTTGGGGCGGGTGTGTGTGAATTGTGTATGTAAAGCTTGTAGAATCAAGATTAGGGATGAGATTTTAAAAAGTGATTTGATTGTACTCCCTATAAGCTCATATGATGTAATCTTAGGGATAGACTGGTTGTCTAGGTATGATTCAGTTGTAGACTGCCAACTTAGAAAGGTGACCCTAGTGTCTGATAGAGGGACAATGATCACTTGTCAGGGTGGTGGTGATCGGTTAATGAGTGAGCGTCTCGTGAAAACATGTCTCAGGGGGCGAAAGAATCCAGTTTGTTATGCTTTTCTTGCAAGTCTAGAAGGTGAGCCCTATGCTTGAAAAGAAATGTAGTAATTCTAGTGGTTGATGAGTATGAGAATGTCTTCCCCGACGAGTTGCTAGGATTACCACTGCATCGGGAGATCGAGTTTGGTATTGAGTTATTCCCGGGTACCACACCGATTTTAGTAGCATCTTATTGAATGGCACAGGTAGAAATGAAGGAATTGAGAAAGCAACTTTAGGAGCTTGCTAATAAAGGATATATTCAGAATAGTACGTCACCGTGGGGAGCACTAGTTTTGTTTGCTAAGAAACATGATGAGACTCTCAGGTTGTGTATAGATTATCGACAGTTGAATCGTATCGCGGTGAAGAATAAGTATCATTTGCCCAAGATCGATGAGTTGTTTAATCAGTTGGGAGGTTCACGGTACTTCTCGGTACTTCTCAAAGATAGAGTTGCACTCGGGGTACCATCAGCTCAGGATTAAGGAGGAAGATATTCCCAGGACAACTTTCAGGACCCGGTATGGACATTTTGAGTTTCTAGTGATGCTGTTTGGGTTGACAAATGCTCCGACAGCTTTCATGGATTTGATGAATAGGATATTTAGGCCTTATCTGGATCAGTTCGTGATCGTGTTCATTGATGATATTCTAGTGTATTCTAAGACTTGGGAGAAGCATGAGCAGCATCTCTAGATCGTGCTTCAGACTCTGCGGGAGCACCAATTGTATGCCAAGAAAGAAAAGTGTGAGTTTTGGTTAACGAAAGTCAAATTTTTGGGTCATGTCATCTCCAAACATGGTATTTCAGTGGATCCGTCCAAGATAAAAGCTATACTGGAGTGGCAACGGCCAAGGAATGTAGCAGAAATCTGCAGCTTCTTGGGTCTTGCAGGATATTACAGGAAATTTGTAAAGGATTTCTTGAAGATCGCAACGCCGTTGACAAGATTGATCAGGAAAAACGTCAGGTTTGAGTGGGATGAAGAATGTGAACTTGCTTTTTAGGAATTGAAGAATCGGTTGACTTCAGCCCCAGTATTGGTTATTCCTAGCAGTGACGAGCCGTTTGAGGTTTACACTGATGTTTCAAGACGTGGACTTGGATGCGTGTTGATGCAGCATGGACCCGTGGTGGCGTATGGATCGAGACAACTACGACCTCACGAGCGAAATTATCCTACTCACGACTTGGAGCTCGCGGTGGTGATTCACGTGCTGAAGATTTAGAGATGTTATTTGTATGGGGCAACATTTCAGGTTTTCTCAGACCATAAGAGTTTAAGGTACCTATTCACTCAGAGGGATCTTAACTTGAGGTAGCGGAGATGGATTGAGTATATGGAGGATTATGATTTTATATTGTAGTACCATCCTAGGAAAGCTAATGTGGTCGCAGATGCACTTAGTAGGAAATCTTTAGGGATTTTTGCTTGTTTGGCTCTTGAAGATTGGAAAGAGATGCGGCAGTAAGTGAGTATGGGCTACAATATTATGAAGACTATGATTGAGTTTCGGTGTACCATATGGAAGCG